>CM032156.1:27203078-27690578 GCA_018901935.1 Pugionium cornutum | reverse complement strand
TTTATTTATATTTATAGGATTTCTTCTCTTAATATCTTTCGGGTTCCTCCGATATTAAGCACTATTGTTAATTTTTTTACATGCTCTTTATATATATATATATATATTATGATTTAATTATTTATTTTTTTGCCTATGAAGCATGTTCTAAAGTTATGCAATTAACGTATTTACAAAAGGTAATATTTATATATATATATAAGGTGAGGACTTGATATTTGTGTTTTGTTATTGGCTGATCAAAATTCAAAGCGAAGGAATAACAGTAAAATTTGACATAGAATAACGAGTAAATTATATATATATATATATGCTGTGTAACAATAAATCGTAATGAAAGCACCTCAGAACACAAACAAGTAAATGTAACAAATTTTAAATATGGAGATGCCGGGTTGCTTACAAATTCAACAAATTGAGAAGAGTGAAGAGAAAGAAAAGCAATGGAAGATATGGAGAAGTCGAATATTCAGCGTGGCTAGTGGGTTGCAAGGGCTCAGGCACCGGTGGAATTCGTGGTTTGGTTGTCGGGCCTATTGGTACATCCATTGGAGCATTTGGTGCCAATGTTGGTGAGGTAGATGCTGATTTAGACGCTGATTAAATTTTTTAAATCAAATTCAAATTCAAATGTATAACAATATGATCCCTATAAGAGATTAGATCAAGAAACTAGCTGGTCCGTTAACAAACATAAGAAATCGGTAAAAAATTAGCTCCCCAATTATATTTTTAGAGCAATTAATTTCCGTAGGGAAGTTGTGGAAAATATCCTAAATATTTTTTAACTCCACGATTTATTAACTGTAGACTATGTTTGGTCAATTACGTACCTCCGGGGCTAAAGGTAGACATAGGTGGTGGTGGAGGCAGCAAAAATGGAACCGGACCTGCCGAATATATTAGTTACAAAAGAATGAATAAACTGAATCATATATATAGTGTACAATAATGAACGGTTTTAGTTTAAAAACCTGGCGCTGGCAGAGGAGTCCCCGCCGCTATAAATTAAGCAAATGAAGTCATTAATTATCATGGGATTAATAGTGAGAAAATAAATAAATAGAGTTAAGCTAAACCTTGACACTGAACAGGTACACCATTCATTTTGCAGGCACGAGGGAGAGCAAGCGAGAGAGTGCGATTGATGAAGCCAGTAGGCAGCGGGACATTCGCGGTGAGGATGAGGCAAGCACAGTCTATGCCGGTGTTGGACAACGACTTCAAGGAGTCGCAGCAGCCGGCGGTGGGAGTGACGGATCCACCGCTGCTTCCGGTGATGAAGTTGAGACATGGAGTAAAGGTAGAGATCATGGAGGAGGTGCATGGCGTGCTAATGATCTGCTGACTCTTTCCTACCAACATTAAGCTTGACATCATCACTACTATTATCAGCGTTAAGCCTTCCATTTTTGGCCTGCTTATTTCTCCATTGAACATGGCTCATACTCATACTTATATTTATATATAAATATATATATATATAGGTGTGTGTGATCAAATAGGTGCATTGGAGCTCAACAACTTCCAACTAATATATATAACCATCTCTCTGAAACTTCGTACCAACACAATATCCTTTTTATTTAGCTAGTAGGTGAGTTTGGTGTAAGACTCCTATTAATTTTGTTAGGTAAACACAATCAGCGGAAAAACGACCAATTTCATCGTAAACTTATGTTTTTGGGATTATATATAGACAAACTATCACGTTATGCCGATATATACATGAATTATCTGTAATTTTGAATTTAATCCATAAATTTTAAAAACGTAGTTAATTCCACCAAACATATGGTTTCCGTGTATTTTTCATCATACGTGGTGACGTAGCTATCACGTTAGATATCCAAAACGAGGTCGTTTTGGACTCTTTTTTTTTTTAAAACGTAGTTCAAAACGATGTCCTTTTGGGCGTACTTTTTTTTAAAACAGTCCAAAATAATATGGGTTTAAAAAGAAATTAAATAATTTGTAAACCCTAATTTTGGTCGGTCTCTTCACAATTATTGAAGATCCAATTTTCTTGTTATCTTTGTCTTTCAAGTTTGAATAACAAAATGGGTTTGTTTTTTTCATCTTTGAAGTTTTTTCAATATAAGATTCAATTTTCTCGTTTCATCTCTGTCTTTCAAGTTTGAATAACAAATTGGATTTGTTTTTTTCATCTGTTTTTTTTTCACTTTTTCTCAATTTCAGTTTTTGTGAAAATCTCTACAAGGTTTTTGAATTCACATCTCTTCCGCGTAATATGTATACTCCACTCGATTATCGTACTTACAAATGGAACGTTGATGATGTTTTATACAGAGAAAGCTTCGATCTTTGGGCACGGTAGTGAGATAGCAAACAAGCTCAAAGGTTCAACACCTCGCGACGAGTCCAGATTTCTAAATCAATCTCGGGTTTGCTTCTCTTTGCAATAGATTTGGTATTTTTCATGGTGTCCTTTGTTAAGGATAGAGACTTCGATAGCTTCTTTGCCGGAGGTTCCGTGGTTCTCTATGTGCTAACGGCTCTTTGGAGAGTTATGTTCGAGTGGAAGATTGAAGATCTTGCCTTTGAATGCCCCAAACAAGCCCTTGGAGACATTGCCTTGGCTTTCTCGTGGGTTTTCTTCCTTCCGACGAACTACAACATTAACAAACCCAAAAAAAAAAAAATTAACCCGTAGCCCAAAACGATGTCGTTTTGGGTCACGTTTTTATAAAAAAAAAAAATCCAAAACGACGTCGTTTTGGGCTACGTTTAAAAAAAAAGTCTAAAACGACGTCATTTTGGGTTACGAATTTTGGACATTCGACATAGCAGCCACGTCAGTATGTGTGTCGAAAAATACATGGAAATCGTATATTTGGTGGAATTAGCTGTTATTTTAAAATTTGTGAATTAAATTTAAAATTTAAAATAATTGATGTATATATCGAGATAGTGTGATAGTTTGTGTATATATAATCCCAAAACATAAGGTTTGAAGTGGTTGTTTTCTCCACAATCGGCACTACCTAAAATAAAGCTTATAAAGGTCATATATATGACCGCATAATAATTATGATAACACCATAAACTATCTAAAGTAGGTCACCAACGATACCAGTCTTCTGACATTTTCTGACCGGTTTTTTTCTATCATTAAACCAAGGCAAAGAGTCAAAGACACAACAGTGTAAAACAAACCGTTTTCTAATGATCGTGATTTAGGGTTTATGATTTAAATATCGTATATCACAGAGAGGTAAAGATGGCTTCACGTCTACCATTGGCCTACCCGGGCAAGAATGGTCCTTATTAATTTATTATAAATTTGTAAAACAAATCGATTTCAAATGGTCGTGGTTTCGGCCTAGCAAATCTCGCGAGTCAGGTCACTCCGTCATCGTTTTCTTTCTCTTATCAGCGAAGATTAAGTTCTTGCAAAAGATCAAGAAACTGAACTAATATTTTTGAAAAAAAATACGTTTAGTTTCAAGAAATAACAAAACGAACGAACCAATGGAACAACAAAACAACGACGACCGCTAAAAACAAACATAGATGAAAGAGTTTCTCCTAAAGCAATTTTCAAGCGAGCTTCCACCACCACAATAACTAAAATATTTATTCACATTAATTGTATTTCATTTAATATTTCATTTTTATGTTTACAAAATTTATTCATATAATATTTTAAATGTTTTAAATCTTTCTCGAATTTAAGTTATTAAATTTAACTGTTGATTTTAAATCAATATTTATTATTAATCTTTTCATAACTCTAAAACAGAAATCTTAAACCCTATTAATTTCTTTTCATATGGTTTTTTGCCGTTCGGCTAATGGTTGAAAAAATATGACATTTAAAGTGTCGTGGTGAGCCAATGAAATTTGTTTTGTATTAATCGTTTGGGCAATTGACTAAAATAGCACTATTTCAAGTTTTTGTTCCAAATATATCACATAGTCATTTAAATTTCAAAAAATAGCACAAATTTAATACTAAAATAATTGAAAACTTATTCCTAATGAAAAAAATTTAAACCCTAAATTGGAAAAAGTGAACCCAAACATTATGTTTTAATTTTATATATATTTTATTTAAGGTAAATAATTATTTTTACATAATAATTTATACTATTTTGGGAATTTTAGTTTTATTATACTAAATTTGGAAGATAAACTTAAAATGATGCTATTTTAGGGTATTACTCTAATCGTTTCCGGAGTGATTTTTATTATTGTTAAATGTTATTGTTAAATGTTATTGTTAAATGCTATTGTTAAATGTTATTGTTAAATGTTATTGTTAAATGTTATTGTTAAATGTTATTGTTAAATGTTATTGTTAAATGTTATTGTTAAATGTTTTTTATTGTTAAATGTTATTGTTAAATGCTATTTATTGTTAAATATTATTGTTAAATGTTATTCTGATGCATTTTATATTGTAAGTTAATATAATTAATAGTAATGAAACTTTAACTAATGGATGTTTTTACTAATTATATTAACTTGTAAGGTGTGTGTGTGTTTCAAAAAATTGAAATCACATCGTATATCACAGAGAGCTCAAGATAGCTTCTCGTCTACCATTGCCCTGGCCGGGGAAGACCGGTCCTTGTTAATTTGTTTTAAATTTGTAAAACAAACTGATTTCTAATGGTCGTTGTTTCGGCTTAGAAAATCTCGCGAGTCGGGTCACTTCGTCATCTTTTTCTTTCTTTTACAAGCGAAGATCATGAATTCTTGCAAATATCAAGAAATAGAGATGTTAAAATGGGGTTATATTTAATGGGTTCTACTGGGTACTTATAAAATTTAAAATCCATTTAGACCCATTTATTTTGAATAAAATACGTTTAGTTTCAAGAAATGACAAAACGAACGAATAAATGGAACAACAGAAGAACGAGACCCGATAAAAACTAACATAGATGAAAGAATTCCTCGTAAAGCAATTTTCAAGCGAGCTTCCACCACCACAATAACTAAAATATTTTTTTTTCACTTTAATTGTATTTTATTTTCATGTTTCAACAAATTATTCATACAATATTGTCGATATATCTTCAGACTAATATTGGGCTTAAGTTATTAAGCCGGGTCACTTCGTCGTCTTTTTCTTTCTCTTATAAGCGAAGATCATGAATTCTTGCAAAAGATCAAGAAACTGAACCAATATTTTCAAATAAAATACGTTTAGTTTCAAGAAGTGACAAGCGAACTAACAAATGGGACAACAGAACAACGACACCCAATAAGAACTAACATAGATGAAAGAGTTCTTCGTAAAGCAATTTTCAAGAGAGCTTTCATTACCACAATAACTAAAATATTTATTCAATTTAATTGTATTTCATTTAATATTTTATTTTCATGTATAAAAATTTATTTATATAGTATTTTAAAAATTTTAAATCTCTCTCGAATTTAAATTATTAAATTTAACTATTGATTTTAAATCAATATTTAATATTAATTTTTTCCAAAAAATAATATTAAATTTTGTGAAAAATTCGTAGCAAATACTATTGACAGAAAACCAAGTATTTTTTCTTATGGATATATTTAGGTTTATTTAACGGATCAGAAATCCATTTTATCTTTCGAAATTCTGTCTAAAATTTTTGATAGAATTTTTACAAAAAAATATCACACGGATAAAATATTAGAGATTTTAAAAAATTATTCAAACAAAATATAAAATAAAAATTTAGTTAAATTGAATATTTATCATATTTATAATGATTTATCTATTTAATAATATTATCTATCCAAATTAAAAAAAAACAAATTTATTTATATAATTCTATTTTTCTCAGTTTTATTTATCACTGGAACAGATTTTTTCTCACAACAATAAATTCAGTAATTCGATCCCATCGATAGAAACTTGCAACGCATATAGAACAAACGATTCACACATAAATCTGGCACAGCAATTTAATAACAACCGAATTAAATAGTAAAAGTGAAAATCAAATTCTCAAATACATGAATTCTCAGAATTAGTCAAGAAGAGAAGAGGTCGAGACTAGAAATATTGCAAACATAAGCAAATCGAATGGCACACGGTATTACCGAAATATCTCTTTCATCAATACTAATATTTCACATTCCTTAATGTATATATTCTGTATTTATTCTGTTTTCCTTCTTTCGTGTCTCTAACGGTACTTTCCTTTACGACACTCATCTCTTTGTATTTATATTGTATATACTTCTCCTAAAAGTATATACAAGAGTATTAAACCCTTCACATGGTATCAGAGCAGTTTTTGTAATTTTCTTTTTTCTCTTGCTTCCCTTCTTTCTTTCTCTGTTCTTTTTTTTTGCTCTATTATCTTAGTTGTATCTATGGCTTCTTCTGATACAACATCAGCCACACTCCCAAATTCTACAGATCCACAAAACCCAATATACTCTGTCAACATGAGCACAATCACCAAACTTTGTTCTACTAATTATTTAACTTGGAGCCTCCAAGTTCGCCTCTTTCTCGATGGTCACGATCTCATTCGGTTCATCGATGAGAATCCTGTCATTCCTCCGCCCACCATCAGCCAAGACGGCTCTGATTTACCCAATCTGGCATATGGAGCTTGGGTTCGTCAAGATAAACTACTATTTGCTGCACTTTTGAGTGCCATTACAACTCCGTTGCAGCCTCTTGTCGCATGTGCAAAAACATCAAACGAGGCCTGGAAACTTTTAGCCAAAACCTATGGGAGACCAACAAGAGGTCACATCAAACAATTGAAGGATCAACTCAAGAAAACTACTAAAGGACAAAAGACGATTGATGACTACATGCAAACTATGAAAGGAAAAGCGGATCAGCTTGCTCTACTAGGCAAACCTCTTGATCATGATGACTTTATTGAATTCATCTTAGATGGACTCTCAGAGGACTACAAATCGGTCACAGATTCTGTCAACAATCGAGAAACAACTATCTCTTTCGAGGAACTTCATGAAAAACTCCTCAACAGAGAAGCTGACCTGCTTTGCAACAACACCAACACACTTTTGTTTCCTGTCACAGCAAATACAGTGACTCACAAACTCAAAAATCAATGGCGTCAAAGTCCAAACCAGTATCAATCTGATCAGCGACAATACCCACGAAACCAGATTGATAACAGACCATCGCCACGTCCTTACCTTGGAAAATGTCAAGCTTGTGGGATTCAAGGGCATAGTGCAAAGTTTTGCACTTCTTATCGCCTTGTGCAACAACAGAGTAACACCCACCAGATGAAACCATGGCAGCCAAGAGCTCATATTGCTGGTCCTCTACTTGAAACGCCCTCATGGTATCTTGATAGTGGTGCTTCGCATCACATCACGAGTGACCTTGAAAACTTATCACTGCACAGCCCATATCATGGACAAGACAATGTGATTATCGGAGATGGGAGAGGATTACCGATATCCCACACTGGTTCTTCTTCTTTACACTTAACTCAACGTTCTTTACATCTAAATCATGTGCTTTACGTTCCATCCATTGATAAAAATTTGATTTCAGTATATCAATTGTGTGCTGATAACAATGTTTCTGTGACTTTTGATCCTTATAAATTTCAGGTGACGGATCTAAGCTCGGGGAAACATCTAACACAAGGCAAAGTTAAAAATGGCATGTATGAGTGGCATGTTTCATCATATTCTCCCATTCAAGTTTTTTCTTCCATTAAAACTTCTTTGACTAATTGGCACTCACGCTTAGGTCATCCTAATTCTGAGCTTTTAAAAAAGACAATTTCATGTTTTTCGCTTCCTTTATCGAATAAAATTTCTTCTTCTTTAATTTGCAACTCTTGTGCCATTAACAAAAGTCATAAATTACCTTTCGGGAACTCTTCTATTCGGTCTTCTCATCCACTACAAGTTATCTTTTCGGATGTATGGACATCGCCAACGCAATCTTTTGATGGTTATAAATACTACATTGTTTTAGTAGACCATTTTACGCGTTACTCATGGCTTTATCCTCTCCAAAAGAAATCTCAAGTTTTTGAAACCGTTTCTCGTTTTAAAGAGCTCGTAGAAAATAAATTTAAACAAAGAATTGTTTCTTTTTACTCTGATAATGGAGGCGAATTCAAAGGTTTAACAGATTATTTAACCAAAAATGGTATTTCTCATTTGACCTCGCCTCCACATACACCAGAGCATAACGGTATCTCTGAACGAAAACACCGTCACATAGTGGAAACTGGGCTAGCCCTTCTTTCTCATGCTTCTATGCCGCTTACTTTCTGGACTTTTGCATTTTCCACTGCAGTTTATTTAATAAATCGGTTACCTTCTTCGGTTTTGAATTTTAAAACGCCCTTTCAACAAATTTTCAATGAAAAACCAAACTACGATAAACTAAGGATTTTTGGGTGCCTTTGCTATCCTTGGTTACGACCTTATTCTTCAAACAAACTTGACTCTCGATCAAGTCAATGTGTTTTTCTTGGATATTCACCTTCACAAAGCGGCTATTTTTGTTTTGATAAAACCACCGAAAGAATATATGTTTCAAGACATGTTCAATTTTTAGAAAATATATTTCCTTTTAAAGACCATATAACGTCTTCATCCCAAGACAATAACACATCGAAGACATTAGTCTTTGAGTCCCTTGAGACAACAATGCCACTTGTACCTCTACATGTGCCTTCTCCCCCAAACTTACGATCCTCACCAACTCCTGATTTGCTGTCTTCTGTTGCTCAGCCATCTCCTGTGACTACTGCAGCAACACAACATACTGAAGATGTTGTTGAATCCTCACAGTATCAACACCAAACAACTCCATCACAAATTGCAGAACAAAGCATTGTCAATTCTTTTCCAATGACTGTCCAGAACCCATCTGTGTCAGAACACACAAAAGACAATGACTCCGCTCAAGCATTGCCCACTGCATCTCTGGGACAATCATACACAGAGGCCGAACCACTAATTCCAGCGCACCAGAATACACATCGTATGATGACAAGGTCCAAGAATCATATTACAAAGCCAACCAAGAAATTCAGCTTAACAACTACCATTGCGGCGCCACCAACGACGGCTACGAAAGCACTTAAAGACCCCATTTGGCAAGCTGCAATGAAAAGTGAATATGATGCTCAAATAAGGAATGGAACTTGGGATCTGGTTCCCCCTTCACCATCACAAAATCTAGTTGGGTGTCGCTGGGTTTTCACCATCAAACGTCATCAAGATGGATCGTTAGATCGTTATAAAGCACGTTTGGTAGCAAAAGGATTTCATCAAAGACCTGGCATAGATTACTTTGAAACCTTTAGCCCGGTTGTGAAGCAACATACCATTCTTCTCATTCTCAGCCATGCGACCACTCATAATTGGCCTCTCCGCCAATTAGACGTGAACAATGCCTTTTTGCAAGGACATCTACATGAAGAGGTATATATGTTACAACCACAAGGCTTTGAGGATCCTAATAAACCTCACCATGTTTGCAGGTTAAAGAAGGCAATATATGGTTTAAAACAAGCTCCTCGAGCGTGGTACAACGAGCTTCGGAATTTTCTTCTTGGAATCGGTTTTTTAAACTCTTTGGCTGATACATCTTTGTTTATTCTTCGTAAAGGCTCGACTACACTTTTTCTTCTTGTCTATGTTGATGATATAATTGTCACAGGGAATTCAACAGTCAAAGTTCAAAACATCATTGATCTACTAAGCCAACGTTTCTCCCTTAAGGACCTCGGACCATTGACTTATTTCCTTGGCATTCAAATATCAAGGACACCACATGGGCTTCATATAACGCAGTCAAAGTACATCACTGATCTCCTTCAGCGTATGAACATGTTGGATTGCAAACCAGTATCCACTCCTATTGCCGACACAACAACTCTCACACATATATCCGGTTCACCAATGCCCGACCCCAAAGATTTTCGGACGGTTATAGGGAGCCTACAATATTTACTTTTCACACGCCCTGATATTTCTTTCATCGTTAATCGTTTATCTCAATTTATGCATGCTCCAACAATGGAACATTGGCTTGCCGCAAAACGTGTGTTACGTTATTTAAATGGTACGCGGCATATTGGTTTGTTTTACTCCTCCACTAATATTATTTCTTTGCATGCCTATTCTGATTCAGATTGGGCTGGAGACAAAGACACTTACACATCCACAGGTGCTCATTTGGTCTACCTTGGGCGACACTTAATTGCTTGGTCTTCAAAGAAGCAAAGAACCGTGGCAAGATCCTCCACCGAAGCCGAGTATAAATCAGTGGCGGATACAGCCTCTGAAATAAAATGGATAACAACCTTGCTCACCGAACTCGGCATCAATCTTGCAACACCTCCTGTCATTTACTGTGATAATATTGGTGCCACTTATCTCTCCGCAAATCCAGTTTTTCATTCCCGGATGAAGCACGTTGCTGTTGATTACCACTTTATACGTGATCTTGTTCAATCAGGGACCCTACGGGTTGCTCATGTCACCTCTACCGACCAGCTAGCTGATGGACTTACAAAAGCGTTACCTAAATCAAGATTTCACACCATATGCTCCAAGATTGGACTCACTCACGACCGTCCATCTTGAGGGGGCATATTACCGAAATATCTCTTTCATCAATACTAATATTTCACATTCCTTAATGTATATATTCTGTATTTATTCTGTTTTCCTTCTTTCGTGTCTCTAACGGTACTTTCCTTTACGACACTCATCTCTTTGTATTTATATTGTATATACTTCTCCTAAAAGTATATACAAGAGTATTAAACCCTTCACACACGGTGGACGCTTCCGGAGGATGAGCCCGCGCCAGTGGAGGGAATGATCTTAAAGCCACCTCCAGCCCCTGCGTATGGATACGCAAGTCCCATTAAGGGAGAATATATAGTTGGTCAAGTGTTGCTTGGTTTTGGTGATTAAAGGAGTTCATACCTGAACGAGCACCTGGAGATGATGATGGGGTTAGTGCCACTGGTGAAGGTGTGGGAGGCCGTGCTTTCGAGCCAGTGGCCGCTAAATCACAAACACTCTGTTGTGAGTGAGACTATACCTTAAAACATGTACATACAAATGTCAGACGGTTAATGAGTTAGTTACCGTTGCACTGTGTGAGGGGAGGCGTCTGAATGTTGCAGGCATTAGGGAGTTGCAAGGCCTGTGTGCGGTTAATGTTAAGACCGATGTTGGGGATAGGACTATTGACGGCAGAGCAGATGCACTGCGGAGACGATTTGATGACAGAGTCAAGCTGAGAGCAGCAATTCTGTGAGGGAGTGGTTGAGTTTCCGGTGATATAGCTAAGGCACGGAGCAAGGGTGGTAAGTGTGCTCACGCATGACCGGGTCGGTTGTGCTTTTGCTGGGCCCGATAGAGCCGCCACAAGGCCTACAAATGTGATCACGTAAATACTAGTATACCCCATGGATTTGAGTTATTATTGTTCAACTGTTGTGTATTTGACTCGTTGCCTTGGTTTTATTATAGAAAAAATCGGTCAGAAAATGTCAAAGAGACGAGTATCGTTGGATGACCAACTTTACATAGTTTATGGTGTTATCATAACTAATATGCGGTCATATATATACCTTTGTAAGCTTTATTTTAGGCTAGTACCGATTTTGGTTACCTAACAAGACTAATAGGAGTCTTACACCAAACTCACCAAAATAAAAAGGGTTCTGAACCGAATTTAGCAACTATTCCTCTCACGCAAATTTTCTAAAATATTCTCTCAATAATTATCTTTATTTCTCAATATCTCTTTTATATGATGGTTGTTCTTCTTCTATACTACAATCCACTATTAATTTTAGATATAAAATTAATTGTAGATTTGGCCGTTACAACATAATTAATTCTTGATCGTTACGGAATTAATCATTGTCCATTACAAAGTAATTAATTTTTTGACCGCTACATAATTTATTCTCTAAAAATAACCGGTTTGACTTTTTTTTGGTCTACCTTGGTCCGGTTAGCGGATTTGGATTTTAGGGTTAAATCTGGTGCCCACAATAAGCCTTCCAAGTTTCCCAAATCGTCGATTCGGAAAACTTTACTTACATGAAATTTATTACTTACATCAATGTTTCTGCTTCTGCTGATATCACCGATGCTTGATCATTTTTTTGACGATTTCTATTGTTGTCGTTGTTTTATTTTTTCTCTGTTATGGTGGTTTAATACTTTTTTGTTTTACTCTCTGATGTTTGTCTTTAGACCGAGCTATGCTAGTTTCATTTTTTTGTTTTTTTTTATTGTTTCACGAGGTATTTATCGTTCATTTAATGGTTGCATCTCCGTGTTTTGAATATATGTGCTTAAACGAGGAGTTTTTTGCTTCGTTTATCCTTTATTCTAGGGTTTGATATTATCGTGCCGAGGTGTGCTAGTTATCTTTTTTATGCGAAGTACACTTTGTTTATTTAACGATTTTATATATGTGTCAAAAGAGGAGTTGTTTGCTTCGTTTATCCTTTTCTTTTAAGGTTTGATATTATTTTTGGTACTGTGAACACTTTAGAAAACTTTTTCAGGTACGATTTCATGCTATATCGTCCTAAATGCGTACCTTAAAATGTGAAATGGTGATAACAAAATTGTATTATTTTGTTTTGATGCAAGCTGTAGAGTCTTACCAGTGTGTCCTGAGAATCTGGATTATCGTCTTCTGAGTTTGACTTTTTTTAAGTTAAGATGAATTTTCCCCACAGACGGCACCAAATGTTAGAACCGAATTTAAGAACTATTCACCTCTCACACAATTCTCTAAAATATTCTCTTAACTAATTCTCTTTATTTTTCAATATCCCTTTTGTAATTAATTCTTAACCGTTAAGGAATTGATTATTTTCTATTATAAAGTAATTAATTCTTTTAACCGTTATATAATATATTCTCTAAAAATAATCGGTTTGGCTTTTTTGGTTCATCTTGGTCCGGTTAATGGATTCAAATTTTGAGGTTAAATCCGGTGTTGGTACAAAAGAAATTGTGTGTTGGTACAAAATTTCCGAGAAATGGATATATATTGAAAGTTGTTTGCACCTCGAAGAGAGATTAAGGCAGGGTGACTCCTAAGATCTAGCTCACCTTTTGACACTACCAGGTGATGCCCTCTATTTTGATATTAATGGTCTTTCCCACATGCTTGTAAAGGCTTCTCCATTTCTTCATTTCAGCATCCTTTTCCACTCCTCCTGAAAAGCTACTATTTCATTTAGAGTTCTTTC
The DNA here is from genome assembly GCA_018901935.1 of Pugionium cornutum. Lineage (NCBI taxonomy): Eukaryota > Viridiplantae > Streptophyta > Magnoliopsida > Brassicales > Brassicaceae > Pugionium > Pugionium cornutum. The sequence continues at coordinate 27,677,361 of CM032156.1, read as the reverse complement.
GAGGTGTCTTCTTAGCCTTCCCTGACAGGTATAGGTCGGATGTTTCCGTGAGAAATAAGCAGCGGATATCTATAGGGTCACATCCTCTCGATCTAACAATACCATAGATAAGGTTCTTGTCTAATTGATCAAGAGAAGGGGATCATATTGCCCAAAAAAGTGCGAGAGGGGCAAATATTTCACCGAAAGGTGAGAGGCAGGCCAAATCTACGATTGGAAGGAGAGCTAACCGTGGGAACATCTCTACTGGCGACAACAACAACATGTCGTATAAGGAGAATGTTTTTTTGCTACCTAAGTGCCATACTAGCATGTCAAGAGAAGAGTCGTCAGCCGTCAGAAGGTTTGGCCCTTTGAGCTACCTACCTATTTAAAGTGGATCTTGTATCGAATTCAACAGCTATGAATCTAGAGGGCGGCCAAGCTGCCAAGAAGAAATGTAAAGAACAAAATCATTTTCTTGGCTAATTTATCGTATGCAGCCTGATGCGTTCTTTTCATCCAGTTAATCTATCGCAACATTTTCTCTTTATAATCAAGCCATATCTCGTTTTAACCCCTTAATAAGAAGAAGGACATTGGGTTTTGTTGTTGAGTTAGCATGTGATCTATCGGCTATGTGCCTTTGAAGCTTTGTTCCTTTTTCCAAAGTTACACGGATTCCGATTTATGTGATGATCGTGTTATTATTTTGGCCGCTTGATCTTTTGTTTCAACAATTCTCGGTGTTTTACATTTCTTCTCTCTGATCTCATCCCTTTAATCACCATTACTCGATCCAAACTTGAACCTCAGAATCAACTTCACTTCTCTTATTACACTCAAAGAACTCTTTAAAAGGAACAGAGGTCAAGCGTGTGGATGTCCTATATGCAGTTGAAGCCTAGTCTCCCACCAACTAACTCCTGATAGAAAAATCTCTTAGAGTAATTAAAAAAAGGGTGAAAGGGCAAGCAGTTCAAAAAATTTTGTAGTGACTTGACTGAGAGAAAGGTTGCACGTGAGCCGGGTTTTATTTCGTACATTTTATGTACTTTAGACTTATGTTGAAACTTTTACAATTGAGGAGGACCTCTCGCCTAAAAGCCTCTCATGAATTAATTATTGAGAATGAGAGCCTCATATTTGAGACGGTCCTCCCCACGCAGCGACGTGCCCCTAAGTACGAAGCTAGCGCTGCAAGGGAGATGTGGGCGGTAGATCGTTTTGTCCTAACAACCTCCTCGAACAACTTACTTAAGCTGTTAAGCAGCTAGACGGGTCAGACACAGCAGAGCCACGATCGGGAGCACATTTTCCACCGGCAAGGAGATAGGAGACACAAGATTGGTGGAATATTATAGCATCGAGAACAATCGGCTTGCTCGACCTAAGAGAGGGGAATAACTTAAAAGTGTAAATATGTACAAAATCTCGTGAGATCGCTTACTCATCAAATTGTTATGGTCATGCATTACTAAGTATAAATTTAGTAATACAGTGGTGAAAGCCAGGCCCCTTGAAGCAAGGGGGATCGATTGGTAACCCTAGTCTATGTCTTGATGTTACCTATGAGTGCTTTGTCGACTCTATTGATAGAGTATCGCTCACTGCACGGCTATATAAGTTGTCTGGTTTGTTAACTGTTTATTTGATTACCAATGATGCTTTTCCGGGTACTGTAATCTCGCCATCTATAAGATGTCTTGGGCCACACTCTTTGGACTCAATAGCTCAAATAATCAAGCCTAGTCCCGACATGGGCCTGTTCCCATTCACCTTTGTCTTTTTGTCAAGTATCTATAATCTTGGAACTGTTATTGAGACTAATAATTCTAGTAGTCTCTTTAACGGTAATCATCAAGTCGTAGGTAAGAATAATTTAAATTTTACAGATCTGCTTTAGGTAATTTAAATAATTTTAATATCAATCTCAAATCACGAGGTGGTCTATTGAATAGTATTTAAAAAAAAAGATTAACGAGTATGACCACTTTTAATATTATAAAGGGACAAAGGTTGCAATAAGGAGGAAGGTAGAGGGGTATAAAGGAGAATTCATGCATGAGAAAAGCAAAAGTTTTTGAACAGTGTCATTATTCTCTAATGAGATGCGTGGAAAAATATGAAAGCAGGAATCAAGAGACAAAAATATGAAAGCGGTGTGGAATTGTACTTATTATTTTAAAGTCCTCTTTCTGATATCAGCACAAACTAAATGAGATGAAAAATTAAAGATGAGGTGGAAACCGACATATAGGGAATCAGATACTGCTTTTTTTCTCAACAAGACTTCCCCTCTTTTACAATTCTGATCTGGTTGAAGCCTTTTGTCATGTGTCATCATAATTTCATTTTTAGCGATAGCAATTATCGTCACAATTTTTTCCGTCTAAATAATGTATATGAGCTGTTCTGGCTTGATACTTGTTAAAATGAACATAGAAAGGGTTGCTAAGATGCTTAAAATCATAATAATATACATGTTTTATTCGTTTCACCTTAATTAGATCGTATTGAAAGGTTGCATGTCTTTAGTTAGCCTTCCTCGTTCCCAATTGTCTTTGTGAAGTCCACAATTCCTTTCTCTCTACGTTTGTATGCAAACTAAATACATGTATCCATATAAGATATATATATATATATGCAGGCTGGGCGGATCCAAAAGTTTTTTTAGCGGGGCATCGTTTTATCTTCGGAGAAAAATATTTTTATAAAAGTGTATTATATATACATGCATGTATCCTTACCAAAAAAACTATATACATGAAGATGCATGTATCAATGTTATGCATGCGTATGGAAGAAGAATTTGTATTATCTGTCCATTTAGCCTTAACTTGATCTGAAACAGAAGAAAAAATAAATTAAGTGATGAAACAATTGAGTATATTTTACCACATGTCATAAGATATTAATAAGGCCCGAACCACCTCCTCCTTGTTAACAAAGTCTGTTTCGCCAAAGCATAAGTTTCTCTTTCTTTCCCCTAGTTATCGGTCACCACATTTGAAAGCTTACGTAAAATGTTATTGTAAATATTTCTTTCAAGAGAAAAGAAAAAATATTTACTTAAAGATTGGACATTAATCATATATTCATGGAAAATAGACTATTATATTCTTTTTTGGAAAAGTATCATCAAGATACCCTAGATGTTGTAAAGAGTTCTTTATGTATTAAAATATCAAGGTATGGCCTTGTATACAAGGAGACTGGATACAACGTTTAACTGACATTACGAAAAACAATTAATTTGTAGTCGCAAACTTTAGTGATTGTTATACCACTATTTTGCTACAATATAACAACTGCAAAAAATAAGTTGCATATAAGTCATTGATTGATATTTTATAAAACGATATTTTATCGTAAAATTGCAATCATTTTGCGATGTTATTGCGACTACAAGACATAGTTGCGTAGTAATAGCAAAAATGCTATTTTTATGCAACCATCTTGTTATCGCAAATACTTAGTCGATAGAAATTGTGGTAAAATGTGTGATTAACATACGATGAGTATGTTGATGGATAAAGAGTGACATATTAGTGACTAATAATTTAAAATAAATAAAAAAATTGTGCAGGTTGGTATATCTACAATAATCGACTCAACATACAAATCATATTTCAGTTACAAATGAATGGCGAAATAGTGGCTGATTGTAGAGTTAAAAATGATATGTGTATAGAAATCATAGAACTAGTAGCGAAAAATATGTGGAAAATATCACATATAGATATGTTGAGATGGTGATGAATACATCTCATGATACCATAAATTTTAATAATTACAAACACGATTGGGAGACAAAAAAATTACAGGTTTCAGAATGTGGAAGAATCAAATTGGGAGACAAAAAAATTTCACATGTTAAGTAGTGAAAATTCATTGTATGATGGTTTTCATTGAAAGACATGATTCATGAACATTAAGGATAAATTTAATCTTGCTGAAAGTGCATGGAATATTTGCATGATGAAAATTAGACAATTAATTCATATTACAAGATAAAAACAATTAACGTAAAATTTAGGTATCTGATTTATACGATTGATGTGTGTATTCATATTGGTATGATCTTTTAAATAGAAGACGAAAATGGAAAAATGTAAATTATGTGAAGCACCAAGATATAAACCTAACTAAGGTTGGATGTAAATATCATTGCTTCTTATATAGTATTTACCAATAGATGATAGATTGAAGAGAATGTATCACAACGATAAGATTGTAGTTGTAATGAGATGGCATAGTGAGTATCAATGACATAAGAGAGAAATAAGTTATCCATGAGATGTTGTATAGTGGAAACTTTCCAAGAGCTACATCCTAGATTTGTTTATAATCGATCCTTAAACGTTATTCTTGGACTATGTATTGATGGGTTCAATGATTTTGATACATACCAAATCACAGCGGTAAGACTGCTGTAATAAGATGGCATAGTGAGTATCAATGATATGAGAGAGAAATAAGTTATCCGTGAGATGTTGTATAGTGGAAAATTTTCAAGAGTTACATCCTAGATTTGCTTATAAACCCTTAAACATTATTGTTGGACTATGTACTGATGGGTTCAGTTATTTTGGTATGTATCAGAATCATTCATTATGATGTATGATTATTACTCCATATAACTTATTATCTTATATTTTTATGAAGAAGGAGCATTTGTTTCTAACAATTTTAAATAATGGATTAATCATCCGTAAGTTAGTCTTCATATATTCCTCACACCTCTGATTGATGAGTTAAAAATTATGATATACTAGATTATATGCATACGTTGTGTCTTTAAATCAATATTTCATTTAAAAATCAGTCTTATGTGGACGATAAGTGATTTTCCAACATATAAGATGTTGTCACAATGAACAACACATGGTTAGTTGTCTTGTCCAATTTGCATGGATGATACTAAGACGTTTCTATTGCCAAAAATGGAAGGAAGACGTGTTGATTTTATTTTCATAGAAGGGTTCGTACTCGTGACTATTCATTAAGGAAAAATAAACAAATGAAGAAAAAATACGTGTTGAATGAATATCCACTTAAAATTCTAACAGGTGAATAACTTTTCTACGAGCGAGTAAAATATTTCAATCCACAGAAAACATTTGTATGCGGTGGAAAGAAATGAAGCAAATAAGAAAAAGTTGCATAACTCGCACACACAGAAAAAAAAAGAAGAAAATTTTGGGAGTTATCGTATTAGGATCTAAACCTACTGGTGTAATCTAATGTAATGCATTTAGAGAAAAATTATTATGATAACATCATAAATTATGAATGTTAAGAACAAATCGAAAGAAACAATCAAGTCAAAATTGGATGTAACAAAATTTTGTTCTCAAAAGAGCTACAGGTTGATGGTTGTGCTAGAGAGCTCCTTTTCCTATATTTATATTGAATAAAAAACTAAAAAACACTTATTGGGATGTGTAAATGAGGTTAAATTTCCAGACAAATATCTGACAAACATACGACTTGTCTAGATATAGATGGAAGCAAATTTTTGGGCATGAGGCATCAATTGCCATGTTTTTATGGAGACACTACTTCTATTTATTTTTGTAGAATTTTTATCATGAAATGTTCACTTCTCATTATCGCACACTTTTATCGCACACTTTTATTCACTTGATATATATATATATATATATATATAATTGTAATTTAAAAATAACTATTTTCCCTAACATAGGATTGAAATATTTTTGTGTGACTATATATGTGGTTCGACACCTGCAATCAAATACGAAATAGATGAAGGATATGACTCTAGAAACATTCTAACGTAGTGTGCAAGCTTTGTAGGTTGTTTCTCTGACCACGGCCATGAAACCTTGCGGTTTAGTTACTACTTGTTCAAGAGAGAGGAAGAAGAAATATTAGATGGATTAGTCCAAGCATCAAAGGTTACCGAGACTAAGATTGTTGGTGAATACGCTTGAATGTCAAATGATCTAGTTGGCGTCAAGATATTGGGAAGTAGATCATCAATAGGTTCAGCCGATGTTATGATATGTTCACATTCTTCATCAAAACACGGATATATCAGTCTCTATAATAAGTTGCTTTAGCCGATGAATTTCCTTTTTTACCAAGGAGGATTTGAATGGCATACACATCAAATAATCATAAAGCATTACATTTTTTAATAGTGCCAGCCACATATTTTCTTGAAGGTTTTGATGTGATCCATAAGATTTTTAAACTCGTGGACTTAGCTCTGCTTTACCAATCCGATGATTTGTGATTTGATCTTAAAATCATTATAAGCAGCAGGAGAGGGCATAATCGCATATGTGTCGGTATAAAAAGCATCAAGCATGTCAAATTCTTCCTCAAAGTTTGATGAAATAAACTTGCATGCGAAGTGTTCAAAACCTTATTATCCTCTTACAACAATTTGAGCATGTTCATCCACATTATCGATATTGTCGCCCATATTAACTAGATTCGACTTTGCACTTTGGTTACTTTTGTTCTAGTCTTCAAAGTTCTTTGTTGTCAAGTGGCAGAACATTTTCTTCTAGTTATACACTTGAACGTACAAACAAGCAAGAATCTATGTGTCAATAATAAATAAATCGTACAATAAATTACGTCTCAGATTTATAAGTAACATTATTTGTCTCTAGCAGCTTTGTCAAAAACTTAATACACATCCTTTTAATCCTAATAAACCACTACAAGTGCATAGAAAATGATAGTATTCCACAAATAGGTAAATGTTGTAATTCTTTTGATCCAACAATCAGATATAACATCGCAATAATGGTCGTATAGTTGGATATAACGCTGATATTTTGAATATATCCAATTTCATATGTATTATCACGTTTGAGTTTTTGAAAGTGCATTGAGATATCGAGGAAATTGACTTACGCCGAATTGAAATCGATGAATAGAAAATTCTTCTTTTGAACTTTATTGATTTCACTTCATAATCGAATTTTGATGATTTACAATATTCGTTCTACAAAATATACATTTTGTTCTCAAAATTATCTTCGATACGTTTATGTGAAGATGCCAATTTTTAATTTTATCTTTTGGATCGAAGTCGAGGGTCGAGGCAAAAGAGATTTGACCGTGAGTTAGTAAAATTAAAGTAGAGAGAGAGAGAGAGATGAGTCAAAGATTGTGTGGGGATAATGATGTAAAAGAGGCAAACAAGCGTCTTTAATCCATATGTAAAAGTGACTAAAGAAGCCTCCCAATGCTAAAGCCAAAAGCGATTTGGATGCCTCCGCTTTTGTTTTCAATTTTTTAAAATTTCTATATTCAATTTCTTAAGACCATAATAACAGCATAAGCTTTTTTAATTTTAAACTGTCAAAACAAAAAGAAAAAAGAAAAAGAAGAATTAGGTGTCACTAGGTAGATGTGGTTTGAGAGGAAATGGGTCGTTTACAAAACAGTTTTACAATAGTCAAATAATATAATTCTTTTTTTACTTAATATGTAGATTTTGGATGTTGTTCAATTATAACGTTACTTAGATTATGTAAAAATTCTACCATATCCTTACACAAATTTTATCATATACGAACAATAAAATTTAACATGTAATTTCACAAAATTTACTGTAAGCGCACATAAAAGTCTACACTAACATTTCAAAATATCCACACAAAAATCTACCAAAAATGTCTCTTAAAAATAGAATTTATACATGCATAAAATCTACCATGTCATTTGTTAAGTACACAAGTATTTGACACAATACATACACAAAAGTCTATCTCGTTTATGAAATATACATGCAATCGCCACAAATCGCACACAAAAAATTAATTTATCATGCAGTCTCTTAAATTTTTAATATATTATTTGAGAAACATTTTAATAAAATAACATCATGTTAATATGTTATTAACAAAAATATTATGTTGACATATCAACACCACATTGAATTTTAAATAAATATATAAATGAATTTAAATTATTAAAATAATTATAATATATATCATTTTATTAGTAGAAACAATATATTTTATTAAACTAACTAAAAATACTATTAAATTTATTAAAAAAATTGTTTTTATCTTTTGAAATTACATATACAAAAATTAATACTAAAGATAATTTTAAATAAAAGTTAAAATTATATAAATATCTAATTTACATTTATTAATAAACAATATTATATAATTTGTGAACATCTTTTCTCATATAAATCTAATTTTTTATTATAGTAGAATGTTTCCATTGAAATATTATCCCTCTTAAATTTGTTGAATCATTAAAAGCCTTCTTTTTAGGTTTAAAGCCTTCTTGGATGGGGCCCAATATCATGACCCACTTTTGAGGTATCACCGGGGATGGTGCAGTGAGCAATGAGCGCGTAACTAAACAAGTTACAACATATATATAGAATATATATATATATATATATATTTCAATGTTTGTGATCGCTATGATCAGATGGGCCCAATTTTTTTTTAATTAACCTTTTCCGTCTCTCTTTGGGGTTTCACACTTAGAGAATCTTTAAAAGCCAGACTTCAGTATTTTGTCTATTATTTATTAAAGTTGTACATTAATTAATGCTTGTTTTGTGATGAGTATTACGACAAACACTGACCAAATTAAAAGCAACCCAAAGTAAGACAAAATATTAATCTCAGAAGGTGCATACTTTTACACATTCCCATATCATATCTGCATCGCTTGTGTTTTTTTTGTTTAATTATATAATCCCCTTCAATGGTACGTAGACCCTGATATATCAGTCTCTCATCTCTTTCTCTCTCTCTCTCTCTCTCGCTACTATACCTAATTGAATGGCGCCGAAGAGTTTGCCTCCAGGTTTTAGGTTTCATCCAACAGACGAAGAGCTAGTGGCATACTATCTGGATAGGAAAGTCAATGGACGAACCATTGAGCTTGAGATCATCCCCGAAGTTGATCTCTATAAGTGCGAACCATGGGATTTGCCTGGTGCGTACTTTCTCTCTCTCTCTCTCTCTAAATATAGTTATCAAATTAGACATTCCTTTGCATTAATCATTTTAAGACATATATATACAATTGAATAACGGGGAACAGAGAAGTCATTTTTGCCGGGTAAGGACATGGAATGGTACTTTTACAGCACAAGGGATAAGAAGTATCCGAATGGGTCGCGGACAAACCGTGCGACCCGAGAGGGTTACTGGAAAGCCACAGGGAAAGACCGGACAGTAGAATCACAGAAGAAGAAGATTGGGATGAAGAAGACGCTTGTTTATTACAGAGGAAGAGCTCCTCATGGCCTTCGTACTAATTGGGTGATGCATGAATATCGACTCATCACTAATCCTCCTTCCCTCTCCTCCTCTTTCAAGGTGATCACTGTTAATTAATTACAATATTTTTCCATGCATTAAATAAATAAATATATATATATATATATATACACTTTAGTTGCTGATCGATAATGAAAACTAAAACAGGAGTCGTATGCATTGTGTCGTGTGTTTAAAAAGAATATACAAATTCCAAAGAGAAAAGAAGAAGAAGAGATGAGTACTAGTGTTGGAAAAGAGGAAGAAGAAAAAGAAGAAAAGTGGACATCAAACTGTGAGGAGAGGATAGAAAAAGAAAGCGAAGAAGAGGAGAGCTTAAAAATAGCATCGGCGGACACATCCTCATCAGAGCTCAGTCATCAAGTGATCCTTTTAGACGAAGCAAACAGCTCATCCATATTTGCCCTTCATTTCTCATCCTCTCTTCTCGAAGATCATATTTTTTCAGACTACCCTCAGCTTCCCTACCATCCTCCTCTCCAACTCCACGATTTTCCTCAGCTTTCTATGAACGAAGCAGAGATTATGTCAATCGATATCTCTAAGCAACAAGACTTTCAAAGCAGAGACTTTATGAATGGGACACTTGACGACAACTTCTGTTTCTCTTCTTCCGTCACCTTCCCCGCATCCCATTAATATATTAATCATCCTATTTTCATATTCTTTTCTCAATTTACCATATTATATATATACATAGACATATATATATATATATATATAGTTTTTTCTTTCTTTTTTTGGCTACTCAATTGGTTTAACTGATGACAAATTAAGGGTTTACGGTTGTTGAGTTTTTTTTCTACCACAACAAAAAAAAACTTTGGACCATTCTATTGTTATCCTAATTAAGGGTGTGGGTCCCTACTACGACTTGGATCGTTCGTTGGTTTTTGTCTATGTCGGAAGAAAACGGAATTTACACATTTGTAATCGGCATTGTGCATTCTTCTGCCTGTATTCTATATGATCCGATATTTGAAGAAAATGATCCAAATCAGAAAAAAACTATTGCATTTTTTAACGTCTAATCTCATTCATTGCTATCAAATGAAAAAATACAAAATTATTATTTAAACTGTGAATCAAATTATAATATATGCCATACATTTTCGGATGCTCCTAATAACCAACGAATGACACTTATTTTTTATTGGGTGGTTTCACTTCCAATGAGTTGATTTGTCTACACATTTTGTTTTACTGTTATATTGGAAATTAATTCACGTATTACTTGACATAAAACATATAGTTGAAGTACAGTTTCTCCAAAATAACATTTTAATTCATTTTGTTTCACATTGTATTACCATCCCTTTAAATTTTAAATACAACACAAATTAATTATAATTTAAAATTTCTTTTTAGTAGAAAAAATCTAAATTTTAAATAAGAAAAAGAAACAGAATATTTTAATTTTAACTATAATTTATTTATGGTAAATAATTATTTTTTACATAATAATTTATGATATTTTGAGAATTTTAATTTTAGTGTGGTGAATTTGAAACAAAAACTTTTTAAAATGATATTTTAAGATATTACAGTATAGTGAATTTGTTTAACCCTTTGTGTATGTTAAAACCTCCATACATAATTTGATAAATTAATGATATTTCTGTATTTAAAATAGTAATATTCTAAAATAGCAATTTTTAATTTTATCTTCTAAATTTAGCATATTAAAAATAAAAATTTTAAAATATCACAAATTATTATGTAAAAATAATCATTTAAATCAAATAAATTATATAAAGTTAAAATATAATGTTTGGGTTCATTATTTCAATTTAGAGCTAAATTTTTTTATTAAAATGAGATTTTGTAATTATTTTAGTATTAATTTATGTTAGTTTTGGAAATTTAAATGATTAATACTATATTTGAAACAAAAATTTGAAATAGTGTTATTTAGGACAATTGCCATTTTAAAAATATACTAGATTTATATCCACGCCATGCGTGGGGAAAAATATTCGCAAATTATATTTTATTAGTAAATATAAATTAAATATTTATATAATTTAAATTTTATTTAAAATTACTTTTAATATTAATTGTTATATATATAAATTAAGAAAAGAAAACTAATTATTTTTTATGAATTTGATAGTATTTTTTGGTTAGCTTAATAAAATATATTAATTTTCTAACCAAATTAATAACAATGACATATATTGTAATTATTATAATAAGTTAAGCTATTTATATATTTATTTGAAATTTGTTATAGTGATGATACGTCAGCATGATAATTCTCTTAATAACACGTCAGAATAATATTATTTTCTTAAATGTTTCTCAAATAATATATTAGAGATTACGATAGTAACTTAAATCTATTTATATTTATTTAAAATATTTATAAATTAACGTATAAACAATTTTAAAAAATAAAAATTATTGTTTTTGTAAATGTAATTGTATTTTTTGGTTAGTTGAATAAAATATATGTATTTTTTAACCAAATTAATATCATTGTCATGTATTGTAATTATTTTAGTAATTTAAATCATTTTATATATTTAATCTGAAATTTTCTGTGGTATTGACGCGTTAATATAGTATTTTTGTTATTAACACGTAAGAGTTAGTTTGTTAAAAAGATTTTCAAATAATACATGAGGATACGTGATATGCTAAGACAATTAAAACAAACCAGTTAATGGCCGATGCTTTTTTTTGTTTGTTAAAAATTAAACATATCGGTTACAGACTTACTGTAGTAGTGAGTACTGTGTTTGGTCTTCTCTTATCATACAGACTCCTACCCACATTACAAAACATATTAATGCTTTCGCCCAAATTTATGAAGTATAGACAAAACCAATAATTTGTATCATTCTTTTAGTTTAATTCGAATAAACTGTGATTTAATTTGAGTACAAGGAAATAACCTATTTTTTATGTAATTTTTCTGATATTTCAATAGAAAATATTATTAATAGAAGAGTAATACCCTAAAATAACATATTTTTAAATTTTTTTGTTCTATGTTTAACATTTTAAATTTAAATTTTCAAAAATAACATAAATTATTTTTAAAAAATATATTTTTTTACCATAATTAAATTACAAATATAATTTAAATATTATATTTGAGTTTTTAATGTAGGTTTTAATTTTTGTTTAATAATTTTTTTTAAAGATATTTTAATATTAAATTTCTGTTATTTTTGAAAATTTAAACTAATGAAATTATATTTGCAAGAAAAAATAAAAAAAAAATTTTTTGTTAATTGCTCTTACTAGATTTCTCATCAATTCTTGTAGAAAAAATTGAAACAGTAATAAAGCTGTGAAAATTTCTTACCCAAAATTTCGGTGGCAAAACCGTGGGAAATAACTAACGTTTTTCTGACTGTCCATGTGCCATCGGAAAATATTGATGAAAAAATTATTGTATTAGAATATTTTGATTGTAACGATGTAAACTAACTTCCTAGGAATTTTTCACCCATTTTCTATAAAATATGCATAATACTTTTTGTCATAAATCCATGAAATTTTTTCTACAGATTTTTTTTGAATGTGTATAATTGTTTATATCATAAATCCATAAATCCATAAATCCATTGAATATTTCCTACCAATTTCCCATAATAATCATTTTATAATCATTCTAATTAAACCACACACTCGTTTCTTTACATCTAAATGTATCGCGGAAACCGCCCTCTTCCTATGCACAAATCATTTTTCTCGACGATCTTCGGCATCTCTCCACATATATTCATCGGGTACCGTGCACAAACCTTTCCGACGATTGGGATTAAAAGCTCCAGGCTGCAACGATTTATCTTACACTCTTAGTAACGTCCGTTGGAAGAATATAAGGATATTCTAGTTGCCGTATATATTCTTGTTAATATCTTACTTGTATTCCTATTTTTATGTAACTATTTTGGCTTTATATAGCCTTGTTAATAGAACAATCCTCAACACGGGAATTCACCATCCTTCATAGTATCAGAGCATTAGGCTATTGAACCTCTCTTTTTCTATTTTTTTTTTCTCGATTCTTATTGTTCTTTTTCTCTCTCATTATTGGTTTAGTCAAACTGTGGATTTATTATCGCACTCTTGCTTCTCCTCTTTTTCGATTAACTTTTTCAAACATGTGGTACTGGAAAGGATGTATGACTCGGCATAGAGAATCAATTTCGGGACAACAAAGAAGCTCAAGCAATTCAAGTCGACAACGAGCTACAAATGATAGAGATTGGAGATCAAATGATACAAGAATAATGTTAAACAATAAAATCGATTGTTGGCCGTCTTTTAAATGTCGATGCACTTGCAACAGGGAGAACTCTCGTCATGTACCTCCTCAACGACTTAAATGAAAAATATGATAACATCATAAATGTCATCAAGTACAAGGAACCATTCCCAAGCTTCAACAATGCCAAATCAATGTTGGAGATGGAAGAATATGTCCGTGTTTGGAAGTTTTTACGGTTATGAAAAAAATAGAGTATATATTAAATGTAATCAACATTTTATTAACTTAATTGTATTATACTCCAATTTGTTATAAAAAATTAGATTCGATCTATATTTATACAAAACGAAACAACACGACTGTATAATTGAAAGGACAACTATACAAAATGATAATTTATAACTCTTTAGTAACTAACTTATACGAATGTGACTTTTTCGTATACGAGATTTGATTATACTTCAACACTCCCTTTTAATCATATCTCGGCTTCATTCCAAAATTTCTTCTAAGATCATAGGAAAATATCTTTTTTTCTTTCGTCATATGATTAGTGCACCCACTGTCTAGGGAAACCTTAAAAATACACAAACTTGATAACATTTGCTAGAAAATACACAAACTTTTTCGATTTCCTTTTTAATACACGAACTAAAACTTTTGCATTAAAAATACACCAACTATATAAATTTGTGATTTTTACACCGATTGTCTAACAATCGTTAACGCAGTTAACAGATTAATTAAACGGTGTTAAATAATTGTAACGGTCTTTAAAATTAACCTAACCCTAACCCAAGCCTTAACTGAACTCATCCTTGTCGAAAATAGGAGCCAAAAATTCATATTCAATTTGAAAATAAGAACTCGAAATCGGCTAGGGAAAATTCATCTTCCACCCGAAAAATCATCTTCCACCTAACTCGAAATTGACGGTTTTATCATCTTCCACCGATTTTGAAGGTTTTGAAGGTGTTTTTTCGATTTTGAAGCTCTTCACTCTCTTCTTCCCCAAATGTAAAAACCCTAAAACTTGGGATTCGGTTTGTGTCGCCTTCTTCAGTCTTCTTCGTCAATATGTCTTCTTCTCTCTGGAAAGGAGTCAAAGCTCAGATGCAAGTTCTTGGAGCTGGAATAGGGGGCGACGGACGGTTGGTGGAGTTATGTTTTGCCATTGTGACACAGCGACATCCATTGTGAAATCTTGGACAAACGAAAATCTAGGGAGAAAATTTTATAGATGTGAGAAACATGGATTCTTCAAATGAGCTGATGAAAAAAAAGCCACATGGTTGGCAGAAGGTAAGTTTATTAGAAGCAAGAGATTTGTTTCAACATGAGATAGAAGAATTAAAGGTGCTTAAGGAGCAACTTAAGAAATGCAGTTGTATAACTTCAAACAATTCTCATTCGACATTGGTGAAAGCTTCAATTACTGCTGGAGTGGAGAATATGTCACAAGATGATGAGAAAAAGAAGCTGAAAAATGAAATTATGGCAGCAAAAGAGAGGGAAAATTTGCTGCGACAATTCATCTTAATTTCATGGGGAAGTTTTGTGGTTGTGACAACCATTATCCTTACAATTATGAAGAAGTAATGTGAGAAATTATGAAGGTTTAGTTGTTATGTTTGAATATGAGTTTGTTTTTGTTGTGTTATGTGTTTCTTTTGAATGTTGAATTGTGTAGTTGTAAGTTCTAATTATATGTTGAATGTTGAATGTTATCTGTTAATCAATGGCAATTTACGAGCTTCTTTAATAGTTCTATTAAAGCTTTCAGAAAGATTGTTGCATACATCCTCACATCTCGTAGAAGGCCTGAAAAAAGCGCGACACCAACTCTTCGGTTCTGTCTTCATTAAATCATCGAAGGTTGTTGGGTCGTACTCTTTCAAAGCGTTCATATTTTACTCGTAATCTCCCATAGTAGAGATGTATGCAACTGCCCAGAAGTAACATCTTTTAGGGTGGGGGGAGGGGTTCCCTTATTTTTGAAAAGGGTGAGCTGAGTTAATAAATAGGTTAGAGTTAAGTTAATTTTAAGCACCACTAAAATTATTTAACGCCGTCTAATTACTCTGTTAACTGCGTTAACGACTGTTAGACAATCGGTGTCAAAATCACAAATTTATATAGTTGGTGTATTTTTAAGACAAAAGTTTTAGTTTGTGTATTAAAAGGAGAGTCGAAAAAGTTTGTGAATTTTTCTAACAAATGTTATCAATTTTGTGTATTTTTGAGGTTTTTTGCCCACTGTCTACTAAGCAAATCTCTTCTCTTAAAGTTGTTATTGCTTCTTCAGTTGCAGTAAACAACATGTAGTCTTCACCCAAGTCTTCTTATTCGAGACTTACATTTGCTCTTTTTTTTTTCTTTGAGCGACACATTTGAGTAGTGGTCAATCTTACCACATTTATAACACTCCTTGTTACTTCTTTCATTCTTGCCATGATCGTTTTTTCGGTTTCTTCCAACACTCATTTTCTGTGTGATTGCTTCTCGCACAAAACTCACACCACTCCTTTTTTGAAAAGGGTGAGTTGAGTTAAGGAATAGGTTAGAGTTAAGTTAATTTTAAACATCGCTAAAATTATTTAACACCATCTAATTACTCTGTTAACTGCGTTAATGACTGTTAGATAATCGGTGTCAAAATCACAAATTTATATAGTTGGTGTATTTTTAAGACAAAAGTTTTAGTTCGTGTATTAAAAGGGGAGCCGAAAAAGTTTGTGAATTTTTCTAGCAAATGTTATCAAGTTTGTGTATTTTTAATGTTTTTTGCCCATTTTCTACTAACCAAATCTCTTCTCTTAAAGTTGTTATTGCTTCTTCAGTTGCATTAAACAACATGTAGTCTTCACCCAAGTCTTCTTCTTCGAGACTTACATGTGCTCTTTCGTTTTTTTCTTTGAGCGACACACATTTGAGTAGTGGTCAATCTTACCACATTTATAACACTCCTTGTTATTTCTTTCATTTTTGCCATGATCGTTTTTTTTTGGTTTCTTCCAACACTCATTTTCTGTGTGATTGCTTCTCTTGCAAAACTCACACCTTGCCTTGATTGACACGATTCTTGGTATTGTCTTGTTTGAAACCGGATTTGCTTTCTTTTGCGCGAGCATTGAATGCTCCTTCATTAGTGCTTTCTTATCTTGTAGCCACTCTTGCTTCATTTGCTTTCAAAATATCGATTAGCTCTGTTATTGTTAGTGTAGTCAAATCGTGAGTTTGTTCCAAAACGCTAACAATGCTATCGAACTTGGTTGGAAGAGAGATGAGTATCTTGTATATGAGTTGATAGTTGGTTTTCCTTTCACCACGATAAGTTAATTGATTTTCTAAACCAATTAATTTATCGGTAAATGTCTTAATGTCTTTCTTATCATACATCTTCAAATTTTTGTATTCCCTACGCAATGATTGAAGTTTAACCAATCAAACTTGAGGATAACCTTGATATTCAGCCTTCAATACGTTACAAGGCTCTTTTGATGTTGATGATGCCGCAATGCGTAAGAATATTTGATCAGTCACGACAGTTTGCAAAATTTGCAATGCCATCGTATCATTCGATATCGTTTCTTCTTTAAGCAATTTTGCCTTTGTTATTTCAGAGGTTTGTTGTTCTTGTACCGGTTCGATCGACGTGTCTTCTTCAACCACAGACCACAATGTTCTAGTCCTGAGAATGGTTGTCATCTTAATGCTTTAGAAGTCGTACTTCTCCCTATTGAATATAAGGATCACTTGATGTGAAGAGTTTTACATAGTCTCGTCTTATTTTGCGATTAAAATATGCGATATCTTCTTGTGGCTTATGTTCTTGCGATGAGTTGTAATTAAACTAGTACTTTCTCTTTCGTCCTCTTCAGTCGTAAAGCTATGATACCATGTTGGTGTGTGAAAGTTTTTACGGTTATGAAGAAAAAAAGAAAGTATATATTGAATGCAATCAATATTTTATTAACTTGATTGTATTACATTCTAATTTGTTATAAAAAACTAGATTCGATATATATTTATGCTAAGCGAAACAACACGATTTTATAATTGAAAAAACATAACTATACGAAATGATAATTTGTAACTTTTAATTAGTAACTAACTTATACGAATGAGAATTTGTCGTATACGAAATTTGATTATATTCCAACATAATCTCGCCTGAAAAACAGATACAAATTGTTGCAACACACAAATCATTCTTTTCCTCCACCGCACTCACAGTCACGCAAACACCAACAATCAGAACCAGAAAATACAACAACTATCGTCGAAACTGGAAGAACAAGAGGCAAGAATAATTTTCAATCAAAAATCCTACTTTTCCAAATTGAAATTCCCCCAATGTTTGGTCTGGCCCACTTGGTTCTGGCCTAACCAGTTTGCGAATTGGACTCCTCATTCTCAACGGATACTTATTAAGGACCTCTCCATCCTCCTTTCTTTCTTCCGATGAATCGCACACCATAAATAACACAGTTATTCCTAAACAATATATTGTAAATTGTTACTTATATAATCAAATTATCATGTGATATTGAAAACACTATAATTAGTACTTATCTAATTTAACTATCAGAATATATTAAAGCACTATAAATAACACAATTAAAAACCTAAAACGATACGACAATTTATCTTTCTCCTCAACTCATTAACCTTTATACTCATTGCTCAAACTTTATCTGGGATGAGACAAAGGGATTCATGATGAACTTCTTTTGGTTTTCAATATTGATCATTACTCGCTTGATTGAACAGAAGATTGCTTATATAAGTTGAAAGACAACTGATGAGCTTAACACCATCCAATAAACACACTGATTTAAACTTTTTGTTCAGAGACTATGATTAACAACAACTAGAAATATGGAATGTTGAAAAACATGTTCACTAACGTTGATAATGTTGTCAGGATCAGTGCTATTAGTGTTCATAATTACTAGATTAATCCATCTTTTAGTGTAAATCGATATCAATTAAAAAAAACAAATTCACCACTAATTGCTTACAAAAATCTCAAAATTCTTATGAAAATAAAATTTATAATTATTATTGGGAAAATGATGAAAACAGATTTTTTGATATTTTATGTTTTTCAGTTATTTTCTTCTATTCGTTACATCTCTTATTTATAGAAAAATAAAATGAGTAAATTTTTAATGACATAATGTTATGGATAATTATTCACAACATTTTTGAACTTTTGGCAGAACTTTCTCTTTCGAATTTTTTATTTCTTTATAAATGCCGATATACAATAATTTGTTAATATTTTTATTCAACACGTAACGAGGGGCGGAATTACATAGAGGATTCTTCTAGTATGTGCTCCACACTATTTTTATTTTTTTAAAGAAAATTATTATAAAAATTATTTAAATATTTTTAATTTATATATTTGTTTTACTATCTCTCATATTAAATTATGTTTTACCGCCCCTGCACATAACATAGATCAAATCTAGTCGGAAATTATTAAATATGATTTTTTGAAAATTGGGTGGTGATCTCTAAGCTTAACTTGCCAAATTTTAGAAAAAGCATTCTCTTTCAAATAATAGTAATTTTTCAAAAACACAAAATTATTTTACAAAATAAAATTTTTGTAACATTTTTTTGGGAAATTTGTTTTTTTGGATTATCTTCAAAACTTGTAGTAAAGAACCGCGGAACGAAAATAGAAAAACCCATTATAAAGCCCAAAATATGGGCCTTTCACCTACAGTGTTGATCCAAATAAGATATGAATGATTCATTCATAGCGAATAGAAAACGATTTACAAAGGCTTCCCTTGACGATGACGAATCTTCCTCTTCCTAACCTCACCAGTTTTCTTCATTTCCTTTCTCCTCCTGATTTTTCGCTGTCCGATCCACCCTTCCTTCGATCTCGCTCTCCTTAGATTCCGGAATCGTTCTCCAGGCTTTTGTAGCGTCGTTTTCTCGGCGATGAGTTCCAATACGGCGTCGTCTAGTGCAGCGACAGCGGGATCGGGAGATTCTTCCGCTGCTAGGAAGAATTCGAAGCGGCCCAAGTGTATTTCCCCTCCTCCATTTTCCATCTTCTTTCCATTGTTCCTCTGGCTTATCGTTGACTTGGCTCAGAATCGAATTAGTTATTTCCCCTAGTTTCGATTGTTTTGATCCTATAAAATGCGTTTCTAGGTCACGTTTTTTCTCCCATCATAAGCTATCGATTACTATGAATGCTGTTTTAGTTTTATTTTTATGATAACGATTCTTAAAAGGGACGTTTTTCTTTCACTAGTATCAGCGTTGTATCGACTCAAAATCTCTACTACTTTTAGAAAAATCATCGTTAGAGTTTCTGAATTCCCATTACAAAAGCTTGTATTTTTTTAATTAGAGATTTGGCAACCGTCGTCTAAGCTATGGCTAAAAGGTGACATTTTGTTCGCAAATGATTTCCTACAGATTCAAAGTTCACACAGCAGGAGCTCCCAGCTTGTAAGCCCATTCTTACGCCTGGATGGGTAAAATTTCGTTTAGAAATTTGTAGTCTCCATTGATCTTTCAGACATCAGATTTCTGTAGAAACGTAATCAAAACTTTTTCTCTGCAGGTCATTTCGACGTTTTTGATAGTCAGTGTCATCTTTATTCCCCTTGGAGTTATCTCCCTTTTCGCATCCCAAGATGTAAATGTGATCGACCCATTGCTGCTCGTCAGATTGTCTTCCCTATCTCATGTGTTTCATCTCCCATGTTTAGGTTGTGGAGATCATTGATAGGTATGATAACGATTGCATTCCAGCACCTGCTAGGGCTAACAAGGTTGCATATATTCAAGGAGGCGGAGATAAAGCTTGTAACCGAACTCTAAGAGTGAGTTTCTTATGCAACTACACTTTTTGCTCTTTGGGATTAGATAAGTATTTGGAGTTGTTGTTTACTTTCTCTTTTCTCAATTGGCATTCTTAGGTAACAAAGCGTATGAAGCAGCCTGTCTATGTTTATTACCAGCTTGAGAACTTTTACCAGAATCATCGAAGGTATTTAACACCTGTTGACAAATATACTGTAACTTGATATAATTTTTGCATCGGTATGTCATATTCACCTTGGTGGCAATACTTCCTCTTTAGTATCGGCACTCAGTATTACACCTAGAATGGAAGGTGTGGGTTCTACATGGATATTAACATTGATATCATGAAGTAGGCAAGTATTAAATAATGATGTGTACGTCGAACTTAGATCATATTTGAAAAGCCGAAGTGATTCACATGCACTTCGATCAATGGTGTCTAATATTTGCAGCTCTAATCGATCAATGGTGTCTAAGAAAACAGGTATGTGAAAAGCCGAAGTGATTCACAGTTGAGAAGTCCAAAATACGAAAATCAAATAAGTGCATGCAAGCCTGAGGATGATGTTGGTGGGCAGCCGATTGTGCCATGTGGTCTAATTGCTTGGAGTCTTTTTAATGATACATACATTTTATCAAGAAACAATACACCCCTAGATGTAAACAAAAAAGGCATTGCATGGAAGAGCGACAAGGAACACAAGTTTGGGAACAAAGTCTACCCCAAGAATTTTCAGAAGGGGAATCTCACAGGTGGTGCCACTCTAGACCCAAATATACCGGTAAACCCTTAATAAAATATACTAGAGAATCAGCCCATATTCCCATTGGATTTGGATATTCACATGGATGAAACTGAGACATATTTCTTCATCTTTTTTTTTTTTGTTTTTTTCCTGTCTGCAGCTTAGTGAACAAGAAGATCTCATCGTGTGGATGAGAACTGCAGCGTTGCCGACATTTAGAAAACTATATGGAAAGATAGAGACTGACCTTGAAATGGGTGACACCATACAAGTTATTTTGCAGAACAACTACAACACTTACAGTTTCAGTGGGAAGAAGAAGCTTGTTTTGTCGACAACGAGTTGGCTGGGTGGGAAGAACGATTTCCTTGGCATTGCTTACCTAACAGTTGGAGGAATTTGCTTCTTTTTGGCCCTTGCATTTACCATCATGTACCTTGTGAAACCCAGGAAAGCACATCCTTCAAAAATATAGTTGTTGCCGTGATGGTTATCTCTTGTGCATGCTGAGTAACAAATGTGTATTTTGTTTCTTCAGGCGACTTGGAGATCCGTCCTACTTATCGTGGAATAGAAATCCAGGAGGTCGGTAACAAGTTTGGAAAGGCAGAAGAAAGAGAGCTCTTCTCGGCGTCTGTAAAAAACTCTTATCCCCATCCAATGTATACATACATTTCTAATCCTTGTTTGCAAAAAAAAAATGATTGAGCCTAAACCTCCACATAAAATACTTTGTTGTTGTTTCAAAACCATCTAAATAAATATATTGAACTTGTTGAAAACCAAAACATCAAAGCACCCGAAGCAGAATATTGGAGAGATATTGGCCTTGAGGGTAAGATGGGTCGAGTGGGTGGTCAGACGCAGCTCCCGCCTCCCTCACCACTGTGATTTTCTTTCCCGCACCTGCTGCAGCGCTATGAAGAATCCCCAAGAACTTCCCGCTCTGCGTCATCGCCCCTGAACATGAACATGTCATCATAAGACCTCCACTCCTTGTCAATCTCATTGCCAACGAGTTGAGATTCCTGTACATTCCTGCCGCATTGTGCAATACCTAGTACACACATTGATGCAATCTCATTTTTGTAACAACGAACTCTGAATATCCATTCTATTTTGGCAAAGCAAGCCAAAAAATAAAAACAAAACACACGCACATTCCAAGTAAGTCACCTTTTTCCGCGGAGCTAACTTAGGAGGGTCTAGGATCACGATGTCCCATGTCTCTTCCCTTGACAGAGCACCCTTCATGAATTCTGTCGAATCTTGTTTGAAGAAAACAACCTTCGTTGGATCCATATGATTGAGGATTACATTCTCTCTGGCGAGCTCCAAAGCAGGTAAAGATGAATCAATTCCTGAAAAACAAGACAATGCTTAAAATTGGATCAGGAGGGAGAGAGAGAGAAGGAGAGAAGGAGAGAGGGAGAGGGAGAGGGAGAGGGAGAGAGGGAGAGAGGGAGAGAGGGAGAGGGAGAGGGAGAGGGAGAGGGAGAGGGAGAGGGAGAGGGAGAGGGAGAGGGAGAGGGAGAGGGAGAGGGAGAGGGAGAGGGAGAGGGAGAGGGATGAGGGAGAGAGGGAGAGAGGGAGAGAGGGAGAGATAGTACCCATTACACTGGTAGCACCTCCTCTGGCTGCATTTAGTGCAAATCCACCACTATAGCAGCAAAGATCAAGAACTGTTTTACCAGCAGAGATGGTTGATATGAAGTGACGGTTTTCCCGTTGATCTGTGTAGAACCCTGTCTTCTGTCCCTCTAGAGAGATTGCGTAAGAGATCATGTTTTCCACGATCTGGCATAAGAAAAGAAAGAACATCACTCAGGTAGGTCACAACCCTGTAGTGTTTCCACATTCATAAAGAGAGGGAGACCACCCACCATACCATTGATCTCTGGGGAAAATTAAATGATTGTGTTTGTTTCAAACTTGAGATATCAAACCCATCTTCCTTAAGAACATCAAGAGACGGTCTCCAGTTTATATGATTAATTCCAGGGATTGATCTCAAGCAACTCTGGATTTGATTTCTATACTTTTCAATCCAAGCAGCGGAGGATGCAACTACAGCTATATCTCCAAACACATCGACAATCAATCCAGACAATCTGCAGTGACAAGATTTTCTATAAAGCAAAACAGGAAAATGAGAAAATTTGTCGAGATAAGTGAGTGGATACCTATCTCCTTCACTGTTTACAAGACGATAAGCATTAGTATTAGCGGAGGGAAGTCCCAGACTCATCCGCAAGTGAACTGCTTGAGCAATTCTTGTTTCGAGAAGCTTGTCAATGTTGAGTGCACAAGACGGATCTCTGCCACAAGATGCAAGAATCAATATGGAAACAGCAAATGTATACCATAAAATGGAAAGAAACCTGGTGGTTTCGTGTTGGAGTTGCATAAGGCGAACACAGAACATAGAAACGGAGTTATACAAACCCCAACCAATGGGATTCTCGGTGCCATCGGCGACAATAACAACATCTCCGGTCTGAGGAGGCGGTTTTCCAATGATCCTGTCTACGGCTCCACTGTACACCATTGGACTTCCGTCTTTGAATAGCTGTGTCTTGCCTTTTTTAAGAACCACTTTAGCAACACCTAAATTCAATTCAATTCATGAAAGTAGAACTAGGGATTGCATAAGTTGCAGAGTTTGAAGAAAAAGAGACCTTGAGAAGGGTGAGAAAAAGAAGCAATTTGGTGAAGGGAGGAAGAAGAAGAGATGAGGCGGGAGGGAAGCCGGAGTACACCCACGGGCATCATTGCAATCTTCGCCATTTTCTTCGCTGCAACTTTTGTGGAAAGGCTTTAACTACCTAATCAATTATTGGGCTGGATTTATAGCTGTGTTGTGGAGAGGGCTGCTTCATTTTTTTGTTTTTGGGCTGACAATGTTGTTGATGTCATCATTTATCTCGCTTGATATTCAACGAAATTGGCCCGTAACTGAATCTAAGCGAACGCTTTATAGAATAAGACATCCTCGCCTCATCTAATGAAGCTTCGTCTAAGAAGTCAGGATCACTACCAAAGCTTGAGAGTAGAGAAGAGGAAATACCTATAATACCATAATAGATTATTCAAAAAATACCACTAACTTTTAAAAAATACTACTAATTTTTTTTAACAAAAATTTTATTAAATTTTTTTCTCAAAATACTACCGATACTAATAAGAAATTAGTAATTACATACTTTTCCATCAGCGTTTTTTTACTAATTGAATTTTTCAAATAAGATTGAAAGATTAAAAATAAAATGGTTAATCAATTTAATTTAGTTTTATTTTATCTAATCCAGAAAAAATATTGAACATTTTTCATCAACCTTTTTAGTAATTGAACTTTTCAATTAATATTGAAGAATTAAAAATAGAATGATTAAACATTTATAAATCTGGTTTTATTTCATCTAATCTAGGAAAAAGTACATTATTGATTAATTTAATAGAAAATAGATGAAAAATATATTTTTTTCTTTTCATTCTTTGGAGAAAT
Organism: Pugionium cornutum; assembly: GCA_018901935.1. Lineage (NCBI taxonomy): Eukaryota > Viridiplantae > Streptophyta > Magnoliopsida > Brassicales > Brassicaceae > Pugionium > Pugionium cornutum. Next base: position 27,652,761 of record CM032156.1, on the reverse strand, counting down.
AGACACATAAGTTTTAATTGAAGGAGAATATGATAAATAATTTTTTTTAATAATTGTACTTCTCAGTTAATAGTAAAGAGTTTGGTTAATTTAATAGAAAAAGTCATTTTTTAATTTAACATAAATAAATAAAAAAATTTGTTATTCTTTTTATACTTGGAGAAATTGACACATAAACTTTAATCGAACAAGTGACAAAAAACTTTAATTGGACAAGAAAAAGACACATAAACAACTAATTGCATTAATTAATTAATTATAAATAACTAATAATAATATATTATAATTTAATTTTTTGTTTAAATTATATCTGTCAAAAATTTTGGACAAAAAATACCAACAAATTACGAACAGATTATTATCAGAGATTATTTTTAACTATATCATTTCACATCCGATTCAAATTCTAATTTATAAAGTTAAAATTAAATCAGACACATTTTAATTTTCGAAAATGATATAGATAATAGGTTGTGATACAATATAAAATTCTCAAATTTCAAAATGGTGCAAGTATTTTTTATCTCCATTTTTTAAAAAAATTCACTTTTCTTTTTAACATAGGATAAGTTATTTTCTTGTAATGTCAAAGTTCCATAACTTTCCTCTTAATTGGAGATAAAAAAAAAAGTCCTCTTAATTAATACCACCACCAAACTAGTTTTCAGATATGATAAAAGTAAAATACCTGTGAGAGTACACGCAATTAACAACTATCCTTACTTAAACCCTTGTTGTACATGGCGACTCGCGAGTAACGGTCGGCGTAGTATCTCCGTCACTGCATTTCGCATTCGGCAGAGAAGTTAACAAAGAAGAAGATCAATAACGCTCCTCACAACAAGCACCAACATTTTTAATGAACTTTTTTTTGTCTGTTTGTTTTATTGCAATGGCAACATAATATAACACATGGTTAATGTTAATTTGTAAATATATTCCTTAGTTAATATTCTCAAACACACCAATAATATGAGTAAGTAAATGGCACATTTTGCACTAAATGTGGGCCTCTGTCACATTACACGGCCCAATAAATTATGTCCTTCCATACTATCAATCATATCACCACCCTTTTGGAAATTCCGGCGAATCCCTCCTCCTCCTCCTCCAAATTGGAATGGCCTTGTACCCGTCGTCATGTCTCCGAAATCTCTCTCTATCGCCTTCTCCTCATCGCTTTCCTCGCTTACATCATATACCTTCTGTTGGCTTCCGGAGGCATGAGCTGCAGAGGCCGAGCGCGCTCAGGGAATGGCGGGATTACGAAGACGCTGTCAAGAGAAAAGATCTTGCCGGAGCTCTCAAAGTCCTCAAATCCATCCAAAACGATGAACAGCGTAAAACGATCGATTCCATGGTCGCCGCTCCGGTAACGGCTCAGTTAAACGGGTTGGCACCTCTTGAATTGGAGAGGGATTGGCAGGTCTTAGATGCGTGTTTGAATGCAGATGATATGAGACTTGTTGGGAGTGCATTTAGGTTTCTCAAGGAGAGAGGTGTACTGGCCAATTTCGGAAAGTTCACCAATATTGGTACTAGATCTTCTTCTGTCCTTGAATGCAATCTTCCGTGATAATTGAATGGTTTCAGAGGTTTCTTTCTTCTTTGGTATCAATGGTTTCATGCTTCTCTCTTTGTGTATCACTCATGCAGTTTTGGAGGGAACAAGAGAGATTACACCTGCTGTCCTCAAGTCTGCAACTGGCTTGGAAGGTCTGTTCGGGTCAGTTAAGCTTTGATTACTCAGTGTGGCATTGGAAACTTATCTGGGTTTCTATTTTGATTAGTGACTAAACTTGCTCCCAAGAAGTGGGGTCTTTCTGGTGGCTCCAGCATTGCTCTGGCTGCTTTTTTTGGTGGAGTCTCCTATCTTCTTTCTCAGGAGATTGATCTGCGGCCAAACCTTTCTGCCATTTTGGCTCTAGCTTTTATGGATTCCCTCCTTCTTGGTGGTACCTGTTTAGCCCAAATATCATGCTACTGGCCTCCACATAAGCGTCGAATCATAGTTCACGAAGCGGGTCATCTTCTTGTGGGTAAATAAGTTGGTGATCATCTCGGAATTGGTAAATTTTTGTGGCTAACAGCTCTAGCTTCTGTGTTGTGCAGCATACCTCATGGGCTGCCCAATCCGTGGTGTGATATTGGATCCGATTGTTGCCATGCAAATGGGGGTTCAAGGCCAGGTAGTATTCTGATGCACTGTAGTATTATGCTATTCTATCTTGTAGTGCTTTGATTCTATACACTTTTTCGCTACAATGCGGAGCTGGATTTTCATGTGTTTCTGTAGGCTGGAACCCAATTCTGGGATCAAAAGATGGAGAGTGAGATTGCTGAGGGAAGACTTAGCAGTAGCACATTTGATAGGTGATTGTTAGTTAATGTGTTGTTCTTTCCCTGACAATTTTATCTCATTCGCAACCCTGATGGTGGTTTCAGTTTCTCTTTAGGTATAGCATGGTTCTTTTTGCTGGTATTGCTGCTGAAGCACTAGTTTATGGTGAGGCTGAGGGTGGGGAGAATGATGAAAATCTGTTCAGGAGCATATCAGTACTTCTGGAACCACCCTTTTCCGTTGCCCAGGTCAGGTCTAGTGAAAATCAGATATCAGATTTGACTAGTCTATGCGCTTACAATTTTCTTTCCCAAGTGTACAGAGTGTTAAGCATTGTGAATCTGTACGGTTGGTTATACAGATGTCGAATCAAGCCAGGTGGTCTGTTCTACAATCATACAATCTGCTCAAGTGGCACAAGGCGGCACATCGGGCCGCTGTTGAAGCTCTCCAAGTGGGAAGTCCTCTTAGCATTGTGATAAGAAGGATTGAGGAAGCCATGTCTCCAAGCAGATGACTGAAGCACCAGCATTTGGAATGTTGGAGACAGACTGCAACGCGTGGAAATGGGAGAAGGGACTTGTTATGTTTGGATCCATGTTCAAGTAAGTTCGCTGAGGGAAATGAATGTTGAGGAGGTGATACTAGTTCTCTTGCCTTATTCATCTGTGTTTCAAGGTAGGGACTAGGGAGGCTTACTTTTGATCGCTTTAAAGAGAATGGTTGTAAAGAAAACTGTAGTTGCATTCTTGTGCCTCTCCTCTAAAGTATGAACATAAAACCTGGCTATTACAAGCAGTGTTATTATTTTAATGCTGATGATAGCCATGAGAGTGCTTGAGATTTTGGTGGTGGATAAAAAAGAAGAAAATTATTTGAAGGTTCATGGTGTTGCTCAGGATTCCCCTGGGGCCAGGGAAAGTAATAGTATGGAGAAGAACTCACCACAGTTGGTATGGTCTCTTTGGTTGCACCTAAGGCTTCTGCTGCTTCTTTTTTGAGCTCGTCCCTAGGGATACTGTCCACAAAGAAATCAAACACGTCGAATAATGTACGATTGTACAAGCTACCTTTACAAATGTACGAAAGGATCTTTTTTTTAAATAACATAATTTATATATATTTAAAATTGAATTTAAGTTAGTTCTAATAATTGACAAAAAGTATTATATTGTTTTTTCTTAAATTTAGACAACACTTTAATTTTTAAACACATTATTATTTTTTTTAATATGGGCAATTTTGTCTACAAACTTTCTAAATGGATTTTGGATCCCCTATTTTTGTCCATCTTTCTTGTAATGGTCATCCATGAGAAATACACCGTTTAAAATATTATTTTTCAATTTTTTTGTTCTAAATATAACACTAATTATTTAAATTTCTTAAAATATCATAAATTTAATAATAAAATAGTTTAAAAAGTTCCCAATAAAAAACTTATTATTCTAAATTAGAAAAAATGAACTCAAACATTATGTTTAATTTTTTTTATATAGTTTATTTAAGATAAATAATTATTTTTTTCATAATATTTTGTGTTATTTTATAAATTTTATTTTTAATGTGTTAGATTTGGAAGATAAACTTAAAAATATGTTATTTTAGGATATTATTCTATTATTATATGTAACTAGAAAAATTAGTTTAAGGAATTTTTTTATAAAAAAGTAATACACTTTTTAAAACATTTGTAAAAGCATGTCATAAAATTAAAATAAAACTGATTAAAACTGTTTTAGTAGAAAATATATATCTTAAACTGGTTTATAATATATATATATATATATTAAAAAAGTATTTTTCACACAATTATAAGTATTTTTCTAGAAGAAAAAAGTACTAATGGTTTCTTGGGATCATGACTCAAGCTTATAACCAAATGGGAATGGAGAAACAAAAATTAGCAATGGCTTATTTTTCTCTCTTTCTGCTTTGTGTAAGAATTTAGGATACTGCAGAAGCTTTTCATATCGAAGCACACACAAGAAACGAATCTGAAGCGATCGGAATTGTAAATTCCTAGTTTTGGGTTTAATTCTTTTTTCCATTTCTTTGGATGTTTTGGAAAAAAAGATACATCTTAAATCAATTGATATATTATGTTGTTATGTGAAATAGGTCGTTTCTTGTGTTGTTTCATCATGTTATATATGCAAGTTCAAATCAAAGTGATAGTGACATAGAGAAGAAGAGTTGTTTGGTGAATGTAGCTAGCACATAAAAGGAACCAATATCGATCATAGAGCTCTCATAGGTTTGTTCATCCAAGTAATATACACACTCATCATTCATGTGTAGATACATATGATAAGTGGATTCATGAGAGACATTCTCGATCGGAACAAGGTAAAAGTCATCAAAGTAAGTTGAACCAGTGGTTGTAGTCGTGATCATGATCACTGTTAGGAGCAGAGGTTGGCGAAGTTGATTCAAGCAGTTGTGTCCACAAGTCAAACTCTCCATTTGTTTCATCAAATTGGCATGAGATGATATCCGTTTGAGGATGATCAAATGATTGCGAATTGATCATTACCTCTAATTGAGTCACTCCGCCTGTATTGTGAAACTCGGTTGGAATGTGATGAAGAAGCGCGTGGTCTAGTGGAAATAACATTTCGTTTGTAAGAAGAAACGTAGAGGTTATATCGTCATCATCAAAGTCGTCGTGGATATCGCGTAGTTCATTAACCTCAAGATTTGATGAATACGTTAAACACTTTCGGTGGAGATGAGTCGTCGACGACAGAGAAGGTGGTGAGTCATTATTAAGTCCTGAATTAAAAGAAGAGGAGGGAGATGAATTGGAAGAGAGTCGTTTCTTAAGATGAGTGTTCCACACGTTTTTGATCTCGTTGTCGGTTCTTCCTGGCAAGAATGACGCGATCTTTGACCACCTGATGATGATCATAGATATATCAGAATACATCAACTAATATATTAATCTCTACGTACGTATGTATATATTATCTTATTTACAAGCAAATCAAGTAGACAACAAACTTGTTTCCAAGGGTTTGATGGAAGTGGATGATGGCATCTTCCTCCTCTTTGGTGAAGTTGCCTCGCTTCACGTCCGGTCTCAGATAATTTATCCATCTCAGTCGGCAACTCTTGCCACATCTCATTAATCCTATCATTCATCAAAAACTCCGACTACTGAATACTAGCTATATACTACTATTAATTACTGAAACATACATACATGCATGTGAAAATATATATATATCAGAGAGAAAGAGAGGGAGGGAGAAAGAGAGAGAGGGAGAGAGAGACTGACCAGCAAGCTTGGGAAGAGATCTCCAGTTGTGATGGCCATGTTTCTGAATGAAAGTGATGAGAGTGAGGTCTTCTTGAGGGCTCCATGGACCTCTCTTCACTTTGCTCTTGTCACAGCATGGTGCTCTTCCTTTCCCCATTCTGAATCTCTCTCTGTCTCTCTCTGTCTCTCTCCACCTTTAACTAGTGTGTATATATACACAATTGTTGTGTTTTTGATTATTGCCAGGAGCTCCTATATATATAGATAATTAACCTTTAGTTTACGTCAGATGTTATTTAATTATGATTAGAGATTAGATTTCCACTCCACTCAATAAAACTCATCGTTTATATTAATCTCAGGCACTTCACTTGTAGAGAGAGAGAGACTCACACACAAAAGCATGGCATGTACGGATGTAAACGGCAGGCAATCTTAGTGATCATTGTCATTATGCGTACTTTAATTTTTTAAAATGTGAGCTTGATTTAATTTGTGATTAATAAAGAAAAAGGAATATCATATATATGAATATTAGTTTGAACAGCTACTCAGCTAGCACATAAATAAATACCTAATAGTGCCTAATTTTAAAATGGAGAAAAGACATGTTTGTGTGTATATAAGCATGTACACAAGACAACAAGGACCATGCCACCAACAAAAACTTACGCCAACTGGAGTAGAGTAAACAGAATAAAATTTATAATTCCAATTAATTTTACATCCGTTGACATTTAGTCCAAATGTGAATTTGATAATCTTTTTCTTTTAACTGATTAATTTATATCAAATAAGTATATTCCAATATGAATAGGACATATGATCTAAGCGTTTTTAATTCACTATGTATTAAACGATAATCATTACCATATATATATATAGCCAAAATAATTGTAAAAAAAAACATAATGAGCTTGCATGCATGTGAGATAAGATTAATATTATGTGAGATAAGATTAATATTATGTGAGATAAGATTAATATTATGTGAGATAAGATTAATATTATGTGAGATAAGATTAATATTATGTGAGATAAGATTAATATTATGTGAGATAAGATTAATATTATGTGAGATTTTCCCTCGATCTGCAATAACTACCAATCGATCAGTGAAATCTAATTATACCTGATAAGGCCCCGTTTAAGCTCTCGAAACTAAACATTGATTAATCAATCTGCCTAGCTAGCTGTATTAAAGGGAATCCTCATTTTTTTTCTCATCTCTCTATTAAAATAGAATATATATTAAAAATAGCAATGATATAAAATAATATTTTTTAAAATTGTATTCTAAATATAACACGAATTATTTATTTTTTTTAAAATAATACAAATTTAATAATAAAATGATTAAAAATATTTTCTTAATAAAAAATTTAAAATTTAAAATGTAAAAAATGAACTTAAACATTATATATATTTATTTATATCTTCTTTTAGTATAACAAAAAAATTTAATCTTTTAAAATCCAGTTTAAAATATTTTCATTTTTAATAAATAAAAATATCACTATTCAAAACACTATATAAATTAATTTATGCGCTTATTTGTGTCCAGTGTCTTCAATACATAACTGGTCAAAAACTTTTCTATTATATCATTACCAATCAATCCGCTATCCCATCCAATCTAAGTTGATTTTTTAAATAAAAGTTACAAAACAAAACAACAAAATATTAATTTTTAAATAAAATTTACAAATCTATTATATTTGAATCAATAATGGTACAAGTGCAATAGTGCGATAGAATTTAGTTATATTAAGATATAGGAGATGGATGAGCGTCGCTATTCCCTCTAGAACCCAAAATTTGACACGGTTTTCTGTTTAATGTTGAAGGATTAAGTTGCCAATTCAACATTTATGCGATTTTTGCAATTAAAAAATGGGATGGCATGGTTAGATTTCAAATCCACGCCACGAGGCTCTGATTCAAGATTGATCAAGAACCCATTGATCTTATAGTTTTGCATCATCAATCCGTATATGAGTGTCTACTTTTCTTATTTAAATACGTAAGTATGTCATATTTTTAATGAATTGTGTGAGGTACATATGCATGAGCTTTTACAATTATTAATATAAAAATATAATTAAGAACATAATTTACATAAGAATTTTTTTAAAGTATTATCTTATCAAGTTTTGTTAAATTTTATATTGATTAAAAAAAATATTATTTTAATGTGTTTCTTAAATTATAAAATGTTAATTTATAGAATTTTTATAGTGTATATGGTTAATGCAAGAGATTCCGAATTTTTATAATGAGGTGAGAGTCTTAAGTCGTCTCATTTTTTGAGTGGGGTGAAATGTGTTATGAGGTCATCTTCGTAGCAATTAAGTAGTAATAAATGCGTGAAAGTACGAGTAATCCATGCCTGCCACCGTCATTATCGAAATCAGCATATATACGACAACGTGCTTCTTCTTTTGTACGTACGTATATACGGATAATAACATATATATGATTGGACACAATGTCAACGTGACGTAACAGGAAAAAAATAAGAAGAAAAACCGTGACGTAACATGTGGGTCTATAACATAAACATGAAATTTATAATGATTGGCAATCCACAAATGTATAGTGGAATTGACTCATTTTAAAAGTAAGACAAACAAAAAGGAAATTAAGAGCTTATGCTTAATTGTTATATTTAGCTTCTTACTCGCGACGTCGTGTTACTTGTACAACTCTATACGTGCCTGCCTTCAACTATACACGTGTTTTGATAAACATTTATCTGGTCCGTTGAATATCCACAACCAATTAAGTTTGCTTTATGATGATTGACTATGAAATTATAATCAGATTTCTCGAGCTTTAGCTTATTTTCAGTGCCTGTAATCCATGCATTGTGATTTTCTTACTGTATTACTTTTGTTTTGAACTTCAAATGTTGAAAAGGGTGGTTGTGGATTCGGATGAACTTTAAAGAAGAAACAGACAATAACAAATCAAGGCAGGAACTCCGCCCCTCGTACTTCTTATATGTGGATTTATCGGTTGGATTGGATTATATATACTAACCCATTGATATTGATCTATTTTGATATTCTTACTCGAACTTCTCAGATCCGATTTATTTTTCGATATTACATTACAAAAAAGAAAAAAATTATCTATGAAATTTCTCACCAAAAATTGGTAAGTTGATTTTTTCGTCCATAATTATCTTTTTTTTTTCCCAAAAACAAATATTCTAAAATAATATTGTATTATTTTTTTGAATTATTTAATTTTAATTGTTATAAATATTATTCTAATGGCTCTAATATACTAATAAATATTTTATTCAAAAATCTTATGATGAAAGAATGTTTTCTGATGTTTTTTAAATAGTTACCCGTGTCGAATACATTATCTTTTATTTTGTCTCGACAAACCGAAAATCTCAGAGGTTAGTCTACTGGTTTTGAAAAACATGTCAAAGTTTTGAAATATGTTGTTAACTACTTTATTCACATCTTAGATGTATGTGAGTAGTTTATTAATGATTTTTTTCGTACATAATTATCTTCTTTGGCCCAAAAATAAATATTCCAAAAGGATATTGCATTGTTTAACTTTAATTGTTAAAAATGATGATCTAATAGCTCTAGTATACTAATAACTGTTTTATTCAAAAATCTTATGCTGAAAGAATATTTTCTGATGTTTTTAAAATAGTTATCCTTGTCGAATACATTATCTTTTATTTTGTCTCGAAAAACCGAAAATCTTATATGTGTTACTCCACGAGTTTTGAAAAACATGTCAAAATTTTGAAATATATTGTTAACTACTTTATTCACATCTTAAAAATATGTGAGTAGTGTATGGGTGATTTTTTTGTCCATAATTATCTTCATTGGCCCAAAAACAAATATCACAAAAGTATATTGCATTGTTTTTCGAATTGTTTAACTTTAATTGTTATAAATGTTGATCTAATAGCTATAGTATACTAATAACTGTTTTATTCAAAAATCTTATATTGAAAGAATGTTTTCTAATATTTTTTAAATAAATACCCCTATCAAATATATTATCTTTTATTTTGTCGCAAAAAACCGAAAATTTCATAGGTGTTAGTACACGGGTTTTGAAAAACATGTCAAAGTTTTGAAATATGTTGTTAACTACTTTATTCACATCTTAGAAATATGTAAGTAGTATATGAGTGATTGTTTCGTCCATAATTATCTTCTTTGGCCCAAAAACAAATATCTCCAAATGATATTGCATTGTTTTTCGAATTATTTAACTTTAATTATTATAAATATTGATATAAAGGCTCTAGTATACTAATAACTGTTTAATTCAAAGATCTTATGCTGAAAGAATATTTTCTGATTCTTTTTAAATAGTTATCCTTGTCGAATATATTATTTTTTTATTTTGTCCCAAAAAATCAAAAATCTCATAGGTGTTATTCCACGGGTTTTGAAAAACATATAAAAGTTTTGAAATATGTTGTTAACTACTTTATTCACATCTTTGATATATGTGAGTAGTGTATTGGTAATTTTTCATCCATAATTATCTTTATTGGCCGAGAAACAAATATCACAAAATGATCATATTGTACTATTTTTCGAATTGTTTAACTTTAATTGTTATAAATATTGATCTAATGGTTCTAATATACTAATAGCTGTTTTATTCAAAGATCTTATGCTGAAAGAATGTTTTCTAATGTTTTCTAAATAGTTACCCTTGTCAAATATATTATCTTTTATTTTATCCCGAAAAACCGAAAATCTCATAGGTGTTAGTTCACGGGTTTTGAGAAACATATCAAAGTTTTGAAATATGTTGTTAACTAGTTTATTCACATCTTAGATATATGTGAATAGTGCATGGTCGATTTTTTCGTACATAATTATCTTTCTTGTCCCAAAAACAAATATTCCAAAAAGATATTGCATTGTTTAACTTTAATTGTTATAAATGTTGATTTAATGGCTCTAGTATACTAATAACTGTTTTATTCAAAAATCTTATGATGAAAGAATATTTTCTGATGTTTTTTGAATAGTTATCCTTGTCGAATACATTATCTTTTATTTTATCACGAAAAACCAAAAATCTCATATGTGTTAGTACACGGGTTTTGAAAAATATGTCAAAGTTTTGAAATATGTTGTTAACTACATTATTCACATCTTAGATATATGTGAGTAGTGTATGTGTGATTTTTTCGTGCATAATTATCTTCTTTGCCCCAGAAACAAATATCCCAAAAGGATATTGCATTGTTTTTCGAATTGTTTAACTTTAATTATTATAAATATTGATTTAATGGCTCTAATATATTAATAAATGTTTTATTCAAACATGTTATGCTAAAATAATATTTTCTGATGTTTTTAAATAGTTATCATTATCGAATATATTATCTTTTATTTTGTCCCAAAAAAACCAAAAATCTCATGTGTTAGTCAACGGGTTTTGAGAAATATGTCAAAGTTTTGAAATATGTTGTTAACTACTTTATTCAAATCTTAGATATTTGTGAATAGTGTATGAGTGATTTTTTCGCCCATAATTATTTTTTTTCCCAGAAACAAATATACTAAAAGAATATTGCATTGTTTTTCAAATGGTTAAACTTTAATTATTATAAATGTTGATCTAATGTCTCTAGTATACTAATAACTATTTTATTCAAAGATCCTATGCTAAAAAAATATTTTCTGATGTTTTTTAAATAGTTACTTTTGTCGAATGAATTATCTTTTATTTTGTCCCGAAAAACCGAAAATCTGATAGATCCACGGGTTTTGAGAAATATGCCAAAGTTTTGAAATATGTTGTTAACTACTTTATTCGCATCTTAGATATATGTGAGTAGTGATGACTAATTTTTTTGTCCATAATTATCTTCATTGGCCAAGAAACAAATATTCGAGAAGGATATTGCATTGTTTTTCCAATTGTTTAATTTTAATTGTTATAAATCTTGATCGAATGGTTCTATTATAGTAATAACTGTTTTATTTAAAGATATTATGCTGAAATAATATTTTCTGATGTTTTTTAAATAGTTATCCTTGTCGAATACATTATCTTTGATTTTTTACTGAAAAATCAAAAATCTCATATGTGTTAGTGCACGGGTTTTGAGAAACATGTCAAAATTTTGAAATATATTGTTCACTACTTTATTTACATCTTAGATATATGTGAGTAGTGCATGGGTGATTTTTTCGTCCATAATTATTTTCCTCGGCCCAAAAACAAATATCCAAAAAGGATACTACATTGTTATTCAAATTGTTTAACTTTGATTGTTATAAATGTTGATCTAATTAATGGCTCTAGTATACTAATAACTCTTTTATTTAAAGATCTTATAATAATGTTTTCTGATATTTTTTAAATAGTTACCCGTGTCGAATACATGATTATCTTTTATTTTGTCCCGACAAACCGAGAATCTCATATGTGTTAGTCCACGGGTTTTGAAAAACATGTCAAAGTTTTGAAATATGTTGTTAACTAATTTATTTACATCTTAGATATATGTGAGTAATGTATGACTGATTTTTTCGTACATAATTATCTTTATTGGCCAAGAAACAAATATCACAAAATGATATTGTATTATTTTTCGAATTGTTTAACTTTAATTGTTATAAATGTTGATCTAATGGCTCTAATATACTAATAACAGTTTTATTCAAAGATCTTATGCTGAAAGAATTTTTTCTAATGTTTTCTAAATAGTTACCCTTGTCGAATACATTATCTTTTATTTTGTCCCGAAAAACCAAAAATCTCATTGGTGTTAGTTCACGGGTTTTGAGAAACATATCAAAGTTTTGAAATATGTTGTTAACTACTTTATTCACATCTTAGATATATGTGAATAGGGCATTGTCGATTTTTTCGTACATAATTATCTTTTTGTCCCAAAAACAAATATTCCAAAAAGATATTGTATTGTTTAACTTTAATTGTTATAAATATTGATTTAATGGCTCTAGTATACTAATAACTGTTTTATTCAAAAATCTTATGATGAAAGAATATTTTCGGATGTTTTTTGAATAGTTACCTTTGTCGAATACATTATCTTTTATTTTATCGCGAAAACCGAAAATCTCATATGTGTTAGTACACGGGTTTTGAAAAACATGTCAAAGTTTTGAAATATGTTGTTAACTACATTATTCACATCTTAGATATATGCGAGTAGTATATGAGTGATTTTTTCGTGCATAATTATCTTCTTTGCCCCAGAAACAAATATCCCAAAAGGATATTGCATTGTTTTTCGAATTGTTTAACTTTAATTGTTATAAATGTTTATCTAATGGCTCTAATATATTAATAACTATTTTATTCAAACATGTTATACTAAAATAATGTTTTGTGATGTTTTTAAATAGTTATTATTGTCGAATACATTATCTTTTATTTTGTCCCGAAAAACTAAAAATCTCATATGTGTTAGTCAACGGGTTTTGAGAAATATGTCAAAGTTTTGAAATATATTGTTAACTATTTTATTCAAATTTTAGATATTTGTGAATAGTGTATGAGTGATTTTTTCGCCCATAATTATTATTTTTTGCCCAGAAACAAATATACTAAAAGAATATTGCATTGTTTTTCGAATGGTTAAACTTTAATTATTATAAATGTTGATATAATGTCTCCAATATACTAATAACTGTTTTATTCAAAGATCTTATGCTGAAAAAATATTTTCTGATATTTTTTAAATAGTTACCTTTGTCGAATGAATTATCTTTTATTTTGTTCCAAAAAACCAAAAATCTCATAGATCCACGGGTTTTGAGAAACATGTCAAAGTTTTGAAATATGTTGCTAACTACTTTATTCACATCTTAGATATATGATATATGTGAGTAGTGTATGACTAATATTTTCGTCCATAATTATCTTCATTGGACAAGAAACAAATATCCGAGAAGGATATTGCATTGTTTTTTCAATTGTTTAATTTTAATTGTTATAAATGTTGATCGAATGGTTCTATTATAGTAATAACTTTTTTATTTAAAGATATTATGCTGAAATAATGTTTTCCGATATTTTTTAAATAGTTATCCTTGTCGAATACATTATCTTTTATTTTTTACCAAAAAATCAAAAATCTCATATGTGTTAGTGCACGGGTTTTGAGAAACATGTAAATTTTTTGAAATATATTGTTAACTACTGTATTTACATCTTAGATTTATGTGAGTAGTGCATGGGTGATTTTTTCGTCCATAATTATCTTTCTCGGCCCAAAAACAAATATCCCAAAAGGATATTACATTGTTATTCAAATTATTTAATTTTGATTGTTATAAATGTTGATCTAATTAATGGCTCTAGTATACTAATAACTCTTTTATTTAAAGATCTTATAATAATGTTTTCTTATATTTATTAAATAGTTACCCGTGTCGAATACATGATTATCTTTTATTTTGTCCCGACAAACCGAAAATCTCATATGTGTTAGTCCACGGGTTCTGAAAAACATGTCAAAGTTTTGAAATATGTTGTTAACTACTTTATTTACATCTTAGATAGATGTGAGTAATGTATGACTGATTTTTTTGTACATAATTATTTTTATTGGCCCAGAAACAAATATCACAAAATGATATTGTATTATTTTTCGAATTATTTAACTTTAATTGTTATAAATGTTGATCTAATAGCTCTAATATACTAATAACTGTTTTATTCAAAGATCTTATGTTGAAAGAATGTTTTCTAATGTTTTCTAAATAGTTACCCTTGTGGAATACATTATCTTTTATTTTGTCCCGAAAAACCGAAAATCTCATAGGTGTCCATTGGTTTTGATAAACATGTCAAAGTTTTGAAATATGTTGTTAACTACTTTATTCACATCTTAGATATATGTGAGTAGTGTATATGTGATTTTTTCGTGCATAATTTTCTTCATTGACCCAAAAACAAATATACTTGAAAGATATTGCATTGTTTTTCCAATTGTTTAACTTTCATTGTTAGAAATGTTGATCTAATAACTCTAATATACTAACAACTGTTTTATTCAAATATCTTATGCTGAAAGAATGTTTTTTGATGTTTTTTAAATAGTTACCGTTGTCGAATACATTATCTTTTATTGTGTCCCAAAAAATCGAAAATCTCATAGGTGTTAGTCCACGGGTTTTGAGAAACATGCCAAAGTTTTGAAATATGTTGTTAACTAATTTATTCACATCTTTGATATATGTGAGTACTGTATGGAAATCCTACTCATATTGATTCAGTTCTCTCATCCATACCAACACTTGTCACAGATAAAATGAACTATGAACTTATTAAACCAGGTAAAATAGATGAAGTATTCAGTGATATCTCGTCCATTGGTTCACATAACGCTTCTGGACCCGATGAACTTTCTACAGCTTTCTATGAACAGAGTTAGGATATTGTTGGGGAATCAGTATTTATGGAAGTCCATAATTATCTTACTTGTCCCATAAACAAATATCAAAAAAGGATATTACATTGCTTTTCGAATTGTTTAACTTTAATTATTATAAATATTGATCTAATGACTCTAGAATATTAATAACTGTTTTATTCAAAGATCTTATGCTGAAAGAATGTTTTTGATATTTTTTTAAATAGTTACCCTTGTCGAATACATTATCTTTTATTTCGTGTCGAAAAACCAAAAATCTCATATGTGTTAGTACACGGGTTTTGAGAAACATGTCAAAAATTTGAAATATGATGTTAACTATTTTATTCACATCTCAAATATATTTGAGTAGTGTATGAATGATTTTTTCGTTCATAATTATCTTTATTCACCCAAAAACAAATATCCCAAAAGGATATTACATTGTTTTTCAAATTTTTTAACTTTAATTGCTATAAATGTTGATCTAATGGCTCTAGTATACAAATAACTGTTTTATTCAAAAATCTTATAATAAAATAATATTTTTTGATTTTTTTAAATAGTTACCATTGTCGAATACATTATCTTTTATTTTGTCCCGAAAAACCGAAAATATCATAGGTGTGTTCATGGGTTTTGAGAAACATGTCAAACTTTTGAAATATGTTGTTAACTACTTTATTCAAATTTTAGATATATGTGATTAGTGTATGGGTAATTTTTTCGTCCATAATTATCTTGCTTGGCCCAAAAACAAATATCTCAAAATGATATTGCATTGTTTTTCGAATTGTGTAACTTTAATTGTTATAAATGTTGATCTAATGGATCTAGTATACTAATAACTGTTTTATTCTAATATCTTATGCTGAAACAATGTTTACTAATGTTTTTTAAATAGTTACCATTGTCAAATACATTATTTTTTATTTTGTACCGAAAAACCGAAAATCTCATAGGTGTTAGTCGACGGGTTTTGAGAAACATGTCAAAGTTTTGAATTATATTGTTAACTAATTTATTCACATCTTATATATATGTGAGTAGTGTATGAGTGATTTTTTCGTCCATAATTATCTTATTTGGCTCATGAACAAATATCCGGGAAGGATATTACATTGTTTTTCGAATTGTTTAACTTTAATTATTAGATATATTGATCTAATGGCTCTTGTATACTAATAATTATTTTATTCAAAGATCTTGTGATAAAAGAATCTTTTCTGATGTTTTTTAAATAGTTACCATTGTCGAATACATTATCTTTTATTTTGTCCCGAAAAACCGAAAATCTCATATGTGTTAGTCCATCGGCTTTGAGAAACATGTTAAAGTTTTGAAATATATTGTTAACTACTTTATTCACATCTTAGATATATGTGAATAGTGTATAAATGATTTTTTCGTCCATAATTATCTTTTTAGCCTAAAAACAAATATCCGAAAAGGATATTCTATTGTTTTTCGAATTGTTTAACTTTAATTGTTATAAATGTTGTTCTAATGTCCGTAATATACTAATAATTGTTTTATTCAAAGAGCTTATGCTGAAAGGATGTTTTCGGATGTTTTTTAAATAGTTACCCTTGTCGAATACATTATCTTTTATTTTGTGCCGAAAATCCGAAAATCTCATAGGTGTTAATTCACGGGTTTTGAGAACATGTTGAAGTTTTGAAATATGTTGTTAACTATTTTATTCACATCTTAGAAATATCTGAGTAGTGTATGAGTGATTTTTTTGTACATAATTATCTTCCTTGGCCCAAAAACAAATATCCCAAAAAGATATTTCATTGTTTTTCAAATTGTTTAACTTTAATTGTTATAAATATTGATGTAATAGCTCTAGTATATTAATAACTGTTTTATTCAAATATTTTGTGCTAAAAGAATATTTTCTGATGTTTTTAATTTCTTACCCTTGTCGAATACATTATCTTTTATTTGGTCCCGAAAAACCGAAAATATAGGTGTTAGTTCACGGGTTTTGAAAAACATGTCAAAGTTTTGAAATATATTGTTAACTAATTTATTCAAATTTTAGATATATGTGATTAGTGTATGTGTGATTTTTTTCGTCTATAATTATATTTTTTGGCCTAGAAACAAATATTCCAAAAGGATATTCCATTGTTTTTCGAATTGTTTAACTTTAATTTTGATAAATGTTGATCTAATGGTTCTAATGTACTAATAACTGTTTTATTCAAAGATCTTATGTTGAAAAAATATTTTCTGATGTTTTTTAAATAGTTATCTTTTTTGAATGAATTATCTTTTATTTTATCGCGAAAAACCGAAAATCTCATAGCTGTTAGTACACGGGTTTTGAGAAAATGTCAAAGTTTTTAAATATATTGTTAAATATTTTATTCATATATTAGATATATGTGAGTAGTGTATTGGTGATTTTTTCGTACATAATTATCTTCTTTGGCGCAAAAACAAATATTCCAAAGGAATATTACATTTTTTTCCAATTGTTTAACTTTAATTGTTATAAATATTGATCTAATGGCTCTAATATACTAATAACTGTTTTATTCAAAGATCTTATGCTGAAAAAATATTTTCTGATGTTTCTTAAATAGTTACCCTTGTCGAATATATTATTTTTTATTTTGTTCTGAAAAATCAAAAATGTCATAGGTTAACGTACACGGGTTTTGATAAACATACACGGGTTTTCATAAACATGTCAAAATTTTGAAATATGTTCTTAACTACTTTATTCACATATTAGATATATGTGAGTAGTGTATGAGTGATTTTTCGCCCATAATTATCTTTCTTGGCCCAGAAACAAATATCCCAAAAGTATATTGCATTATTTTTTGAATTTTTTAAATTTAATTGTTATAAATGTTGATATAATATCTCTAGTATATTAATAAATATTTTATTTAAAGATCTTATGGTGAAACAATGTTTTCTGACGCTTTTAAATAGTTACTTTTATCGAATGAATTTTATTTTATTTTGTCACGAAAAACTGAAAATCTCATATGTGTTACTACACGAGTTTTGAGAAACATGTCAAAGTTTTTAAATATGTTGTTAAGTATTTTATTCACATCTTTGATATATGTGAGTACTGTATGAATGACTTTTTCGTGCATAATTATCTTATTTGGCTAGAAACAAATATTCCAAAAACATATTGCATTGTTTTTTTAATTGTTTAACTTTAATTGTTATTAATATTGATCTAATGAATCTAGTATACTAATAACTGTTTTATTCAAAGATATTATGCTGAAAGAATGTTTTTTAACGTTTTTTAAATAGTTACTATTGTCGAATGAATTATTTTTTATTTTGTCCCGAAAAATCGAAAAGCTCATGTGTTAGTGCCCAGGTTTTGAGAAACATGTCAAAGTTTTGAAATATGTTGTTAACTACTTTATTCACATTTTTGATATTTGTGAGTAGTGTATGGAGGATTTTTTCGTCCATAATTATCTTTCTTGGCCCATAAACAAATATCTCAAAAGGATATTCCATTGTTTTTCGAATTGTTATAAATGTTGATCTAATGGCTCTAGTTTACTAATAACTGTTTTATTCAAAGATCTTATGATAAAAGAATGTTTTATAATATTTTTTAAATAGTTATCCTTGTCGAATACATTATCTTTTATTTTGTCACGAAAAACTAAAAATCTCATAGGTGTTACCACGGGTTTTGAGAAACATATCAAAGTTTTGAAATATGTTGTTAATTATTTTATTCACATCTTCGATACATGTGAGTAGTGTATGGGTGATTTTTTCATCTATAATTATCTTTTTGGCCCAAAAACAAATATCCCAAAAGGATATTGCATTGTTTCTCGAATTGTTTAACTTTAATTATTATAAATATTGATCTAATGGTTCTAGTGTACTAATAACTGTTTTATTCAAAGATCTTATGATGAAAGAATATTTTTTGATGTTTTTTAAATAGTTACTTTTATCGAATGAATTATCTTTTATTTTATCCGGAAAAACCGAAAAGCTCATATGTGTTAGTGCATGAGTTTTGAGAGACATGTCAAAGTTTTCAATTATGTTGTTAACTATTTTATTCACATCTCCGATATATGTGAGTAGTGTATGAGTGATTTTTTCGTCCATAATTATCTTTTTTGACCCAAAAACAAATATCACAAAAAGATATTGCTTTGTTTTTCGAACTGTTTAACTTTAATTGTTATAAATGTTGATCTAATGGATCTATTCTACTAATAAATGTTTTATTCAAAGATCTTTTGATGAAATAATGTTTTCTAGTATGTTTTAAATAGTTACTTTTGTCAAATGAATTATCTTTTATTTTGTCCCGAAAAACCAAAAATCTCATATGTGTTACTACACGGGTTTTGAGAAACATGTCAAAGTTTTGAAATATGTTGGTAACTATTTTATTCACATCTTCGATATATGTGAGTAGTTTATGGGTAATTTTTTCGTTTATAATTATCTTATTTGGCATAGAAACAAATATCACAAAAAGATATTATATTGTTTTTCGAATTGTTTAACTTTAATTGTTATAAATGTTGATCTAATTACTCTAGTCTGCTAATGACTGTTTTATTCAAAGATCTTATGCTGAAAAAATGTTTTTTTGATGTTTTTTAAATAGTTACCCTTGTCGAATGAATTATCTTTTATTTTTTCCTGAAAAACAGAAAATCTCATACGTGTTAGTCCACGGGTTTTGAGAAACATGTCAAAATTTTAAAATATGTTGTTAACTATTTTATTCATATTTTTGATATATGTGAATAGTGTATGAGTGATTTTTTCATCCATAATTATCTTACTTGACCCAAAAACAAATATCCCAAAAAGATATTGTATTGTTTTTCGAATTGTTTAAATTTAATTGTTATAAATGTTGATTTAATGGATTTACTATACTAATAACTGTTTTATTTAAAAATCTTATATTGAAAGAATATTTCTGATATCCTCTTATATTTTTAAATGATCTACAACAAATGCAAACAACTAAAAAATATATATTAGCTTATTTAAAATATTATTTATTAAAATTAAATTTATATTGGTTATCATTACAAATTGAAAAAAACTATATCATTTATTTATATTAAATAACTAAACCGATTTGTATGATATTAATGAATGATTCTGTATAAGAAACAAATAAATAAGTTAGTTGAATATAAAAAAAAGAGATTTGGTGTAATATTCCAAAATACTAAATATTTTGAAAATTAACCCATGTTTTAAAAATTTAAAATCAACTTTTCTTATATGTAAAATTTTTTAAATACATAAACGAACTAAAATTCGGTAATTTTTTAAAATAACACATTTCACTATTTGTTCACTATTTGTTTCTAATATACCACTAAATTTAAATTTTTAATAATAATACTAAGTTAATATTAAAATATTTTAAAATATATTACCGATCACAATTCAACTTTAATTCAACTTTTAACGGTATTGGAACAATTCATTCCATACAAACCAACAAATTCGAGGAAAAATGAAAAGCTTAAATAAATATTATTGAATCATTGTGAAATCTGTTTCTCCGATCAAAGAAAAAAATAGTGATCCTCATGTACAATTATACATCTGCATAACGTAGAAAGGGTCCTTGTCATCTTCCCTCATTGATCTTGACTCCAAGCATTGGCTTTGAGTCAGTGTTTCTGGGTGATATTTCAGAGCCAGGAGTCACAAAGCTCGTGGACAAGGAATCAGAAGCGCCTGTCTCTTTGGTTTGAAAACTAAGAGAGGAGCTTGTGGTATCATCAAATCTCCAGTCGGTTAGGTAGCCTGGCTTAGAGGTGACATCACTGACCTCAACATCTCCTGAGAGCATGGCCACCACTCGTGACATTGGTGGTCTCAAGGCATGAGATGTCTGAGTGCACAACAGAGCAATGCCTATCACGCGTCTTACTTCTTCCATGTTGAATCCAGTCAGCTCTTGATCGATAAGTTCAACTTCACGACTTTTCTCGTGTAGATTCCATGCCTGTATGTACACAACTAATATCAGCTACTAAAGAGCACAATCCAGATCGCCATTCATGACCACATAGGTTGAAGTTGTGCTCATTACCGATACATGTTGAAGTAGATCAATCAATTATAACAAGCAAGGACGTACCCATTCAAGAAGGTATCTTTTTTCATCCTCCAGGTTCTCATCAGAGTTTGGCCTTCCACTCACTAGCTCAAGAGCCACAACACCAAAGGCATACACATCCGTTTTCTCTGTTAGGTGTCCACGCATTGCATACTCCGGTGCTAGATATCCACTGCATCGGTACAACACCACATGTGTTATACATCCACAACTGTGTTGCAAACCAAAAGTCAGGGTTAAGGATACGTACATCGTCCCTGCTACTCGGGTACTTATGTGGGTTTTCTTGTCATCGTATAGTTTTGCAAGCCCAAAATCAGAAACTTTTGGGACAAGTTCAGGGTCAAGCAAAATGTTGCTGGCCTTCACATCCCTGTGTACTATGCGAAGCCTCGCCTCCTCATGGAGGTAGACTAGACCTCTGGCTACTCCCAGACATATCTCATAACGGGTTGACCAATCAAGATGTAAAGTCTTTTTCCCTGCAACATCAAATAAATCGCAAGTGCATAATGTGTGCTTTTAGCTTTGGCAGAAGCATCGGTCTATAAATCATGTTTTTAAGCATACCAAATAGAGCCTGATCAAGACTTCCGTTAGGAAGGTATTCATATACGAGCAAACGATGATCTCCTTCATAGCAGCACCCATAAAGTTTTACTAAGTTGCGATGCTGAACAGCAGAAATTGCTACAATTTCTGCAACAAATTGTCCCTTCCCTTGCCGGGATCCCACAGACAACAGCTTCACTGCTACCTCTCTTCCATCATTGAGGTTTCCCTGTTGAATGTGTTATTTGAAACGAACATATTAAAAGGTATCACATACCATTTCTCCCTAGTATCTCAAAGTATATCCAGATATTTCCCCATTTCGTTATTAGGACTTGCCTTATAAACAGGCCCAAATCCTCCCTCTCCAAGCTTGTTCAAAGGATCGAAATCTTGAGTTGCACTCTTAAGTTCCGAGTATGTAAAGGTGTAAGGCTTTACGTCCATACTAAGTAGCTCTGCAAGAAAAAAAATCGTTCTTAAAATGAACCAGCTTGAAAGATGATACACAAATTTAACTTTTAATCAGAGTGCCAAAATTATTCAGCTCAAAGGCTTGTTTGTGTTCTTATTACATCTATACCTTCATCATCTGTGTACCGCTTTCTTCTTTTTCGGATGATGAAGATAACCACACCTACAAAGATGCTCAAAAGTCCTATGCCAATAACAGCACCCAAAATAGTACCAGTCCTGTTCTTTCCCTTTGATGGTGGCCTATTGCCCACAGTTGGTGTAAAATCTGAACAGCAATATTACATTTAGACCATAGAGACTATAACTAGCATCAGGAAATAGTGAAAATCAGGACAAAATAAGATTTTCCATTTGTTGTGTTACCTGGTGTTGCACTAACGGCTGATATTAGCGGCCCATAAGCCCCTTGGATAGGAATGCAACATGTTCCTTTTCCAGCCCAGAAAAGATGAATTTCAAGATAATTTTCTGATACATTTGCTTTATATACTTTCTGAATTGCTCGAACAGTAGAGTCAAGAGCTGTTCTGCGTACATCAAAATCCTTCTCAACAAGTTTTCCCTGGAAAAACGAAGTTTTTGACAAACTAAATCTTAAAGTTCACCAGAACCAAATTTGGATGAAGATAATTACACCAAAAGTTAAATTGTGAAGAAGAAATCTCGATCAAGTAGTGCAGACCTGAACATAAATGTCGAAACGTCGTCTTCCTAAACCTTTCCATGTGTTAGAAGTAGAGCCAAGAATTTGTATTTCAGCAAACTGAAGTGTGACGGTATAGCCTCCATTTTCTAGCCCCAGCCCGTAATACCTTAGGGAAGATGCAGAAAGTCTTGCTGACTGAAAAAGCTCTGAGTCCAAAGTGTTGACGAATTGTGATTGTGAAGTAGCTGTGTATATATTCCTGCTACTTCCGGTAAAAAGTCCTACATTACTGGCTGCCCATCTCAGAACATCACTCACGACAAATGAAGCTGGTCCAAGTTCCTCGTCCTCCTTCTCAAATACTGCTCCGGTAACAGACCGTATTGGTGGGCCTCCACAGTTTATCGAGAAGCCAGAATCTAGACACCAGTTGATAGAGAAAATCTTAAGCAAATTTTTTCCAAGAGTACATACAAGCACTGTCCATGTGGTTGCTCATAGAACATGGAGAACAACGTTTATGTGGATATCTCTCTGTTACACTTACATATTCCTTTGCCTCGGTTGCAGGGGAAGTTCTTCTGCAGGCATTTCAATCCTGGTAAAAGCCTTTTAACAAAAAACAGAAGAGATTGAAGAGAAATGATAATTCGTTTATACATATTGCAGGAAAAAATAGAGAAACAAACTCGCATTTCAAGCATCAACAACAATAGATTTAAGAAGATCACCTGTCGTCAGCACCTTCCAAAGTGAAGTTGTTAGCAACTAGGTTGCTGTACATATAATATAAAACTTTATTATGATCTTAACAAAAATTTCCTACAAAAAGGAAGCTTCATTTTGGATATGAAGAAGACTAATGAATATACAAAAGGAATATTATTCTGAGATTGAAAAACACCATAGTGGTGTTTTGTTTACTTACAGTTTCAAGTTTGGTAAGCTGACCCATGAAGGAAGACTTCCAGACAAATCATTGTACGACACATCTCTGTAAGTATGAAATACAGAATATGTTACCAAGTTTCCATAACCGTTTCCTGATTATCTCGGCAAGTATTATGTGTCACGAAGAGCGGAACCTTATTTAGCTAGAATAAGTG
This sequence comes from Pugionium cornutum, assembly GCA_018901935.1. Classification (NCBI taxonomy): domain Eukaryota; kingdom Viridiplantae; phylum Streptophyta; class Magnoliopsida; order Brassicales; family Brassicaceae; genus Pugionium; species Pugionium cornutum. The sequence goes on along the minus strand of CM032156.1, from coordinate 27,628,856 downwards.
CCTAAGTAACAGGTTTACGAAACTTGAGTCTATATCAGGACTCAGGAGGATCTGTTAAACCCTCCAAAAAAATTAGGGGATTCGTTGTGGCTTTTAAGTTGAAACAGCTATAAACGACATTGTCACTTACATATTAATCAAAGTCTGCCTCTTTAGCGTGGGCAAGGAACCATTCAACGTGTTGTTTCCCAGAAACCTAATACGAAGACAACAAAGTTTTTCCACAATAACTCGGGTAGTTGTACGTAAAGACCCAAAAGAAGAAGAAAACATATCAACTTACAAGTGAGTAAGTTGATTTAAGTTAAAGAGTGAAGTCGGAATTGGTCCATGTAGTTTGTTGAAGCTTAAATCACTGGAACACGAATAACATATTGACCCATTTATGTTTAGCAATGAATGGGGCAAAATAAAAATTATATTATCAGCAATTTAAGATCATTTAAAATCCTCTCAATGACTTTCACAGATCATCTCACTCAGTTTACAGAAAAGACCCTGAGACAGCTTTTGCAGATTTAAAGAAACACACTGACACATGCACTTACACTTGTCGCAAACTTGAGTATTCTCCGATATTAGACGGTATTGTCCCAGTGAAATTGCTGTTCCTCAAGACTCTGTGACATATATAATGTGTTAAATACAGAGAGAACCAGTTCAACTAGTACATTAATCTGATCATGAATTGGATTAGAAGCTGCCTTACAATACACTTAGCGATTTCATGTCTTTGACGAATTCAAGAGAAGAGCTTGCATTGGATATATCACCAAGCCTCCTGCATTTCGAAAAGGATTATGTAGAGAGTGGGAAAGAAAGAGAAATATTATATAACAATGATTTTGACGCCAATGCAACACATACAGTTCTTGTAAAAGAGTTAAGCTGGAAAATGATGACGGTATCGGACCAGTCAAACCAGTTCCGAAAATTCTCCTGCCGTAAAACATGTACGATTAGATGAATTCCAAACTTAAACATAACGAAGCCTTTTCCTCGAAAAGCAGAATTAATATAGAAAACAAAAAAAACAGGAGCAATGGAACAAATCCATTATATGACTCAGGAAAAAGTGAAATCTTCTTACAAGGTGGTAAGTTTTGTCCAATTTCCAATAAAGTCCGGTATCCGACCTGTAACTTCCAGATCCGTAATCACTCTGGTACAACATTAATGGAAAAATAACCCCATGGCACAACCAAAAAAATGTAAAGTAAACACAACAATAAAACTTATATGTGAATTCAATAAAATCTTACGCGTCTTGCAGCTCCACTAGCTTAGCAAATGATAAAGGTATCCCCCCTCTGAGTCCAGAACTTCCAATGTATCTGCAAGAAATGTATAAAATTGCGCAAGAATTTAGTGGTTGGGGAACACTAGACCATTTGAAGGCTAAGTTTTCATATCTGGATTAAACAGGAAATGAATACATAAATACTTTTACATTTGACAGATGCACTCACATTTTCTGTAATTTTGTACAATTCCCGATCTCAGCTGGTATAGAACCAGAAAAGTTATTTGAACTAATACCACTGCATACAATAGATATAAGGAACCATCAAACATCTCCAGAAGCAGTGTGAAGATATTATCATATCTAAACAATAAAAAAAAGGCACCAAAACCTTACAGTGATCTTAAATCTGTAAGCAAACCAATTTCCTTAGGAACAGGACCGGACAAGGCATTGATCCCAAAAGTCCTATGTAAAAAAACGGTTGAGCGTGAGAGACAAGAAATGTTCCTAAAAGGGAAACGAAGAAAGTTTCACAGGCTTACATATATTGCATTCGAGTCAAATTGCCAATAGCAGGAGGCAGGGAGCCAGTCAGAACATTTTGACCCAAGTTCCTGAAAGAAGGGGAAAGATGTGAAATTGAGGCCCATTCTCAAGATTTGTGGGGTGGGAGAGTATAATAACTGAAGCAGGAGATATGATGGAAAAAGCCATACAGATTTGTGAGGTATTGCAAAGTCCAGAGCTCTTGAGGTATAGGTCCTACAACGTCCATCGCATAAACCTTGCTGTGAAAAAGTGAAAACATTCAGAGAGAGAAAAAAACAATAGGATAGCTAGTTCCCAAAGGGAGAATGTGCCAAACACGTACAGGAGAGTGATGCGACAGATTGTAGAGTTGTCGAAAGTACAGTCGCATTTAATAAGAGGGTTGTGGGCAGGGTTGGTATCAGTGACACTGTCGTCAATGGCGGCGCCGGAGCAAAGTTCGCCGCTCGTGTTCCATTCATTCGGCGCCCGGATCCTCCAAGCGGAGAAGATGGAGTTCAAAGCTCGCGCTGTTTATAAAAAAGATCACTTTAATTCAAAGACTTAAGACCTAGCTTACAGTCTATAACAATCCAATGATCATTGGTCAGACTCAGAAAGACCTTCGTCGGGATGAGTAGTGGCTCTGGTTCGATTTTGAGCTCGAACCAGGTGAACCGAACAGGAGATACACAAGAAGAAGCAGACGGTGAGGAGCGGACAAAGGGACCGCCGTAGCCTGGGCATCGTCTATGTTTTCGTTTTGTTCAAAAGCAAAACACACGAGTAGACTTTGAAGAGAGAAGAGATGCAATCAAAAGAAAAAAAGAAAAAAAAACACGAGTAGACTTTGAAGAGAGAAGAGATGCAATTTGCTTAATTTGTTGATTTTTTATTTAAATTTGTTGATTTTTATATTTAAATTTGTTGATTTTTATATTTAAATCAGCCAATCCAACCAATACGCTAATCCTTCAACAATGGCGGCTCCATCCATCATCACCCAAAAAAAAACAATACTAGTAATGTGTTTTGTCCCGAGTAATATGAAATTAAAAACAAAAATCAGTTTGTTGATATAGGAAATATACACGTAAGGTAGAGATTTAACAGTTGGAAGTTGTTAATATTCGACGGTTAGTAATACCTGTTTTGTAATGAATTCAGCTATAAAAACTGTGATCGACATTTTGTTGAGATCATCCAAAAAGTTTAATAAAGTTTCTTTTCTTTCATTTATCTAAATGTTTGATTTCTTATGTTAACCTAAGAATCTTTCTTGTGTGTGATTCTTTGCTGGTGAGAAGTGGATTTATGTTTCATTTAACATAAATCCATATAAGGAGATAGCTCACGGTTATTCCTTTATAATTTGTATACGACGTTGGAGTCAGACAAAGCTTGCACGAGCATGTATTTACCAACCACGTTTAACAAAGACAGTATACATAATTTCAAGTTTCAACTTGGAGTTGAGACTTGGACGGATCCTTTGGAGTATCAGGCAAGATCGAGCTGGAGCTCGTTGAACCAGTCATGAAGCTCATTGCATTCTCGAACGTTCTCTCTGAGACGTAACCTGGCTTCGCATTGGCTTTTGTTACCTCCACATGGCCTGTCAACATGCCTACCACTCGGGACATTGCTGGCCGTATCGCATGATCTGTTTGTGTGCACAAGAACGCTGCCCCAATCACACGTTTCACTTCTTCCTCTTTATATTCTTTTAGGTCCGGATCCACCAGTTCCACGTCACGATCCTCTTGGTGTAGCCTCCATGCCCATTCCAGAAGGTATTGTTTTTCTTCATCCAATTCTGAAAAAGAATTGGGCCTTCCGCTCACTATTTCCAAAGCCACTATACCAAAGGCAAACACATCTGTCTTCTCCGTAAGATGTCCAAGCATCACGTATTCTGGTGACAGATATCCACTGCATTGTAACAAACCCATTAGTCTCTCTTTTTTTTTCTTTTTCCTTAGTTAAAAAAAAACTTCAGGATATTTACATTGTCCCTGCAACTCGGCTACTTATGTGCGTCTTCTTATCATCATATAGTTTTGCCAATCCAAAGTCTGAGAGTTTCGGTATCAGATCCGAGTCTAGCAGAATATTGCTTGCCTTCACATCCCTATGTACTATACGCGGACTTGACTCCTCATGCATATATGCTAAACCCTTCGCTACTCCCAAACATATTTCGAAACGGTCTGACCAACCAAGCTGCAAACTGTTTCCCTCTGCAACAGTCATGCAATGTATAAGAGAATGGTAGAATTTTTGTATTTTTAAAAAATCTCAGAGGATGCCACAGTTAAGTTATTCACCAGCGTACCAAATAGAGCTTGATCCAGACTTTTGTTTGAGAGGTATTCATATACAAGCATACGCTGATTTCCCTCAATGCAGCATCCATACAGTTTTACAAGGTTGCGATGCTGAGCAGCTGATATAGTGGCAATCTCCGCTACAAATTGACCATTGCCTTGCCTGGATGCAACTGACAATTGCTTCACGGCTATCTCTCTTCCGTCATTCAGTTGTCCCTGAACCATTGCACATGTTTAGAATATAGCCAACGTGCACCCCATCACATTCTGTGTAGGGTCTTACCTTAAAAACAGGTCCAAATCCTCCCTCCCCAAGCTTGTTGGAAGGATCAAAATCTTGAGTTGCAGCTCTGAGTTCTGAGTAACTAAAGGTGTACGGCCTTATGTCCAGACTGCGAAGCACTGCATAAGAGTATGTGTAGTTGAAATAAACCATTTTGAAGGTTACCGTAGTTCACGGTTCGATTTAAATAATATTGCCACAGCTTAAGACTTTCTATTTATTTACCTTCTTCATCAGACGCCCTTTTTCTTTTCCGACGGATGATTAAGACGATAGCAACCACCAAAATACTTAGCACTCCTGCTCCTACAATGGCCCCGACAATTATACCTATTTTTGTCTTGTCTTTCGAGGGCATCTTATTATCTACAGTAGGAATGAAATCTGCAGAGAAGAAAATCTGGTAGTGAGAAGAGACATTAGACTCTACGAAGATCATGAAAGTCTTTGGTGTTACCTGGCGTTGCACTGATAGCTGAGACTAAGGGTCCATAAGTCCCTTGAGCGGGAATACAACATGACCCTTTTCCAGCCCAGAAAAAATGAATTTCAATGTAATTTTCAGATACATGTGCTTTATATACTCTTTGAATTACCGGGGGAGTAGAACCATTAGCTGTGCTGTGCATATCAAAATCCTTCTCAACAAGTTTTCCCTGAAACACAGAAAGAAATCAGAGGTCTGAAACCGTTTCAGAGCAAAGAAACAACAAGACAAGAAGTTAGCATTTGTAAGAATTTGGGCAAAAGCTTGATTTAATAATAGAGACCTGGACATATATGTCAAAAAGTCGCCTTCCAAGGCTTCTCCAGGTATTAGAACCTTGTATTTGTATTTCACCAAACTGAACTGTTACACTGTAGCCTCCATTTTCTAGCCCCAGTCCATAATACCTTAGAGAAGATGCAGAAAGCCTGGCTGATTGAAAAAGCTCTGCATCCGAAGTGTTTGCAAATCGTGTAGCCGAATGAGCAACATATTGATTACTGTTACTCCCAGTAAATAGTCCAACATTGCTGACTGCCCATCTCTGCGTTTTACTTACAAAAAATGAAGCTGGCCCAAGCGTCCCCTCGTCCTTCTCATACAAAGCTCCAGTACTAGACCTGATATCTGGGCCTCCACAGTTGACCGAAAAGTTGAAATCTGGACACCCATCAAGAGAGAAGCACCTTAACCAACGTATTTTCTAATATATGCATGCTAACATTTTGAATGCCAAAACTGAAATTAGGTTCAAAACACCATTTAGATGCACTTACATACTCCTTTTCCCCGATTGCAGGGAAAATTCTTCTGGAGGCAGCCCAGTCCAGGGAAAACCCTTTAGAAAGAACAAAAGTACTAAAATGAAAAATATGGCACGTAGAATAACATTTGTATGCTTGCGAAGTAGAAATAACGTAGAACTTTCAGCACCAAGAAGAGCACAACGACATCACCTTCTGTTAGAACCTCCCACTATAAAGTAGTTGGCAATCAGGTTACTACAGAATAACACAAAAAGGCTTTGTTTTCAGCACAATATTATATTATTTTCCATGAAATTTAAGCACATAGATCCCGCACATACAGTTGCAAGTTTGGTAAGCGAACCCAAGAAGGAAGATTCCCTGCTAAATTATTGTATGACACATCTCTGCACATAAACATTTTGAGTTAAATTGAAAAGTTTTCAATTGGAACCCAAAGAGAAGCTACATTCCTCTACGTATATTTGTTACTCACAGATTGCTAAGAGAGGGGCTCTTTTGAGTGGGTAAGGAACCATTCAACTTGTTATTTCCAAGAAACCTAAATGAAGGTAACAACATTTATTCTCAGACAGTCAGAAATTTTTTGAGTAAGAGCATGTGATTGGAAAACTGAATATATTCTTACAAGTGAGTAAGTTGGCTTGAATTGAAAAGAGAAGTCGGAATTTGCCCAGTTAGGTTGTTGAAACTCAAATCACTGGAGAACCAAAAATGTAATATTGCTTGTAATTACTAAATTAGATAAGGTCTCGCTGCTTTATGTAAAAAAAAATATCATCTCAATATACTAATAAACAGAGCATGGGACAGATTTTAGAGCATATTAAGATCCAGAACAACATTTTGTGCTATCATGTCTCATACTTACAGTTGTCGCAGCTGAGAGTAATCGCCAATATTGGAAGGTATTGTGCCTGTAAGATTAATGTTCCGTAATACTCTGCATGATATTTAAAAAGTGTCAAAAACACAGAGGCAAATTAAGAGTTAAAGGAGTTCAGAGGTTGATCGAGAGTAGGCCAAAGCTTAACAGAAGTCCTACAGGACACTTAGAAATTTCATGCCCCGGATGAATTGAAGAGATGAATTGTTATTGGATATTTCACCCAGTCTCCTGCATTTTAAATTTCCTCAGTATCAAGACAAAGAACAAGCGGAAAAGTGAAGGACAAAAGAACATATATCCAACACTTACAATTCTGTCAACGAAATTAAGTTCGCAAATGTAGACGGAACTGGACCACTCAAACTAGTTCCCAGAATTCTCCTGCAGTAAAGCATGTATCAAACAATAAGCCTTCAAGATTATTTGTATACTATCAAGTGTTTGATTAATTATTGAAAGTCACTCCATCCATCGATAGAGAATTTGGGATAGCTTAAGATAAAGAAATAATAGGATTGAATAATTGAAAAGCTGCAATATGAAATTGCTCACAGGGTAGAAAGTTTCGTCCAATTTCCTATAAATTCTGGTATCTGACCTCTAAGTTGGATATCATTAATCCAACTGAAACGACATGGAAGAAAAAAGTCAATCCAAAACTCATGACAAATTAGGAGTATGTGAATGTTTCTAAATGAGCTGCCAGATACAATAGCAACCCACGAGCTTATAATAAATCTAAATCTTACGCTTCTTCCAAGTTCACGAGATTAGCAAATGATGAAGGAAATTCACCAGTAAGTCCTGAACTTCCAATGTACCTGTCATAAATATGAGTATCATAGTATATTCCCAAGAAGATTTTTGAGAAGTGTTAATGCAAGAAATACTAAACGTCACCATTATTTTGGAGTTTTATAGGGAATGCATGAACTAAAAAATTTACATGAAGTGTGATAGGCAAAGCTTCGCATACACTTACATTTTGACTAGCTTTGTGCAATTTCCAATCTCAGGTGGTAGAGAACCGGAGAAATTATTCATATCAATCGCTCTGTAAAACGAGAGCTCAAAAGGAAAAAAAAAATGTAACTATCTATCAGAGAAAACTAATGAGGCAGTTGAAAATGTGATCATATCCTTGATGAGAAGTCCTTACAGTGATCTTAAATCAGTGAGCAGTCCGATTTCTTTGGGAAGTGGTCCGGACAATGCATTGGCCCCAAAAGTCCTAGGTTAAGAAGGAAACAAACATGCATAAATACAAGCTTGTTTGGAAAGGGAGAAAGGTTTGAGTGGCTTACATCCACTGCATGCGAGTCAGATTTCCAATGCCAGGAGACAGGGAACCAGTCAAGAAATTCTGATTTAGATTCCTGCAGGAAAAATAGAAAATGGGAAATTGAGTGGGTTTCCAATCCAATCCAAAGAATGCTTGTTAAGTAGCCAAGTGCAAAACAGTACAGATTGGAGATGTAAACGAGACTCCAAAGGTCTGGAGGAATTGGTCCGGCAACATCCATACCACGAGCCCTCCTGCGACACAAGCAGTAATTTCAGCGTTGGGAGGGGCAATGCGTCGAACAGATAGAGGGGTCAGGGGAGGAAAATGAAACGTACAGAGCGATGATACGACAGATGGTGGAGTCGACAAAAGAACAGTCGCATTTGATGAGAGGATTGAAGGCTAAGTTGTCGATGCTGACGTTATCGTCGATGGCGGCTCCGCTGCAGAGCTCGCCGCTGATGTTCCAAGCGTCCGTCGCCGTTATCTTCCACGTCTCGAAGATCTTGTTCAAAGCCCGAGCTGGATTTGATTATTATTACTTTTCATGTCAACAACTTCTATAGAATTGATGGAAACAAAAAGAAGAAAAACTCCAACAGTCATCATCGTCATTGAGCAAAAACCCGTCGACGATGATCTACTAAAAAACAAAAACAAAAAAAAAAGCCTTGAATGAACGGACCTTCTTCAGGATCAGTAGTGGCTCTGGTTCGGTTCTGTGGTCGAACCAAATGAAACAAACAAGACCAAACTGCAATTGAGAGATACAGAGAAAGCCTTAACCTCGGCATCATCGGCGTCGAAAGATGCGATGTGAACGACAGAGCGAGAGAGAGAGAGGGATCCATGTATATGTTAGTTATTATATGGATTTTAACAGTTTTGTTTTTACACCAAGCGACAAGTCAATTCTAATAACCTCACAAAACTATTAGTCCATTTGCTTTTTTGAGTTTTTAAAATAAAAAACAGCTTTTTATTGTTTAATACTAATATTTGTGATAATGAAACATTTGTGAGGAGACGACCATGTGGAACGGGTAAGCATTTTCAATAAGAAAAGGTGTCTATATGCTAATATCACGCGTCCCTCGCTATTTATTAGTCGTGAATCATCATTACCTCATACCCAAGATGACATGTCCGATAACATTGAAAGACTTTCGATCAATATCTCTTTGTAATGTCATTTACAAAATCATATCCAAAATATTCGTCTTACGTCTAAAACTCTTATTTAATGGGCTAGTCTCTGAGAACCAAGCTGCATTTATTCCAGGCAGATTCATTATCGACAATGTGCTTATTGCACATGAAACTTTTCATGCTATTCGGGTTCAGGATAGGTGCTCTAAATCATATATGGATATTAAGACGGATATGAGTAAAGCATATGACCACATTGAGTGGAAGTTTCTACAACAAGTCTTACATAAGAAAGGTTTTTCACCAATATGGGTTAACTGGATTATGCAGTGTATATCTACCACATCTTTTTCAGTGCTGATTAATGGAAGCCCTTATGGCTCTTTTGTGCCTACTCGGGGCTTGAGACAAGGAGATCCATTGTCTCCTTACCTTTTCATATTGTGTGTTGATGTACTAAGTATCATGTTTCGTAATGCCGAACAGAATAAACTACTTCAGCCATTGAGAATAAGTCGTTCTGGACCAGCCATTTCGCACTTATTCTTTGCAGACGATTCACTCTTTTTTGTTAAATCCGACCGCAACAATGCAAAGACTTTAAAAAAGATTCTTCACGAATATGAATGTGCATCCGGTCAAACAATAAACGTGGATAAATCTTCGGTGATTTTTGGAAGCAAAGTGTTTCAACATACTCGAGATTCATTACATCGTATACTGGGTATTCATAATGTTGGTGGCGGTGGAAAATACCTAGGTCTCCCAAAAGAATTTAAGCGGAACAAAAGACAAATGTTCAAGTATATTGTAGAACGTGTCAACAAACGACTGAATGGATGGCAATCTCAGTTTTTATCGGCAGCAGGGAAAGAGATTTTACTCAAATCAGTGGCTTTTTCTATGCCTGTTTACTCTATGAATGTATTCAAGCTACCTAGGGAGATTACTAGACTGTTGGATAAAGTTTTATCTCAGTTTTGGTGGGGTGTTAACAATGACAAGCGTAAGATATCATGGGTTTCTTGGAAGAAGCTCAGTACAGCTAAATTGGATGGGGGAATGGGATTTAAAGACTTTCAGCTCTTCAACCAAGCATTGTTGGCTAACCAATGCTGGAAAGTGTTATGTCGACCAGAATGTCTCCTTTCCAGAATATTGAAAAATCGATATTTTAGGAATGAAGATTTTATTTCAGCACCTAAAGGTTACCGATCTTCCTATGGTTGGCAGTCGTTACTTTATGGTCGTCAATTATTGGAAACAGGATTACATAGAATTGTTGGTAATGAGAAATCCATTATTCTCCGAGATACAAACTGGCTCCCAATAACACCAGCTCGTGCTCCTCGCTTGCTACCATATACCAATCCCTTATTAAAGGTGACTACCTTAATTAACGAGGAAACATGTCAATGGGATGAAGATATCATCAATGAACTGATTGAAAAAGATAACCACCATCTTATATACCAGATATTTCTCCCACACCATAAAGTTCTTGACGGATGGTATTGGAAATATACGAAGAACGGTATATACTCTGCAAAATCAGGATACCGACGAGGTACTGCTATTTTTCGGAATGATTCCACAGGATCCCATCCACAACTAGCAATCCATACTGATCTGGCAAAAGATATCTGGAAATTTCATATTCCTCCAAGAATTAAACATTTTATATGGCCGATGTTATCTAATGCCTTACCGGTGAAATCTCAACTCCACCGTCATCATATATCTTCAGATGATTTTTGTAATCGTTGCTGCGAGACTGCATAAACGGAAAACCATATATTTTTCCTATGTATCAACGCACAGATGATATGGAGGAAGTTGGGTATTCTTCCTTCAGCTATATGCAATCAGAATTCGAATATTTATGATAATATGAGATATGTGATCGGAAGTTATAACATAATTGAGGAAGGATACCCACAAAAGTACATGCCTTTTTTCATACTTTGGAGATTATAGAAATCAAGGAATTTTCTCATGTTTCAGAATCACGAGTTTACAGTTGATTCATTAATACAACTCGGATATGACGATGCCTTCGAATGGATGCAAGCACAAACACAGACGACTAAAATATGCTCCCATATAAATCATAATACAGGACAACAACGATGGCGGCGGCACTTATATGGGCTATGCAATGTGCATTCTCCCTAGGGTATCGTTCTGTTATATTTGAGGGTGATAACGTCTCCATCAACAATATTCTACACAACAAAAATGAAAATCTACATGTATGTCTCTACATACAGACGATTCGTTCGTGGATATCTCTATTTTATGGAATCAAATTCGAATTTCAATTAAGGGAAGGGAACCAAGCAGCCGACTTATTGGCATCTATATCTATTCGGTCTTCTAATGATTGGAACATTTATCATTCATGCCCATCTTTTTTAAATATGATTGTAAACAATGATATTGGTTCTTAATAAAGTTCATTTGGAAAAAAAAAATCATCATTACCTACTAAACTAATGGACTACTTACTGAAAAGTAAGTCAAGTGTCGTAACTCAATTCAAACTGCATAACTTGTACCGGAACCGGGTTCAATACGATTCAAACCGAACCATTGACCGAGATGGTTCAGCCAATTTGGCATTTATACCTCCACCCCCATGACATCAGCAATTCCGTAGCAGATTCTTTTTTTTTAATTATCTATTGTTGAATTTAAAACGAGATTAAATATTTTGTTGTAAATAGGTGAGTAATATAATAAAATAATATATTTTAATTTTTTGTTTTCAAATCTAACATATTAAAATTAAACTATAAAAATAACATAAATAATTATATAAAAATATTTATTTACTGTAAATAAAGTATATATAAACTTAAACTATTATATTTAAGTTTATTTTTTAATTTAAACTTAATTTTTTTAATTAAAATAATGTTTTAATGCATTTTAATATTAAATTTATATTAGTATTAAAAATTTAAACTAATAATGTTATTTTGGAAACAAGAACTTAAAAAATACTATTTTATACAATTACCCTAAATAGATTTAGAAAAATATATGAAAAGAATGTTCACAGATTTCGTTTTTCAATTTATTTTAAAGGGTACCTCTCAAATGGGATTAACACACCCAATTATACATGGTTTTAGCTACAAAATTATCTCTCAAAAGAAATTTTTTAAAGGAGACAAAAAAAATTATTGGTTCATAAATTTGGGTTTTCCAAACTATGCTATAAAAATAAATAAATTCAAATAAAAACATAAATTTGGGTTTTCCAAACTCAAATCTAACTTCACATCTTACTATTATATTGTTGGATTTATATTGTTGGATTTATATTGTTGGATTTAGACCAACCTTACGTTGAAATTTTTTTTTTGGATTTCTTCCCAAAATATTTTATACTAATTGGAATTGAAGTTAATTTATATTTTTTTTGTCATATGTGACGTAGCTAACCGGTTTAATAATTCAATACTTTTGTACAAAAAATATTGGAGTCGAAGAGCATACATGTAATATGGATGCAGAAGTAGTATAATCAATAGCTCATTTTCTCATCTGAAAATTAACTTATATATTACACGTATTTTTTTAATATTTCGATATAAAATTTGGATTGGATATAAGATGTCTTAACAATATAAACAATAAGATTTATATGAGATTCATAATATATGAACTCAGAGGAATGGCAACATTTATATAAACTCTTTATGTTTATGTAGCATCAAAATATATTGATATTAATTCTTTTACAATAGTCAATGTAATAATGTATTGTGTTGATATTGCTATCATATGTAATTGTGTGGTAAAATAATTATTTTTAATGTAAACTTAGTTTTTCGTATTTAAAGATTATACATTTAAAATTTCATAGTTGGGTTTATGATAATAGAATTATTAAATATGTAAGAACAATGTAATTTCACAATTTAAAAAAATTATTTTTGAATCTTGATGTTTGTTCAAGATTCAGTTTTTAAGTGATATAATTTTAAAAGTTATGTATTTAAAATATTATCATTTATTTAGATAGATTGTTTCTAAATTTTTAGATAATCTGAGTTAATTTCAAATTTTCTGAATTAGGGTTTATAAAACATAATTTATGGATAACCAAAATGCAAACTTTAAAATATAGGTCATGTTCGTTTGGCAGCCGCAGCCGTCTGCGGTGACCAAACGAAGAACACTATAATCTAATTATATGAGTCATAGCTAAGAGATTTATCCAATTTCGAATTTAAACATTATATTTTATAGCATAAGGGGTCTTTACTCGAGTCAGTTATATAAATTTTTCATCTCAGACTAGAATTTTAAACCGTTTAGTTAAAAAAAATTATTTGTCTATGCCTTTGATACCATGACAAAAGAGATTAGGGAAAAATGTTTTTTTTGTATTACCTTAGATCATTGACCTCTATATATATATATATATATATATATATATATATATATATATACGTTTATTTTGGATAACTACAAAATAATATTAACATAAATCTATAACTAACGATAAATATAAAATATTCTAAATTATCTGAACAGATATGACCACTATCTCAAGCGACAGCGACTTCGAGTAATGACAGAGAAAGGAAGTAGGAGAAAAATATACATGCCCATTAGTTAAAAATGATAATTGATTTAAGTATGTTCGAACATTATTTTTGTCGAATCGTGTTTATTGGAATAGTTGATTCAAACCTCAAAACTTAGAAGAAAAAGAGAGAGAAGAAAAGTTGTTGCATTCATTACTCTCTTGATATATATCAAAATTGAAATTATGGTCATATTCGTTTGTCAGTCGCAGTATCTACGATTGCGGTTACTGTAAATTATTGTTCGGTTAATTATCGCAATACTTACATCATACGCAGCAGTCATACGATACGTTTTGCGTCGTAATTTTTTCGATCGTTAATTAAAGCAACGGTGTAACTAAAAATATGTGATGAATCGCAACCGCCGGCGACAGACAAACGAATAACATTTGCTATAACCGCAGTCACAGTATTGATCGTAGCCGCAAGTCTACATCTACCTATAACGATCAAACGAACAGCATTTATACCAAAACTATGAACAAATGTTGTATGGCACTGGTACAAAATACAAGGTCAAATAATGTAGGATTTTTTTTATAAATATGATTTTAAGTGTATGTTTGTTTTGTTGAAATGAAGTTTTTTATTTCACGTCAAAAAACAGTCCAAATATCAACTTGAATATGATTTGTTGGGTTGTGAAGCATCATATGATTTTTATTTTCATTGACTCATATCCATTGACTTGCATGTGTAACAACACATTCAAGTCTATTACGCTTGACTTATGTCAGTATGTGTGTCGTCTTCAAATTGTTGTCTTTCTCTCCATTCTAATTTTCATAGACTCATATCCATTGACTTGCACACATTCAAGTCTATTACGCTTGACGCTTGTGTGTAGTCTTCAAAGTGTTGTCTTTCTCTCCACTTTTATCTTCATAAACTCATATTCATTGACTTGCATGTGCGTACCAACCAAAACCACGATAATCATCCGAGTATTTTCTCTCTTTTTATTATCTTCAGGTCAATTTCCATGAAATATCACGGAAAAAACAACGAAAAAGCCATGAAAAAAAAATAAAATACTCTTGAATAAAACTTAGCGATACAACATTAGTCATAGAAAATATATAGTTTTTTATGGACTAAGGATCTAATTCCTCCAAAATATGCTCATATAACACCAAATCAATACAATGTTTTCTTCTACACAAATTGTAAGTTGAAGACTTATATCCTCACACGTACGAAGTCGAAACTTAAATCCCCTCATTATTATACTTTAAAACTACACTAGATATTAGCACGGATTATTTTTCTAATTTGTATTATTTTACAAAAATTTTTTGATATTTTAAATATATTATTTAATTAGAACATTTTATTTTGAAAATTAATCAAAAATATTTTTTTCGGTAAATAGTAACACAAAAACTTGTAAATAAAAACACAAAAACATAATATTTTTTTAATTATTATAGTAATTTTTTCATTTTTATATTGCATGTACTGATAAAAAATTTTTTTAGAAAGTTTAAATGAATCATAAATTTCTAATAATTATCAGATTTTAGAAATCATATAATTTAAAAACATGTAGATTGAGATATTATATACATACCTTTTTGTCGAAAACTTATGAATGTGTTATTTTTGTTAAAATTCAGGCTTTCCAAGTGAATAACTATAACCAATATATTTTTGCTTTACATAAATCTCCGTCAAACTTCTCGAAAATGGTGAAAATATGAAGATGATAAGAGGAATGTGAAATTTTTGATGTCATGATTAACTTTTATGGATTGTTTGCAAAGTTTATATTTGAATAAGAAGTTGTTGGTTTTATAGAGTTAGATAATTAAAACTCATTATTATGAAGATGGTGGTCATTAAAATTTGAGATAGCGGAATTGAAAAAACAGTAATTTTATTTTAATTGTTTAAATGGTTGGAAAACTAATAGTCTAAAACTATGATAATGTGTTGAAGAAACGGTAATTTTATTTTAATTGTTTAAATGGTTGGAAGACTAATAGTATAAAACTATGATAATGATTCGAAGAAACGGTAATTTTATTTTAATTGTTCAAATGGTTGGAAAACTAATAGTCTAAAACTATGATAATATGTTTAATTGTTTAAAGTGATTATTACTCCGTATCATTATTTTAGAACTTATTATTTTGGATGAGCTGGATAACATGAGAAATTACAATAAATTTTTTTTTATTTTATAACTGAATTTTGAAATAGTGGTATATAAGAAATAGTAATTTTATTTTAATTGTTTAAATGGTTGTAAAATTTGTTTAAAGTGAAAATTGCTAACATGTAAATATTTTAAAATTTGTTAATTTTGGTGACATGGGTAGTTTTAGAAACCATAATGAATTTCTTTTATTTAGTTCGATGTTATGCGTTTATTTTAATTGTGTAATCTATACTAACAAAAAATTTTTTTTTATGTGTACAATATGAGATGTTTTAATTTTTTTTTACTTTTATTTTAACAATGCCACATGTCATCATGGTAGAACAAAATTTTTTGCCTACGTGGACATCATGAGAAACCTCAAACTTCTACTTTTATTAGTACACATTACGATTTACTATTTAGTAACCAATGCTTAACGAATTTTAAAAAAAAACTAAAAATAACTAATTAGGATCCGATTAAACATCTAACCATCCGATTAAACATCTAACCATCCGATTAAACATATGACCAAACCCGAAAAGAACAGTAAATTGAAATCGATTATAAAAACTCCAAATCGCAAATGATGAACCCTAACTCATATTTAAAACAAAAATTACCTCTGAGAAATATGATTTTGAAGTCGAATCCGAAGAAGTCGAACATATATCTTGCGGAATCAACTTACCATTTCGTGAAACTTTAAACAAAACAACTTACCATTTCGTGAATTCTTTTTTCATATTTGCAAAAAGAAAATATAAGATAGAAATTGATGATAAAAAAAAAGAGAAGAGAAAGCAATGGAGAAAATAAAAAAAGGGAAGATAACACTTATATTGAAATCATATTTTTTAAGCCAAAATTATTTGAAGTCTGAAAAAAATTCATTGAAATATGTATAAAAACGTAATAAATTTTCTAAGAAATAAAAGGATTTTACGAACAAAGTGTGCAACTTGCAATGAAATTTGAAATGAAATTTGAAATGAAATTTGCAACTAAAGTGTGTAATTTTTAATAAAATTTGCAAATAAAATATGAAGCTTATAATGCAGTATGTGCATTAGAGCTCATAAAATCATCGATTCAAATACCAACGTAAATCTCAAAAATTGTCAAAAATCTTAAAAACAACAAAAAAAGTTGTAAAACAATCTAAATCACAAAAAAACCATCTAATTGAGATCATCCTTTATTCGGATATGAGTATCTCTTTAATTAAATTTTCGATCAGGCACTATTCGATAATGATAAAAAGACAGGATTTATCTATCTATGTTTCTAATGATAAAAATATTACTTAATAAAAAAAATTTTAAAAATAAATTAATATTAAATTTGTGTTATTTTTGAAAATTTAAATTAATTATACTATATTTTAAAAAAAAAAACTTAAAAGAATATTATTTTTGTCAATTACTTTTATTTTATATCTCACCAAACCATTTTTTCGACAACCCACCCAAGAAAGAGTGCTTTCTTGATAAAGGCGGTCTATCATACCATAAGTATCGATGATACTTCGAAAGGAGAGGAATGAAGACTCTAGTCTACGTTTTCAATCATGTTTCTCATGGTTTCTGGTAATTTCATTAAAATCACATCTAATAAACCAAGCACTAGAGTGAGCTATCTTTATACGTGTTAGCCTCTCCCAAACAACATATCAGCATTTAACAACCGGACCGCCATAGATAAAAAGTCATGAAAACTTTGTTGCCGTCCACAATAGTTTCAAAATCAATCAAGCTATCATCGTACAATAAAAACTTTAGTGAGAGTGGTGTAAGAAAGAAGACAAGCTTAATGAATAAAGAGAAAACGAGTTTTCATTTAGTCGTTTTTACACTCTGTTCTTCTTTAGAAACCAATACAGACACTGAACAACATTTATATATCAGTCGAACGTTTCCTTAATAAAATCCTAAGACACATGTCTTCTTTCTAGTCTTTGCTAGTCTTCTTGGGATCTGAGTACTCCGAATCGATTTCTGATAGCTACTGACTGAGCCATCTGTCCTTGCGATTCTGCTTTTCTTCCTGCTGCAGCATCTCTGTTTTTGTCTTCACACGACAACGATGAAGCTGCTCCGACATCGTTTTGCTTTGGCATAGTTTTCTCTTTGGATTTCCACTCATTCAAGCCCAATCGTCGAATTTTTGATGAAACTACATCACCTTCTCTAATAAGTGGGAGGTCATTAATTAGAATGAAAAAGAGTTAGGCATCCCATTAAACCTGTCATAGTCACTAGGTTTTTAAAAGCCTAGAGTGACTTCCATGTCTTGCATATAAGAGCGATTATTCTTTGTTTCTGAAATTACATAAAACCTGAAGAGTATTTCCACCACATCTCTTCTATTATACGAATTGTGAATTCAGCACCCCGCACATTGACAATTCCATTAAATCGTACCAAAATAATAAAGAATTTAGGAATTGGATAAGCAAAGCTTTTTCTCATTTTTGTTTTGTTTGTTTTCCTTAACAACCACAGTCAAAAGAAATCCAATTAAGTAAAAACCGTGAACGGACACCAAAACAAAGTATTTAGCCTAAAGCTACAAATATTGATATTATGCCATAATCTTAAAGCATCTAAAAGTCTTTTCAACAGCATATTTCACCCAAAAGTAGAAGAAGGAGATTCAGAAAAAAATCAGACAAGAAAACCAAACCGGGGGACATATCAAACTGGAAAAAGTGAGCCTTAATGGTTGGAAATTGCTAACATAGAATATGATCCGTACAATCGTCATCTCTCTCTCCTCCCCAGGCTCTGCTCTGCTCTGGTTTAAGAAGGTTGTAAATAAAAAAGAAAAAAAAATGACTGTTTTACATTATTTTATTATAATATTTTAAAAATAAAGAACGATTATTTTATAAAAATATGAAGAACCGTAAACATAAATTTGTTCTGTTTGGTTTCAATCCCGGCTGTGCACCTTCTGAGCAAAAATAATGTTTCTACTTAGAAAAAATTCCAACAAACCGAAGAACAAAACCTGTAGCATCAAAAGATAAAAGAAAAGACTCCATCAAAACGTGTAAAGATCTAAGAGTTTTTGAGAATGAAACACAATTTGAATCAATGTTTTTTGAAAAATGTGAAAGGAGGGTGAGGAGACTTAAGCAAATTAGAAGTAATTCTACATGAAAGTACATAGGAGATGAGGGAGAACACCGAGAGGAGTTCCCTCAATGACTACACATCTTGCACATTTGAGAGAAACGATTGGTTAAAGCATATTATTAGTCTTGATTATTTCTGAAAATTTTGATGTTTTGATTCAACAACCCAACCACAAACTATATTTTTAAAGCTTTTATTTTAACTTGTATTACGTAGAAAGATCATTTTTAAGTTAACTAGAGGTTAAATTACCTCAAGCAATGATATGCAAGGACGAGGGAGGACGAGTAATTTGGATTACCCAGTGAAAAGGCCTCTAACACACATAGATTATGAGTAGTCAAAATATGTGTATCAAAGAGTCAATCTCATCAGAGAGCACATGCATTATTTCTATCTATACGGGTCGAAACCTCTTGAACTACCGCTCCACGAGCCAAACCTCCTCGAACCGAAGCTCCTCGAGCTGAAGCCCCACATAAATTAAGATGTCTCATCATGCAGTGCCCTACGTTAATACATGTAAGCACACAATAACTCATATTTCAACTTAGTCTACATAACTCTACAAACAATAACCAATGACACGTCACACGCACATGGGACCCACCATATTAATCCATTCCTAAGACATGCAATCAATTTATCACAAAAATCATTAGATTTATCCGTTTTTGAGCTCATATTCATCATTTTATTCTAGGTATGTATATATAATAAATGCTTCAAACACGTATACATAATTTACAATATAGATATGCATGAATATCAACTTTAACTCAAGCCAAATAAAACGATGCGGACAGAGAGTATGAGATCACATAAACATTATCACCTTGTTACTTGGAAATGAAGACAAAACACCACTTCCTTTTGACAGATTCACTATCTCCACTTTGATATATAGTACGTTTCCTATGCTCTTGATGTTCACATGTGTTTTCCTTCAACCGAGTCAGGTTTATGTGTCATATAGGTCTATACAAATTTTTCAGGTTAAGTGGACTTCATTTTTCCAACCAAATTACATAATTTCATAGAGTCATCGTAGATTAATTCTGCATAGATTATGTTTAATAAGAAAAACATAAATCTTAAATGGTTAAACCAAATAAGATGATATTGTGTAGGATGTTAGATCTAAGTGTGAAGGGTTTGCTCACCAAGTTTCTGCTAGTTCCGAGTCGTTTTGATCCTTCATTTCCTGTTTGTACTGAGACTGATCATAGACTGGCATTGAGTACAATATGTTTCAAACCGACTTAACCTGTTCTTTATTAGCTATATCAAAAAAGTCTAGAATATGCTTAGATCGTGTAGAACCATATCTCTAATTGTAACAAAAATCTTATCCTTAATATTAGCTATATCAAAAAGTCTAGAATATGTTAGTTGTATACTTTATTGTCACCATTGAGGGAAAATTGGGCTTTAACGAGATGTTAAATGGGCCCTTGTATGACCCTACCAACTCAACATTTAACAAAAGAGACAGATGGCGGGATTTTAAATTTAATAATAAAATATATATAAAATAAAATAAAAAGCCCTAATTCCATAAATGATTAAAACACTAAAAATTGCATAGATGAATGAAGATGATTCATATCCAGGTCTTACGCTTTATTATTCCTTCCTCTCTGGATCTCTCTCCCTCTCTTTGTAGAAGATTTTCAATTTACTAGTTTGATCAACGGTATGGCATCGGCGACCAAGGTGGAGAAGGGGCATCAGCTATACAGGGATGGCAAGTACAAGGAGGCGCTTCTCTTCTATACGGAGGCTCTCACGGCGGCAAAGGCGAGGCCGCATAAGATCGCTCTTCACAGCAACCGCGCAGCTTGCTATTTGAAGTTGCACGATTTCAAAAAGGCTTGTTTCTTCCATGTCCTTTTCTGTACTATTTTATTTAAAATTGGAATCTAAGAAAGTAGTAGATGAGATAGTCAATTGAATTGAATCAAAAAAGAAGAGTTCCAATTTTTTGGTAGAAAATGTTATACGAAGAGCAAAACGAACCAGCTCATTTCCTTTTTGTATCTCCAGGCAGCAGAGGAATGCACGTGGGTGCTCGAGCTTGATCAGAAACACACCGGCGCACTGATGCTGAGGGCGCAGACATTAGTCACCCTTAAAGAATACCATTCTGCTCTTTTTGATGTCACCAGACTCTTGGAGTTGAACCCTGATTCTGAGGTTTATCAGAACCTCGAGGCTCGCTTGAGGACGCAGTTGGTATGTACACACTCACACACTTTCTTTCTCTCTCTCTCTCTCTCTCTCTGCGTCTTGTTTTCCTTTGTAGTAACTAGTTCTGTCCTCTAGTTTTAAAGAAGCTTGTCTTGTTTTTTTTCTTGGTCAAGGAAAGTCCCTTGCTCCAATTCCTGAATCTGAAGCAGAGCTGGAAGAAGAAGAAGAAGAAGAACAAGGGCAAGACACAAAAGAAGGGCAAGACGCAGAAGAAAGGGCAAGTAGAAAAAATGAGTTTGGTATCCATGAGAGAAGGGATAAGATGTTAGAATCAGTAGTTTCCATCAGAAGAGATCTGGAGACCGCAGGAAAGGATGTAATAAACAAGGGGGAAGTTGTTGCACCCAAAACACCAGAGGGTAGAGAACAGAACACCAAGGAAGGGCCACTGTCCAATGGATGGCAAGCCATACCTAAGCCCAAGGGTCACTCAACACTCGATTACGCCCGTTGGGATACAGTTGAAGAAGATTGTTCCAGTGAGGACAGTGATGACAGTGATGAGTCTCAGCCTCAGTACAGATTCCGTGTAAGAACTGTCGGGGTGCGTCCTGTGAAGTGAAAAAGTGCACATAGGAGCATGGATGGTTTCTTTCATCCTGATATTGTTGTTGCACCCAAGACCTTTGAAAAAAGAAAAAAAACAGAATTACAAAGTAGACTAGTCATGTTGTAAGATCTCCTGATCTGCAAAATTGCCTCAGTCAAACCTCCATCATGTCTGTCTAAGAAACTGTGTCAATGTATTACTACTATATATATATATATTCGAACAGACAACACAAGATAAAGAGAATTATTGTCAACTCAAATGGTGTGTTGTTCTCTTTGTCAATGCAATCCACCTTTACAATTGCTATTTTTGTTATGCCTTGAGGATAAATATTGATTTTAGAAATGAAAAGATATGGAATTAAATAAACTTGATTAATCCAGAAGTCTTCTACCACTGCAGAAGATTTGTATTCGTTACATCACCAAAGCTAGATTCGATTCGCACAGACCGCAGCGTCTATAATTAAACATGAACGCAGAGAGCACAAATGACATGCCCATGCTTTCATCTATCCATTTTCGCTGTCTCTCTCTCTTCTCCTCCCCTTGTGATTGTGATCACTCAATGATCATCTCTATATCTTCGACTTTCCACACGCTTCTCTCTGTCTCTCATCTCTTCATGGCGTCTTCTTCTTCTGTAGTCATCTTCCCTACTGACTTTTTCATTTCTCTGCGTGTGTTTCTTCTCCCTACTCACACCATCATCGTACCTCCTGCCACTTTCTCTTACCTCTTCCCGATGATGTCTTCTAGCATTGTACTTACCTG
The DNA here is from genome assembly GCA_018901935.1 of Pugionium cornutum. Classification (NCBI taxonomy): domain Eukaryota; kingdom Viridiplantae; phylum Streptophyta; class Magnoliopsida; order Brassicales; family Brassicaceae; genus Pugionium; species Pugionium cornutum. The sequence goes on along the minus strand of CM032156.1, from coordinate 27,606,429 downwards.
CCTTGTCTTCGGTCTCACGTTCATCTCTGTGTTGTCTTTTGCTTTCACCATAGCCATGAGGACTTCTCCTACGAATTTTTTCCTTGTCATGACTATGCTCTCTCTTCTCCCTCTTGGGGCTTTCATGTATATCACCCTCAAACACCATGTCATAGCCTTCACCTCCCCCGTGCTGTCTGTTTTGATCTTTTACAATGAACTTGGAAGACTGGTTACCACCTACACAGTCCTTGGCAACATGATCTGTCGAACCACATCTGAAACATCCATTCCCTGTAACCATTTTGCAGACAATTTCCGATTAGTTTATCAGCGTTCTATATCTATGTTTTGCCACGGATCTGGTATCACAAGAGCAATATGGCATTAATACATTGATAAGAAGAGAAAAAGAAGGATATACCTTTACCCTTCTGTGAGTCTTTCTGCCGGAACTGTGACCAAAGTTTGGATACACTCTGACTGAAATCCACATGTATTCTTCTATCATCAATAAGAGCATTGTCCATCTGCAAAGCAACAACTTGGTTAAACCTCCAAATAATTCATATCACCATCATCTCTATGGTACTATTTAAACTTGTTAGCCACTTGACAAAACCTTAAAGTACGCTTGTTCGCATGCCTCCTTGTTCTCAAACTCTAGAACAAAGACAAAATTTTCAATAAACACAAATTTATATGGGAAAATCAAGATTTTCCAACAAAAACCATATAGCAGAACTCACCTATAAAAGCGTAGCACAAACTGTCACCTGTTTTGAAATCACGGATTACATCTGCCCTGCCATATTCAGAGATGAAAATAAGTACAACTGCAAAGCAATTGAATTTTCCAAACGAATAAAGAATTGAGGAATATCACTCACGATATGACAGTTCCAAAGCGTGAAAAAATGGTATGGAGGTCTTCATCCTGCATGAGAGAAGAAAAGGACAAAAAAACACAGAATGTCACAAACACAGGCAGCCTTCATCTTAAATGTTAAATATCAAGCACCTACCTCAGTCACAGGATTCAGTTTACAGACGAACAGCACATTGTCAGGAGGCTTTACCTCGGCCTCTGGGATATCTCCTATCTGCAACAGCAATACAAGACATGATCAATACAACTACAAGAGAACAACAAGAAAATCGAATCTGTTATCCTTACACTTTCAAGTACAACAGCACTAGAATGTGCAGCTTTTTCACGAATAATCTCCTCCAGTTCATGAGCACCAAGTTCTTCATCCATTGGAACCCAATCGTCTTCAAGTCGCACGTCACCTTTGACCTCTTCCTTTGGATTTCCTTCGGGGGAAGCATCTGGTATCATCTCAGCCAGTTGTGGGGGGTCATCAAATGGATCTTCGAGTATATATGTGTGCTTGATTCTAATGTTTTTATAGGGTCTGTTTTCCGCATCAGTGTAAGCTTCATTTATCCTAGTCAAAGTGTCAAACCCCTCGGCAATCTCCCCAAACACCTGAAAATATGGCATATTGTACGTAACCGGTATAAACAAAAAGCATAGGCAGATTAAGAGTGCTTACAGTGTGTTTCCCATCAAGATAGTCCAGATCATCACGAAGTGTAAAATAGAACTGAAAAGAAAACAGACAAGTACCATGAGGACATAACATACCACACCACAAAAGTTAATCCGCAGTACATTGATAGTTATCATTCTGAGAAAATATATCCACCTAAACTTGGTAATTCAAGGGAAATAATTTGGCTTACCTGGGAAGCATTGAGATTTTCTCCACCACTGGCCATTGCGACAGTGCCAGTCTTTGAATGTTTTAAATCGAGATGAATCTCATCACCAAAAAACCGAGCCTGCTCACCATACAGAAATCTGGAGATTCAAGATAACAGGCACCAGATGGATCAGGAAGTTCACAAATTTATGGAGAAATTTAACAGTAGAAAACACAAAAAGGATGTTGAAAAGCAACACAGAGAAAAGGATTCAAAAGGTAAAGAATGATCAATATATGAGCATTCCACAAATCATAGAAAATAAGAAAACAACGTCTTACTTGTAGATTGAATCTCCACCAACTCCCGTGCCAGTTGGATCCCCCGTCTGTGCTGTGAAATCCTTTTGTACAGTGTGGAAGAGGCATCCATTGTAGTATTTGATCCTGACAAAAAAAGTAAGTTAAAAGACATTAGATAGAAATTTTTTTAAAGTTACATAGGCAAAAAGACACTTACTTGCAGAGCTTGAGGAAGTTCTTGCAGGTCAAAGGGCATTTATTTGAGTACAAATCAATCACTATGTCCCCAAGACTTGTCACAATAAGAACTGACATGGTCCCTGCCTGCACAACCAAGAAGCAAAAATTGGAAGTGAGAAGCAAGCACTAAGCAAATACACTAACTTAACTCATTCATCAACAAATCCGAGCATTACAATTGGGGAAGGAAAGAAAAAAATGACTCAAAAAGAAGGAAAGAACGAAAATTGCAAGCAGATAAACAAGAAGACAACAAACGAAGGGAAAATATGCCTAAAAACGGGAAAAAGCAGTAGAAGTTCCCCATTGTTTTCCAATTCCTAAGAACAGAACCAACTTACAACAGCGACCTGCCTACACGACCCACAACAGCGAGTAAATTCACAGATTTGGTGACGACTAATAAGATTTCAAGAACTGAACAATACAGCGCCGTCAAAGAACAGATCATGGACAAGAAAATATAACACATGAGAAGAAAGCAATGACCATACAATGAGTCGAATCTGCATACTTGATTTTACATCTGGTTTTGAGGAGGTCAAGGAACTCCCCTTTTTGTTATAGGCTTATAGCAATTGGCAAATAAACCCTTTCCTTTATCATTTTTATTGAAACTAAGATTTAGCAAAAAATTGTTTTAGGGTTTTCATAGATTTGGAGTATCACCAGGAAAAAAATCAAAAGCATTACCAGAGAGATACAATCGCGATTGTGTTAGCCACCAAAACTTAACCTTGCCCTTGTGAATATTAGAGATGGAAGAATATTAACTTACCTCGGATAGAAGAGATGGATGAAGAAAACGTCTGCTCTTTGTCTCTCAGAGAATTCTTAGATTGCATTTATAGTTCAGTAATACTGTAGTTAAAACTTTATTGTAATTATTCACGAAATATTATTTTTAAAATTTAAAATTTTGATTATATTTAATAAAATTTTATTTATCGAAATTATTATTTTTAATGTAATACACTTTTTAAAAGTTTTTGTTACAAAATTTAAAATAATAAAATTAAAATTCAGAAAATATCACAAAATATTTATTTAGTCTAAAATATTAAAAATAATTTTAAGATATTATATTTAAGTTTTTTCAGTTTAAAATTTAAATTTGTTTTAGTTTTTAATATATTTTAGTGTTAAAGTTTTGATATTACTAAAAATTATAGTGGTATTATTCTAAAACAAAAAATTTAATAGAATTTCCAAAACTAAAATTAAAAAAAAATTATTAAAAATTACAAATTAAATACATTTAAATATTAAATTTTATTTCAAAATTAGATTAAATACTTTATTAAAAAAATTCAAAAATAAAAATTTTATTTACTTTTTGTTTTTTATTTGTAACAATAATACACAATTCTAACAATTCAACATAACTATATATTGACCAAAAAACAGTTCAACATAACTATATATTGACCAAAAAACAGTTCAACATAATTTGACACAAATTCACATCATAATTATTAGTTGATTAGCGTCCTCATAATCAAATTCATATTAAGATCTCAAACTATTACTATGTATGTTTGGAAAATAAGAATACAACACACATTAATATACGAGTTCTATGGATTAACTAAAACATATATATTTTGGTGAGCTTTAACGAATAAGAATGGGCCACTAAGATTGATTGTAATAAAGAAAAGTCAAACAGAATATTAACATATTGGGCCGTTAGTCTTTTAAAGCCCATGAAGAAAGAGATAAAACCCTAAAAGAATATACTGTTAGCCTCTGCGTTCAGGACTATATATTAAGCATCCAGCTACGCCTCTTCACACCTTTTCCATTCATTCCCCTCAAAGGTTAGTTCCAATCTCGCGTCAATCACTACCTCTGCTATTCAACTACGATGTACCCAGACTATTTTGATTGCTGATGTTTATTTGTGTTCCTTACCGTCGAGTTTTGTTGTTGATCCATGCTTATCTTTCTTGGTTATAGATTCATGTTATTCTACTGGTTGTTGTTATCTTCGTGCCTTTTTAATGGATCTGTTGTTTACCGTCGTTTCTTAGAGATGAAACTCCTATAAGATCAAAATCCTTCCTAAAACTTCTATTTTGATTATATGGGCTCTTTGTTTCTGATATTTATGTAATTTATTTTGCTATTACCTTTAATTGATAGTTTCAATGCCTTGAATTACTTTTTGCTTAGTTCGCTGGTTAGACCATAGAAAATTTACTGCTGCATTCTTGTTTTTATTTTCACTTTGTAACTTTTCTCTATATATAAGTTTCAAGTATGATCTTTTCTTCTGAACTTGAAATCAATTTCTCTCTTTGGAAATTCTAAAGTACCAAATTAAAATCTATTTGTTATTCAATATTCTGATTCTTGTTTCTGTGATTGCAGAGATTTTGTAGGTGACAAGCAAAGTTAGTCAAAATGGTAAGCCTTCGTATTTATGTAGCCATTACCTTTACTTGTCTACTTGCTGTCTGGATTCTTAGCTAAATACATTTTTTATGAACTGGCAGGTGAAGTTCACAGCCGATGAGCTTCGTAGGATTATGGACTACAAACACAACATCCGTAACATGTCTGTTATTGCTCATGTGGACCATGGTACTATCTTCAGACCCTATTTTTATTATTATTCTAATCAATTTTAAATCAGAAGCATGTTATCCAAGATTTACCTCTAACTCTCAGCCTTATTTATTTTCTAAGTCTTCTCTCTCGTCTAAACTAATGTACTTATTTTGATGATTAACAGGGAAATCCACCCTCACCGACTCCCTGGTAGCTGCTGCTGGTATCATTGCCCAAGAAAGTGCTGGTGATGTGCGTATGACTGATACCCGTGCTGATGAGGCAGAACGTGGTATCACAATCAAGTCCACTGGTATCTCTCTGTACTATGAGATGAGTGACTCTTCCTTGAAGAGTTTCACAGGAGCGAGAGATGGCAATGAATACCTTATCAATCTCATTGACTCGCCTGGGCACGTTGACTTCTCATCTGAGGTCACTGCTGCACTTCGTATTACTGATGGTGCTCTTGTGGTTGTCGACTGCATTGAGGGTGTCTGTGTGCAGACTGAGACCGTGCTCCGACAGGCCCTTGGTGAAAGAATTAGGCCTGTCTTGACTGTCAACAAGATGGACAGGTGTTTCCTTGAACTTCAGGTTGACGGTGAGGAGGCTTACCAGACTTTCCAGAGGGTGATTGAGAATGCCAATGTCATCATGGCCACCTATGAGGATCCTCTCCTTGGGGATGTTCAGGTCTACCCGGAAAAGGGAACTGTGGCCTTCTCTGCTGGTCTCCACGGATGGGCTTTCACTCTGACCAACTTTGCTAAGATGTACGCTTCCAAGTTTGGTGTTGATGAAGCTAAGATGATGGAGAGGCTGTGGGGTGAGAATTTCTTTGACCCTGCCACCAGGAAATGGAGTGGCAAAAACACTGGTTCCCCGACCTGCAAGCGTGGGTTTGTCCAGTTCTGTTATGAACCCATCAAGCAAATCATTTCTACTTGCATGAATGACCAGAAGGACAAGTTGTGGCCTATGTTGCAAAAGCTTGGTGTCCAGATGAAGTCTGACGAGAAAGACCTAATGGGTAAACATTTGATGAAGCGTGTCATGCAGACATGGCTCCCTGCAAGTACTGCACTACTTGAAATGATGATCTTTCACCTGCCTTCTCCTCACACTGCACAGAGGTACCGTGTTGAGAACTTGTACGAAGGTCCCCTTGATGATCAGTACGCCACAGCCATCAGAAACTGTGATCCCAATGGCCCTCTCATGCTCTACGTTTCTAAAATGATTCCCGCCTCAGACAAGGGTAGATTCTTTGCTTTTGGTCGTGTCTTTGCCGGAAAGGTATCTACTGGTATGAAAGTGAGGATCATGGGACCAAACTTTGTCCCTGGTGAGAAGAAAGATCTGTATGTTAAGAGTGTCCAGAGGACAGTTATTTGGATGGGTAAGAGGCAAGAGACAGTTGAGGATGTTCCCTGTGGTAACACTGTTGCTATGGTTGGGCTGGATCAGTTCATCACCAAGAATGCAACCCTAACGAACGAGAAAGAAGTTGATGCTCACCCTATTCGTGCAATGAAGTTTTCTGTCTCCCCTGTTGTCCGTGTTGCTGTTCAGTGCAAGGTTGCATCTGACCTTCCGAAGCTTGTTGAAGGACTCAAGAGGCTGGCCAAGTCTGACCCTATGGTTGTGTGCACAATGGAAGAGTCAGGTGAGCACATTGTTGCTGGTGCTGGTGAACTCCATCTTGAGATTTGTCTGAAGGATCTTCAAGATGATTTCATGGGTGGTGCTGAGATCATCAAGTCTGATCCTGTTGTCTCATTCCGTGAGACTGTCCTTGAGAGATCTGTCCGTACTGTGATGAGCAAATCCCCTAACAAGCATAACCGTCTTTACATGGAAGCCAGGCCCCTGGAGGATGGTCTAGCAGAGGCAATTGATGAAGGCCGAATTGGTCCAAGAGATGACCCCAAGATCCGATCCAAGATCTTGGCAGAGGAGTTTGGGTGGGACAAGGATCTAGCAAAGAAGATATGGGCGTTTGGACCAGAAACAACAGGGCCCAATATGGTGGTTGACATGTGTAAGGGAGTTCAATACCTTAATGAAATAAAGGATTCAGTGGTTGCTGGGTTCCAGTGGGCTTCCAAGGAAGGTGCTCTGGCAGAAGAGAACATGAGAGGAATATGCTTTGAGGTTTGTGATGTGGTGCTCCACTCTGATGCTATCCACAGAGGTGGTGGTCAGGTTATCCCCACAGCAAGAAGGGTCATATACGCATCACAGATCACAGCCAAGCCAAGGCTTCTGGAGCCTGTTTACATGGTGGAGATCCAAGCACCAGAAGGAGCTCTTGGAGGAATTTACAGCGTGCTGAATCAGAAGCGTGGACACGTATTTGAGGAGATGCAGAGGCCAGGAACACCTCTATACAACATCAAGGCGTACCTGCCAGTGGTAGAATCTTTTGGGTTCTCGAGTCAGCTGAGAGCAGCAACATCAGGACAGGCTTTCCCGCAATGTGTGTTTGATCATTGGGACATGATGTCCTCGGACCCTCTAGAGGCAGGAACGCAGGCTGCAGTGCTGGTGGCTGACATCAGGAAGAGGAAGGGTCTCAAGGAACAGATGACTCCATTGTCTGAGTTCGAAGACAAGCTGTAAGCACAGTAGCAACCCAAGATCACCTACCTCATCTCACTCTGCACTTAATTTGTTTTGGTCTTTACTATTTTGCTACTATTATGGATTAATGACATTTTATCTCTCGCAATACCCTCAAATGTTTGACTTCTAGTTGTTGACAACTAGTTGCTCTCTTTGTTATGTGTTTGCAAAATATTTTGGTGTTTTATTTTGTCAACTATTTACTTCTTTTTCATCTGCTGGATCATATATATGTACGTCCCCCATCATCACTAGTAATTAAAAATTAGTAATACTAATAATATTCTTCTCAATCATGCAATGTATTTGCAGAGTCTAATTACATTCCCATTAAGGGTTCCTTTGCAAACTCCAAAGTTTCCCATTTTCTCCATATTTCTTTTGATCTATTCTTATATCATCTTTTGCATTTCATTTTGTTTAGCTAAATTATAATTCGGTTTAGTGTTATTAAAATAAATTATATACTAGATTTAGATTGTTATTAAAATAAAGTGTCAACTAATTATATACAGTAATATGTTATTGAATACAAAAATTGTTAGAAATATTTGAAAAGTAAAAGTTAAAAAGTTTTGTAAGACTATTGGTTTTGAAAGATAAATGATTGTAAATTTTGATAGTGAAAACATCTATATAAAGATTAGTAGCCATAATTTTATAGATGTTTTCTAATTTAAAAATTGCATTATTGAGTATTAAATAATGCACAATATTTTTTAAAAAATCTATATTATTTAGTGTTAAAGATATTAATAAATATATCTTCTTAAACATGCAATTTAGTCTTACCGATTTATTTAGTAATATGAAAAATTATATTTATGCTAGACCGTAAAAAAAGCTTTGAATGATTGAAGAAAATCGAATTGTAAGTACTATTAATAAACTAATAAATATTTAAAATTAGATCAAATAAAAAATTGAATTATACAAATGAAAAATAAATTATCTCTATTTTAAATGGGTAGTTCTATTAAATAGGTAATAATTTTTAGATGTTGTAGATATTCGATTGATATAAAATTTTGTTTTATATTTTGTTTGATTAATTTTTTAAAAAAATATTTTATTTTGTTTTTAATTGTGTTTACCATTTATGAGGAAATCTTTTTGTGTTGAAATATTAGAATTTTACGCGTAGTATACTACTAGTTGTTTGTATAATGGTAACTTTCATAAATATTTTATGTTTTGTGTAATATTTATTTTAAAATGCTTTATTTTGTGATATGTCAGCATGATACAATTATAAATAACATATCAATATAAAATTATTTTATTAAAATGTTTTTCGATTAATATATTAAAAAATTTATATATAGATATGCATTAATCAATCTCTGTTCATTCTATCTTCAAATAACTTTGTTAGTAATTTATTTACAAAATTAAACAGATTCTATAAATACTTAATTTAAATTAATTATAATTTATGAAATTATGATGTTATGCCGATATCTCAAAACATATATGTATTCTTGATTTAGTTGTTATTTATACACTCGTATTTTAAGTAAAAAGATTTAGAATATTATTGATTTGTATATTTTAATTTATTTAAAATATGTATATGATTTAAAACTTATCTATATATTAAAGAAGAGATATTGAACACCATTTTGGTCATTTTTGTTAGGTGATACTTCTACAATATTTCTAAATTTTTTATTTAAATATTTAATTTTGAAATATTATGTTTTATCTAATTTATTGTTTAGCATTAATTAAGTAATGCTATTTATATTGTCAAACACTAAATAAACAAATAGATACATTTAACAAATAAAATTTAATCAAAACATATATTGATATTATGTGTCCAAAAGTACATTGATATTAATGAATATGATAATTTAATGATTTCAAAAATATATAAAATATACATTGACATTAAAAATTAAATAACATAATTAAAAAATTTGTTACTTTAAATATTAATGAATATAATAATTGTAAAAATTTCCATCATCATAATGTTTATAGTTTATTAACATCCTTTTAACTGTTCAAAACTATAAAAAGATTATTTATTTTTATCATAACAATAATATCAACTTTTAACAATTCACCATAACTTGATCCGAATTCATATCATAATCTATTTAGTATCAAAATATCGAATGAATTTTATTTTATTATAATGTAAAATTTTCACATTATTTTATGAAATAAATAAATATAATATATTAGTCATACAAATCATAAGTTCAGTTAACCATTCATATAGTACATACTTTATTATACACATAATAAATCATCATAAAGATCGATATATTTTATATCAAAATAAAATCTTCTTTTAATATCTATTAATGATCATAATAACTTCTTATTTTGTATAGAATTTACTTAATAATTAGCACTAAACAATAGACAAACCTGATTACGCGAAAAAACGTCTAAAAGACACATTAATTAACTGGTATATAAATAAAAGAGTTATCTTCCCTGTTTGTGACCTAAAACAATATTATTTGTAACTTTTTAGAATTTTGTTATCTTTTAAGCTACATTGCTAAACACAAGTGATGTTAAATCTAATATTGAAAAAAATAAAGAATAATACCATAAAATATTATATTTTAATGAATAAAGAGTAGAATAAAGAAATGAGAAATTGTTTTATCTTCATAAAATAAAATCATATCCTCTTTTTTTCCAGCATAAATTTCATTATTAATTTAATAAATCATTTTTTACAAGAGTTTGAATAAAAGATGGGCAATAATTAAAAAGATCCCAATGTGAAACAGTAGACAAAGAATTAGAAGCCAATGCATTTGCAACTTGATTACATAATCAAGTTTGAATTGTCTTCAGATATGAGGAGACTCCATAATTAACATTCTTTCCGTTAATAACATTATTAGGAGAAAGATTATCGACTTCAAATATGACTTTCCGAAACCTCAATGATCAAGTCGCTTGTAAAGCCCAAATCAATGTTGTAAATTCTGATTCGATAACAGTAGGTCGTTCTTGAAACTTGCTCATTCCCGCATTAAGAAAAGACCCACCATTATTACGAATTATCCATTCTAATCCAGAATGTAACGAACCTTCTCTATGGACGACATCATAATTGCATTTTACCCAATAAGGGGGCGGACTTGACCAATGATGAATTGTAGTTGCATTAGATTGTGAACTTGTGGCATCGAACTGTCGTCTCTTAATTGTAATCCATTCCGTAACATCTTCGTTACTTTTTGCCAACAGTGTCTCGAATGATATATGTTTTGTCTTGAAAATAAGATCGTTCTTATATTTTCATAATCTCCATAGTATGAAAAAAGGAATATACCTTTGTAAGGAATTGCTGTCACATTGATTATAGCTAGCAATTAGAAATTTGAACTTGTCTTCAATATTAGATTGCGGATCACAAATGGTTGAAGTAGAAATCCCCAACATCCTCCATACCATTTGGGCGAAGAAGCAGGTAAAAAAATTGTACTCTTCAGTTTCCTCTGAATCATCACACCGTAGATATTTATTACCATTAATAATATTTCGATGAAATAAATGATTCTTGATAGGGAGAGCCTTTGATAACAGTCTCCAAAAAAAATGTGTAATCTTTAAGATGTAACGACCATAATGCTTTAGTTATATCAGGATGATCATTGAGTACTGGTGGAAGAACAGATGAATCAGAATAATCACTTTCGACCGCAAAGCGATATCCTGATTATAAATTCCATTTGTAGTATGTTGCCAGAACCAACCATTTTTAACCGATGAAGATGGTAAAAATAATTTGTAAATAAGATAATGATCATCATTTTCAATCAATTCAGTGATAGCATGATCATCCTATTCTTTTGATGTATGATCAATTAAATCACTAACTTTCAATAAAGGATTAGTATACGAAAGTAACCGAAGTGGACGTGGAGTAGGAACTGGCAACCAATTAGAATCCCCAAGAGAAATAGATGTACCATCTCCAACATTTCGATGCAGTACATATAGAGAAAATCATATCCTCTCTATGTATTGAATCTTGCTCTTTTTAGTATTCTTTTTTTCACGTATCTTCTCTTGTATCTCTACATGTCGTCTTTTCCAACTCTTAAACTCGTAAGACTGCGTTTGCCTTCTCCATCACTTCAACACCTAATAGCTTCTCATCTTTATCTTTGTACTAAATACATGTTCAAGCTAAGCGCAACCTCTCCTTATTATAGTCTTGTTCGTTTGGTCGCCACATGAGTCTGCGGTTGCAGCTGCGATTAACACTACCGTTGCGGTTACGCTACATGTTGTTCGTTTGTCTGCCACTAGCGTTTGTGATTGATCCTAGATTTTTAATCACACCACTGTTTTAATCAGCGGTCAAAAATATTACGACGCAAGACGCAACGTTTAACTGATGCGTCTGCCGCAATTACATACGACGACTAAACGAACAACAATTTGCCGTAATCGCAACCGCAGGAAACTACGGCAACTAAACGAACAACAATCTGTCATAGCCACAAACGCATAAAACTATGGCTGACAAACAAACATGACTTATATACCTTACACACTACACTATATCCAAACGAATATACTAATTAAGACGAATCAACGAGTCTCCATGATATACCAACTTTTCAGACATTACTATTTAAGAAATACATTTCAGACGTTAAAGTTATAAGATATTAATTCAAATATCATTATAAGTAAATAAATCACATACCAAGTATTAAATACATAAAAAATACTAAAATATTGATGAATATTATGAATTTTAATATTTAAAATTCAAATATTTATTACTATATTTTAAAAACTTTTTTACTTGAAAATAAATAAATTAACTACAATATTATATATAACAATTTATTTCACATTTGTAAACACATTGATAATGATTTAACTTATTTCACATTTATAAATAAATTGATAATGATTAAACATATTGATCACAACTTATTTCACATTTATATTACGAATATCATTTACAAACACATTGATAATGATTTAACGTCTATTAAAAAATCTATAAAAAATCAAATATTTGATTAAATTCATAAAAATAAAAACAAAACAAATTTTTAAAAATAAATAACTCCGCACATAGCACAAATTAATTTCTAGTTTAATATTAAAACACTTAATGAACTTTCTTGTATTATAATATGAAATTTTCATATAATATGTTTATCATAAACTATAATTCAATACCTTCTATATTAAACAATAGACAAATCTAATTAATGTCACACAAAGTCTACACAAGAACCATCTAAAAGATACATTACATTATTTTAGTTTTTTTTTATAAATTCGTATAATAATAAAAGATTTTTCGTGGAAGCTTTGTGACATAAAACACTTTAACTTATTATATTATTTGTTACTTTTTACATTTTTGCTAATTTTAAAGCTATATTGGTGTATACAAAGTTAACTCTAAAAGATACATTACATTTTTTTTTATAAATTGAATAGCATTTGATTATAATAAGAATTTGAAAATTATATAACTAAGCATAAGATTTAACAAAGCATATTAAATAGTTAAAATCTATAAACCAAAAGGCTTCTCGTTAGAAGTTAGATAATTTGTAAACTCTCAAAATCATGACGAAAGTGTTAACGTCCACACAAAGAATGGGCCACTGAAAATTGATTGTAATAAAGAGAAAGTCAAACAGAATATTTATATATTGGGCCGTTAGTCTTTTAAAGCCCATTAAGGAAAAGACAAAACCCTAAAAGAATATACTGTTAGCCTCTGGGTTCAGGACTAAGGACTATATATTAAGCATTCAGCTGCGCCTCCTTACAACTTTTCCATTCATTCCCCTCAAAGGTTAGTACCGATCTCGCGTCAATCACTACATCTGCTATTCAACTACGATGTACCCAGACTTTTTTCTATGATTGTTGATGTTTATTTGTGCTCCTTACCGTTGAGTTTTGTTGTTGATCCATGTTTATCTTTCTTGGTTATCGATTCATGTTATTCTACTGGTTGTTGTTATCTTCGTGGATCTGTTGTTTACGTCGTTTCTTAGAGCTGAAACTCCTATAAGATCAGAATCCTTCCTAAAACTTCTAGTTTGATTATATGAGCTCTTTCTTTTTGATCTTTATCTAATTTTATTTGCTATTACCTTTAATTGATAGTGTCAATGCCTTGAATTACTTTTTGTTTAGTTTGCTGGTTTAACCGTAGAAAATTTATACTTTACTGCTGCATTCCTGTTTATATTTTCACTTTGTAACTTTTCTCTATAGATTGGTGCAAGTATGATCTTTTCTTCTGAACTTGAAATCAATTTCTCCATTTGGAAATTCTAATTACCAAATTAAAATCTATTTGCTATTGTTTCTGTGATTGCAGAGATTTTGTAGGTGACAATCAAAGTTAGTCAAAATGGTAAGCTTTCGTATTTGTGTATCCATTACCTTTAGTTCGCTACTTGCTGTCTGGATTCTTAGCTGAATATATATTTTATGAACTGGCAGGTGAAGTTCACAGCCGATGAGCTTCGTAGGATTATGGACTATAAACACAACATCCGTAACATGTCTGTTATTGCTCATGTGGATCATGGTACTATCTTCAGACACTATTTTTTATTATTATTCTAATCAATTTTAAAGCAGAAGCATGTTATCAAAGATTTACCTCTCTCTGTCAGCCTTAATTATTTTCTGAGTCTTCTCTTTCGACTAATTTAATGTATTTATTTTGATGATTAACAGGGAAATCCACCCTCACTGACTCCCTGGTAGCTGCTGCTGGTATCATTGCCCAAGAAAGTGCTGGTGATGTGCGTATGACTGATACCCGTGCTGATGAGGCAGAACGTGGTATCACAATCAAGTCCACTGGTATCTCTCTGTACTATGAGATGAGTGACTCTTCCTTGAAGAGTTTCACAGGAGCGAGAGATGGCAATGAATACCTTATCAATCTCATTGACTCGCCTGGGCACGTTGACTTCTCGTCTGAGGTCACTGCTGCACTTCGTATTACTGATGGTGCTCTTGTGGTTGTCGACTGCATTGAGGGTGTCTGTGTGCAGACTGAGACCGTGCTCCGTCAGGCCCTTGGTGAAAGAATTAGGCCTGTCTTGACTGTCAACAAGATGGACAGGTGTTTCCTTGAACTTCAGGTTGACGGTGAGGAGGCTTACCAGACTTTCCAGAGGGTGATTGAGAATGCCAATGTCATCATGGCCACCTATGAGGATCCTCTCCTTGGGGATGTTCAGGTGTACCCGGAAAAGGGAACTGTGGCCTTCTCTGCTGGTCTCCACGGATGGGCTTTCACTCTGACCAACTTTGCTAAGATGTACGCTTCCAAGTTTGGTGTTGATGAAGCTAAGATGATGGAGAGGCTGTGGGGTGAGAATTTCTTTGACCCTGCCACCAGGAAATGGAGTGGCAAAAACACTGGTTCCCCGACCTGCAAGCGTGGGTTTGTCCAGTTCTGTTATGAACCTATCAAGCAAATCATTTCTACTTGCATGAATGACCAGAAGGACAAGTTGTGGCCTATGTTGCAAAAGCTTGGTGTCCAGATGAAGTCTGACGAGAAAGACCTTATGGGTAAACATTTGATGAAGCGTGTCATGCAGACATGGCTCCCTGCAAGTACTGCACTACTTGAAATGATGATCTTTCACCTGCCTTCTCCTCACACTGCACAGAGGTACCGTGTTGAGAACTTGTATGAAGGTCCCCTTGATGATCAGTACGCCACAGCCATCAGAAACTGTGATCCCAATGGCCCTCTCATGCTCTATGTTTCTAAAATGATTCCCGCCTCAGACAAGGGTAGATTCTTTGCTTTTGGTCGTGTCTTTGCTGGAAAGGTATCTACTGGTATGAAAGTGAGGATCATGGGACCAAACTTTGTCCCTGGTGAGAAGAAAGATCTGTATGTTAAGAGTGTCCAGAGGACAGTCATTTGGATGGGTAAGAGGCAAGAGACAGTTGAGGATGTTCCCTGTGGTAACACTGTTGCTATGGTTGGGCTGGATCAGTTCATCACCAAGAATGCAACCCTAACGAACGAGAAAGAAGTTGATGCTCACCCTATTCGTGCAATGAAGTTTTCTGTCTCCCCTGTTGTCCGTGTTGCTGTTCAGTGCAAGGTTGCATCTGACCTTCCGAAGCTTGTTGAAGGACTCAAGAGGCTGGCCAAGTCTGACCCTATGGTTGTGTGCACAATGGAAGAGTCAGGTGAGCACATTGTTGCTGGTGCTGGTGAACTCCATCTTGAGATTTGTCTGAAGGATCTTCAAGATGATTTCATGGGTGGTGCTGAGATCATCAAGTCTGATCCTGTTGTCTCATTCCGTGAGACTGTCCTTGAGAGATCTGTCCGTACTGTGATGAGCAAATCCCCTAACAAGCATAACCGTCTTTACATGGAAGCCAGGCCCCTGGAGGATGGTCTAGCAGAGGCAATTGATGAAGGCCGAATTGGTCCAAGAGATGACCCCAAGATCCGATCCAAGATCTTGGCAGAGGAGTTTGGGTGGGACAAGGATCTAGCAAAGAAGATATGGGCGTTTGGACCAGAAACAACAGGGCCCAATATGGTGGTTGACATGTGTAAGGGAGTTCAATACCTTAATGAAATAAAGGATTCAGTGGTTGCTGGGTTCCAGTGGGCTTCCAAGGAAGGTGCTCTGGCAGAAGAGAACATGAGAGGAATATGCTTTGAGGTTTGCGATGTGGTGCTCCACTCTGATGCTATCCACAGAGGTGGTGGTCAGGTTATCCCCACAGCAAGAAGGGTCATATACGCATCACAGATCAC
Source organism: Pugionium cornutum (assembly GCA_018901935.1). Lineage (NCBI taxonomy): Eukaryota > Viridiplantae > Streptophyta > Magnoliopsida > Brassicales > Brassicaceae > Pugionium > Pugionium cornutum. Next base: position 27,590,238 of record CM032156.1, on the reverse strand, counting down.
AGCCAAGCCAAGGCTTCTGGAGCCTGTTTACATGGTGGAGATCCAAGCACCAGAAGGTGCTCTTGGAGGAATTTACAGTGTGCTGAATCAGAAGCGTGGACACGTATTTGAGGAGATGCAGAGGCCAGGAACACCTCTGTACAACATCAAGGCGTACCTGCCAGTGGTGGAGTCTTTTGGGTTCTCGAGTCAGCTGAGAGCAGCAACATCAGGACAGGCTTTCCCGCAATGTGTGTTTGATCATTGGGACATGATGTCCTCGGACCCTCTAGAGGCTGGAACGCAGGCTGCAGTGTTGGTGGCTGACATCAGGAAGAGGAAGGGTCTCAAGGAACAGATGACTCCATTGTCTGAGTTCGAAGACAAGCTGTAAGCACAGTAGCAACCCAAGATCACCTACCTCATCTCACTCTGCACTTAATTTGTTTTGGTCTTTACTATTTTGCTACTATTATGGATTAATGACTTTTTATCTCTCGCAATACCCTCAAATGTTTGACTTCTAGTTGTTGACAACTAGTTGGTCTTTTTGTTATGTGTTTGCAAAATGTTTTGGTCTTTGATTTTGTCAACTATTTACTTCTTTTTCATCTGCTGGATCATTTATATGATATGTGAAAGCTTATAAAAAGATATAGTATGAAAATATGTGAAAACCATAGAAAATCAATTAGATTTGAATATTTGCTAATATGAGAATCAAGATGATGATAATATGCAATTTCACTTTTATATAGGCAGGGGCAACGTCACAAATTAATAGGTAAAAGCACATCATTATACAAAAACAATCACAAATTCCAATATATACAAATTTCAAATTTCCTATTATATTTACTACAATAACTATAACTGAAATATTAACTAAAATTGTATTTGATTTATTATATAATAATTTCATCTTGCGCATGCCGTTTGTATTATTCTACTCAATGACGATTTAATTACAATGCAAGAGAGGATTGACAAGTGATTAATGGTGTGGGGACTTCGAAGTTCAAAGGTTTACCTTCTCAAGAAGAATGGAGTAAATTCACGGGGCAACACAAGAGTTTCAGAATAAGAAGATTACCATCGATCTATGTTCTTGTCTTCCATCTAAAGAGTTGCCCATTTATTCCATATTTGTTTTATTTTGATCGATTCTTATATTCATCTTCTGGATACTCAAAATTAAGATGAACTCTAAGCCTCAGTATGGTTGTGGTCTGTTTTCGAACGAGGAGAAACGTGTGCTGGAAAAATCAAAGAGGTAAAGTCTGTCTGCATGCATTTTTTTGTTTTGTTTTGGTTGTGGTACAAATGATTCTGCTTCGTGTTCTAGTTTACTCAACTGGTTGACGCAACGCAACTTTGACAAGATCAAGGATGAGATTGTCCAGACAATAACAGCATGTCCCTCTGCTTTAGTTATCAAGGTTCTCTTTCGCACTTTTGTTACTGATTGCTTTTTCTTCTTCTTCTTCTTCTAATGGTTTGATATGTTTCAGTCTCTAGTGTGTTGCATTTTCGATATGGCAATGATGGACAATGCCTATGTCTTATTCGCTCGTCTATGCGTACAACTTTTCCCTATCCAATCAGCTGAATCTCATCCGGAAATTACCACTTTTGAGTGCCTCTTCTTGTGCAAATGCCGATTGGAGCTTCAAAACTCATCTCCTAAATCAGATTGTTGGAGATTCTTTAAGATCGTGCGTGTTTTGTCTGAACTTTTCAACAATAGGATTGTCTCTGAATCAACTCGGCAAAGTATAATTCAGGTTTTGCCTTGTCCTCTTTAATTTTAGGAATCTGCTAATTAATTATTTAAATTATAAAAATCTGTGTTCTACTTGTAATGTGTAGGTGCTTACGAATCCTATCATCCCACCTGAGAGGAATACTGATGCAATGAATTATTTTCTGCCCTCCATTGGTAAATTAACTAGCTTTCTTCCATTTTTGTGATGAAAATTTCAAGCAAACAATTTATCGATCTAAAATCATTTGCTTTGTGTATGTATATCGAAGCCAAGCTTAGAAAAGAATCAGAAGATGCAGCTGCTAGGAAAAAGGAAGAAGTAGAGTCGATGAAACGGTTAGTCGTGTCTTACAAGGAAGAAAAAGATGCATTGAAGTTACAAGTTCAAGAATTTGAGCAACAACACCAGAAAGAGTCTCAGCTTAGAAAAGAAACAGAATATGCGCTTACCATTGAAATGCAAAGGACAGTCAAGTTAAAGCTTCGACTGGAAACTCTTGAAACTGAACTTGATAATATGCGTTTCAAGGCTGAGGAGCTTCAGAGCAAGTACGAGGGCGAGCTGATTCTCAAAAAGGAATCAGATATTGCGCTGAGCAAAGAAAGGACTGAGCTGGAGTCCATCACCAAACTCTTTGAAACTTGTAAAATAGAACAAGAGAACCTTGCTTCCCAGGTCATAGCTTTGCAGGACAAGTATGACAAGGAGTCGAGTCTGAGGAAAGAAACAGAGGATGCTCTCTCTATAGACAGAGAAGAGCTTCAGATAGTCAAGGGACTACTCGAATCATACAACCAAGAAGCGGATGCCATGCGAGTAGAGAGGGACCATGCTCTGAATACAGTCCAAGAGCTCACAAGAAAGCAATTGGAACAGCGTCAACCTCCACCATCGTTTTTCTGCCCTATCACACAGGCAAGACTTTATCTTTTTACTTGCATAACACTCCGTTATTAATATGTTTGTGTGTTTCATATATTCTGCAGGAGGTCATGAAATATCCACACGTTGCTGCGGATGGATTTACTTACGAAGGAGAGGCTATTAAGAAATGGCTTAGCACCGTTCGTGATACATCGCCCATGACAAATCTCAAGCTTTCTCATCGCACACTTGTCCCCAACCATGCCCTCCGGTCTGCGATTCGGGAATTGGTTTGATTCTTGCTGAATTTCAAACCGGTTTAAAGCTAAACATAAGGCCTATAGTGGCTCCACATGAGCCTTGCTTTAGTTTGTTATCCAATGAACAAAATAATGATAACCATTTTGAACCGGAGGAGACTGATTGTGTATTTCCTTGTACAAGAACAAGACATCCAAAAATGGGAATAAAGCCAAATGTTTCTCAGAACAGTAAAGAAGACAATTGTGCTTTGTACACTCCTAAAACGCCATGAAAAGCCAAACACACAGAAGAAATTAACCCAAATATATTAATATGTTCCCTTTTCTACAGTAGCAGAGAAATTAAAACTCACGTGATAAAAAAAAACAACTCTTTTTGATTCGCTTTTGTTCAGACTCTCTCATGTTTCTCTTCTTGTAATGGAATAAATCAAATTTCGATAGAATTACAACTTCTAAAAGAAGGCCTGCTTAATTGAAACCCTAATCACAGACCCAACTTAAGCCTAGCTAGGTCTGCTATATTTTTATCTTTTCAAACTTCGGCAGACGAGCTAGAGAGAGAGAGGGGAATAATAAATGGGAGAGAGAGAGAGAGAAAGACAAAAGTGAGAGAGGAACAAAAACAAGAAAGTACGTAAATGTACAGAGTGAGATAAGAAGAGGACAAGACAATGGCCTGCAGGTTTATTTTTACACATCGGTCAATAAACTTCCAAATATTGGCTCTATCATTGCAACTTGTTATACCAAAACATATATCTACACATTTATTATATACTATAGAGTATATTTACCTGCAAGATAAACTTTTTCTTTCTTTACCTCTTTTTTATTATTACTATGTTGCATCTGATGCATTGTAACAAAACAGCTAAGAATCCAGCTCAAGTTGTCCCTTTCTTCTCTGCAAAACTACTCTATAAGTTCCGTAGCATAAAATATGAAGCGTATTTTTATATGTTTACAAATACCAATCAGAAAACACAGATTTTAGGTTGTATATACAGATGGGGTAAAGTCATCAAAAAATATAAATACAAATACAAATATATATAATGAAAACCGAGCTATGTTTTAGGTTTAAATTGGATATTTTAGTTGAAGGTTTTGTCGCTTTAAAAGTTGATTATAATTAGTTCACGTCTTTAATCGCCGTTTCATGGATGAAAATATATTAGGAAACAGTTTTTTTCATCTTTGTCGGCTTTTTTAAACTTAAGCCATTTGTCGTGACATTATATATTAGTATATAGTTGGATAAAAATAAAAAGACAGATGCAAAAAGTGCAGAGTGAGAATCAATTGGGAGAGAGAGAGAATCTTTACAGAGGGCACAACACTGGGAACTACCACGTTCTATCATTCATTTCACTCTCTACCTTTCCTTCTTATCTTTTCAATTATAAATTAATTATTCATTATTAATGTCAATTTCACATAATGTATTACTGGTAAATTAAATGTAGCAAGTATTTAATGATTTAGGACAACGTGTTTGACTATTCAATTTGAGTTTAGTATTTGCCATAGTAAAAGTGAAGAAATGTCCAGTAAAAAAAAAGACACATCAGATAATTGGCATTGATTTCACTGGGCACACAAGGATACAACAACACTAGTAAAATATTACTACTACGGATGTTAAGACAGCAATAAATAGATATAGACTTAGTTAATGTTGTTGTGTTGTGTCGTTTAAAAATTGATATTGATATTGATAGATCCTATTATTGACCTAACGGCTACACTCAAGTGTGACAAAATGAGGTGAGCATTAAAAAAATAGGAATTCTAAGAATGTAGAATATGTTAAAATCCAACGGTTGGGATTTAAGAAACGATGTTCCAAAATCACGAGCAACTTTAATATAATACTCTTTATAATATTGGTATCAATAAGAATGGTTCAAAGTTGATTTACTACTATAGTCTGTAAGCTAGCTGCTACGAATGACAGCTCTCTCCACGCTTTGACCCTTAACAGTATATTTAATCATCACTAATCCCAGATCTGCTCCTCTTAATTGCTTATATTATACTCGTTAATTTGCCTCTTCGCTCTCTTGAAATCTCCTATCACATATTATTTTAATTTAGCCAGCAGATTCCAAAAGAATGTGATTTCAACTACAAATCAACGTTTTTATACTCTCTAATTAGTCATGTCAAGCGGATCCGACCCGCCCCGCATTACCCATCCTACGGCGGATTGCAGATTTTTTTTATAATTTTTTTTTATCCGCAAAACTCACGAATCATTTTTTCCGCACCCGCCTCTTATTAATTTATCGGGTTTGCAGATGACCCGCGATCCGGTTCGTTTTCTAAATTTTTTAAAAATATTTAATTAAAAATAAATCCAAATAATAATAAATCTAATATTAATACATCGAAATTTAATTTTTAAAACATCAAATTTGTTATTAAATTGGTTTAGCATTAAATTGGTTTAAATTTTGATTAATTAATTTTGACCCAAAATTTGCGGATACCTGCTAACCCGCAAAATAATAAAACGAATCCCGCACCCACTCCGTTATACTAAAACGTCAACCCTCACCCGCTCCGCATATAAAATTTAGTTTTTTTTCTTTGACCCGTACATGTCTTTCAAATAGGACGGGAGCCGCGGGTAATGAACCATATTGAGAGACCTAACTTTCTTGTTTAAATCATTATTTTCTTATGTATTTTTGGTGAAAACAACAAATAGACAACAATAACGCGTTGCCATTTGGTTGGGTCTAAACAAACTAATAATTTTTTTCTGTGCAGCCGGAGCAGACTATTCAAATCGGTTTTTTGTGTGTGTATGATTAATCTCTCAAGTTTAGAGAACAAAACATGTTAGAAAAAGAAGAGTGAGTAATCAAATCATTAAAGATACTCTTTGATTTGGTCCACATACCAATTTCAGTCAATCCTCTCTACTCTGCTAATTACACATGCATTTTTAATTATAGTATTACTTATCTCCACTTTTTTGTTCTTAAACAAAGCTGTCTTTTTAGCCTTTTTTAGTTATAATGATCCAACTTTTTGTCTCTCACCTTAATCCATGCAAAATAAGTGTAACGAATTGCCAAACCGGTTTAAGATTTAACATTATCTTTAATTGGTCATGCGAAGAACCAATGTAGAAAGATAAGGCAATGTTTTCAAGTGAAAACCACAACATATGGTTAAAATTATTGCACTCAATACTCTTTGATTTATTATAATTAAAACAAAGATTATTGTAACTTGTAAAAAGTAAACCAGGAACTTCTCCCCTAACCAGTCATTACGAATCACTTATGTTCCTTTTTGTCTATTCATAAACCTTTTTAAGATGTTATGTTGTCCGAAAAAACATTTTTTAAGATTCATGCAATCTTTTGAAGCGATCTCCGAACATGGCAAGCACATCATACTTTTTGGTCAGATTTTTTTTTAATATTCATCGAAATCATCGTTTAACTAAGAAAAGTAATTTTATTGTTTGATATTTTCGAGTAAAATCAACGACTCGATCGATGAGGTCATGAAAGAAGTTAGATAAAAATGTGATCAATGAGACAAAACTAGAAAGAAATGAGTTAAATCGTATTTACATATTCTGCCCTCCAAATATACTCTCAGTTTACAAGACAGCCCCGCAAAAACAATAAGCCCCTAACAGTCTCCATACGCCTTAAATAAATCATTATCGGTTACCTGCTGAATTCAATCCGGTTCATTTTCTTATGGCTCGCATTTCGGTTCAAGCCTGGTTCGATTGGTCCGGTTCTTGCCGTTGCTCTGTAACTGCGATTTGTTCCCCGGCGACGGAGAAGAAGATGAAGAGGATGACGTTGAGAAAATCTGCCCAAAAAAGAGACCTGATTTCAACGAAGAGACCGGAACATTCAGCACTGGCGTGATTCTGACGTTAGCCGAATACGATCTCGGCATTCCATGGTGCTGCTTCATTCTCGGCCCGCCGGTGAAGCTTCCAGGACTGCTTGAGCTTCTTTCCAATCCGTGAAACACAATTTTTCCGGAGGCGTTTAGTCTCGGACTATCCGCCGTCACAGTGACAGCCCGAGATTCTCCGGCTGTTAAGTTCGCCGACGATAATGATCCCTCAACGGAAGGATTCGACGGACGTCTGGGCTTGGCTAATCTGATCCTGGGTTGGTTAGGGTTGCGTGAATGGGTTCGAGAGGGAGCGAAGGGATTGGGACTTGGTTTGTCGACGTCGAGCGAGAGCCTGGGAAGGTCATCGATCTCATGGCCGGAGGAAGATGATGAAGAGAGTGAGAGACGGGAAGAGGCGATAGAGATGGACTCGGAGATGTCTGCATCCTTCAGCAGCGGAGAAGAATCACCAGGCGACGATTTAGATCCCCTGTGAAGAAATTGCTTAAAGGATGACGTTTTAAGGATTGGCGAGGAAGATGATGAAGAAGAACTCGAAGTTGTTTTAACAGATTCCTGTGCCTTGGCGTTGACGAGCCTCTTGAGGCCTAAAAGCTCTCTCCATCTGGTCGTGCAACGAGGAGCTTTGGGTGAGAAGAGGTCGGCGATCTCCATCTCTAGTCTCGGACATGATTTAAGCACCTCTGATGAACCCGTCGACTTGGTAGTCGACGTCTGCGGCTCCGGTTTCTGGCCAGAGAACTTCAAAGGTACAAGCTTCCCGTCCGAGAAGAGCTCGTCAGCGGAGAGCATAGTCACCGGATCTTCGAGACAAAACTCAAAATCCACCACTGGATCTTGGTTATTCGGCTTTGTATCAGATTCAGATGATGGTGGAGACAGTTCCTTTGAGCAGCCTTCTTCTCGGCTCAGCGACATTCGAGGGCTCGTCCATCCGTAAGAAACACCGGCGTTTTTAACGCAGGCTGCAGCCATGACTGTGGTATTTTAGAAGGAAAAGAACAAACTTTGTAGAGATTCTGTGAGGGTTTGGAGACCAGTGGGAGTGATAGAGACAAGGTTTATATACAGCTCACCCTCAGGTACACCGTACGCTCTTACCAGTCCATTTGGGTCGGTCATTTTTAATGGGCCTTATTTAACTACGTTTTAGGCCCAAACTTATTGATATTCCCATCTTACATGTTGTGCGGATTTGGTTAATTTAAGATGTCTGCCCTCATCAATTTGTCGATGGGGAATGACCATTAATCTCTTTTTGTGTTTCATCAACTGAATCCTTTGTATATTATCCTATTCAAATCAATACCAATCAGATGAAAATATGTATAACAATAATTCGTATGCATGGGGCTAAACACATACAAATAATGTATCATTATGGAATGAACAATACCACCGCACATACTCCAAAAAAATTGGTTCTATCCAATCAAAGATAGGAACTATAATTCCGAAAGTACATTGCAAACTGAACTAAATGGGAACTGAAGAAGTTTTGTCTCTATCAAAAAGAAACTGAAGTTTGACCAAGTCAACTTACTATGGTTGTGTTGTTGTGGCCATCACTTATACTTCTCCAAGGTCACAAACGACAACATCGAACCCAATAAATTTCCCCACGCTTTCATTGAACCTTGCATATATCTTCGTCTTATATCTTACTTACACATATCTATGGACCAGCTGCTTCTTCTTCTTCTTCATTATTCAGTATTCTCATTTTTCGTCAGTATTTTAACGTCATATGAATATATTGTTATTGCCATTCCTAATATATAACTTTTAGAAAAACATTTATTATTCAAAGACTATTTTGCTCAATAACTTAAAAGCCAACCAAAATAAAGAGTTTAGTTATAAGAAGTTGATTATTAAGCAAATAATCATTTGAATTGCACTCTAAACTAAAAACATTCTTTCACAAAAGCAACATCATCGTCTTTTTTTTTTTCATTTTCCATTGTTTTGTTATGTCATGTACTTTGTTTTTTTTTTAATTTAGTTTCTTAATATCAATTAATTAAGTTCCATCTATCTCAATATAGTTTATATTTGAAAATTAGATAAAATTTTAATGATGAATAGTATTGGTAACTAAAAACATGTTGCATTATATATAACAACTTACCATAATATTTACCGTAACTTTATATAACTCAATTTAATTATATATAACTATATACCATAGTATTTACAGTAACTCTTATATAACTTAATTTTTAAATAAATAACTATTAAAACCCAAAACACTAAACTAAGATTACAAAAAGTTACAAGCGCAATTAATGACCTTAAATTCAAAATTCATGTACTTTGTTTATAGTGAATAGTATTTGTGATTAAGAACTTGTTATAGTTCATGGAAATACATAAAATATAATGTTAGACATAATATTTATCACAATTCTTTTATAAATAAATTTTAAAATTATATATACTAGGCCCTAAATTCAAAGTTTAAACATAAAATCTCAAAACTCTGAATTTAATTTCGAAAGAGCAAGTGTTTTATATATTAAGATAGAGATTTTTAGTATGAGACTGTTTTAATAAAATTTAAATCATGTTATATGCATTTTTGTTTGTTTTTCAATCAAGCCTTCAAATTGAAAAAAAAAAACAAATCTAAACAGAAATAATAACAAAAAGATAGAGAAAGAATAAAAAAGAATGAGAATGAATCATATAATATAAAAAGCAGATAATATTTTGAGTGATTTTGTTAATTTAAGTATATGACTAAGCCTAAGTCCCCATTCCTCAACGACTATAACATATAAGATGAGTGTGAGGTAACAATGAGAATGACATTGGCTTTGTTTATACACATGGCACAGATTCATATTCATATCTAAGGCCAAGTTTAGTTATTTGTATATTTGTAATCTCATGTAATATCTATATCTATATTCTATATATATTAATTGAGAATCATTTTAACAAAGTAACGTGTGATTTACAAGTGTGCCACGTTGATGTGTCACATTATTAGATCATTCTAAGATAAATATTACCTAAGACATCATTTACTAGAATATTTACGAAAATTGTCATTATACAGTATATTATATGTAAATCCCTAATATTTCGACCTACAATATATTTTATCATAAAATATAAATACAATATAAAACAAAATATAAATTTTGAAAAATTAGTCAAACAAAATATAAAACAAAAGTTTAGTTTAATTGAATATTTATCATATGTATAATTTTATCTAAAATATATACAATTTAAATATATTTGTATAATCCGATTTTATTATCTGTTTCATTTTTGTAATCAATATTAAAAAAATTTAAAAATTATTTTAAATATGAGATAAATTATATATATATCTGATTTAAATTAATAAAATAAATACTTAATTATTATCTGTGAATATTTGGCTCAAAATCTAGTAAACATTTATTAGTTAATTAAATTATTCACCGCTTTTTATTATAAATATAGTTTGTGGAATTATGGAACAAGGCAAGATGAATAGTCCACGTCATTGGGCCACGCAGGCCTTTCATATCCAGCTGTTCCCATGAATTATTCATTTCATTTACTTTGGATTATCTTTGTTTTTAATTCCAATCAATTTTGTTAATGACTACGACTAGATTATATAATTAGTGTATTAATGACGGAGATTACAATGCGGATACCATTTTTCCAACAAAATAATGTCACCTTTTTTTGGATTAATTAGTGTAATTTCAGTAATTACGAAGATAAATAAAAATCGAGTTTTGATGGGAATAAAATACATAGAAGTTGACGGATTATTACTACATAAACCACAAAGAGTCATTCTCCTCGGACAAACCCAATAATGATTCTTCTTTCTCTCTCTTTATCTCTATTATTCTCATCTTAATCCTCCTGCTAATCAAAAACACCATTTAATTATAACAACAATTAACATATACTAGCTAAGCTAAGCTAAGCTAGTGATTGGATCATGGAGGCAGAGGAAGAGAAGCAAAGTAGTATAAGTATGGTGGAGGCAAAGTTACCACCTGGATTCAGATTTCACCCGAAAGACGATGAGCTTGTCTGCGATTACTTGATGACACGATCGCTTCACAATACTAATAATAAACCTCCTCTCCTTTTGATCCAAGTCGATCTCAATAAGTGCGAGCCTTGGGACATACCCAGTACGTCCATCTCTCTATTCTAATCTTCTTTTCTTTTTTAGATTAACTGTTTTACTTGGATTAGTTCATTACATGCATGTAACTCTTAATCATCCATCGTTTCTCCATTAATTATTTCGTTTCGTGTTCATAATCGTCTGAAGAAAACAAGATCAAATGACTTTTGTCTGTTCTTAAAACTACGTGAGATTGAAGAATTTTTAAAAATGATATATCATACAATCGATATTGAAACATATAATAATATTATATGTATATATATATGTATTATGGAGTGGGGAAAATACAGAGACTGATTCATATATGACGTAACAATTTGCGGAATTCTAGAGACACTATTTACAAATAATTAGATGAGAAGTTGACACTCTTGGCATTATCCTCAACCAAAAATCTTGAAATTGCTCAGGATAAAATAAAATAAAGACAATAACGACGAATAAGTCAATTTCTAGATTTTGTTTGTTTATAGCCCCTTTGAGTGTGACATAATAGTTTTAAAAAATTAAAAATCTTCATGTTTGATCATAATTAGCATTATTCTTCTTCTCTTGATTATTTTTCTAATCAATTAAGATATCGACCCTTCAACTGCGTTATTATTGAATGCTTAGTCGTCACTCATTCTTATAAGATAATTTTCTTTTCTTTTCTTTTTGGGTTTATTTCCGTCAGCTACACAAACTTATACGACTAAACCTATTTCTACTCGTACTTTTTGGGTCTTTCTTTAACTACATAAACTGTATTTTTCTTTCATAAATTACACAAACTTCATAAATTATTCTAATTGCAGAAATTCTATAAATGTTTACACGTTAAATAGCTACTAAATCTCGTTATAATTCAAAAATCTAATTTTAACTTGGGTTTATTTTGAAACTAAAACCAGATTTTCGAAGTAAAACAAGGTTTAATAACAATTTAACGTGTAAACATTAACGAAATTTCTGTAATTGGAATAATTTATGAAGTTTATGTAGTTTACGCAAGAAAAATACAGTTTATGTAACTTATGAAAGACCCAAAAAGTACGGGTGAAAATAAGTTTATTCGCATAAAAAAACTACATTTAATTCCACAAAAAAATGCCTCACGCGTTGGAATCTATTCGATGTTTTGGTTGAAGAAATAATCACATATTGCCATGTTTAGTTCAAAGCCGATATCATATATTCAACACGTATGCTGTCATCAAATGTAATATATTATTCAACACTATTCTATTGTTTATTTCCCGGAAACTACTGCATTATTCTGGGGATTAACCGAGTTATGTTTTACAAGTTAATTGCTTAAAAACAAGAAAACAAGTTAATGTATTTAACTAAACAATTAATGTTTGAAATGATCAGAAATGGCATGTGTGGGAGGGAAGGATTGGTATTTCTACAGCCGAAGAGATCGGAAATATGCAACGGGGCTGAGGACAAACCGAGCAACGGCCACTGGATATTGGAAAGCCACCGGCAAGGACAGAGCCATTCTAAGAAAGGGTAAGCTTGTTGGGATGAGGAAGACATTGGTCTTCTATCAAGGTCGAGCTCCACGAGGTCGAAAAACCGATTGGGTTATGCATGAATTTCGTCTCCATGGATCTCTTGATCCTCCCGATCATTCTCTGAATTCTCCAAAGGTAACCCATACGTTTCATTCCAATTCTTGATCATTATTCAATGCCTCTTCTTGGCAAATATGTAAAGATTAAATATTTCTTGTTTTGTTTTGAGGAAATCAGGAAGACTGGGTCTTGTGCAGAGTGTTCCATAAGAATACAGAAGGAGTTTTATGTAGAGACAACACTGCAAGCTGTTTTGATGATACAACCTCTGCTACTCTTCCTCCATTGATGGATTCTTACATCAACTTTGACCAAGAGCCTGCTTCTTACCTCAGTGATGATCACCACTTCATCATCAACGAGCAAGTGCCCTGCTTCTCCAATTTGTCACCAAACCAAAACCTAAACCCAAACCTTACCAGCTCAGTCTCTGAGCTCAAGACTCCTTACAAGAACCCTAACCCCTTGTTTACTGGTGGTTCAGCCACGACCACGCTGCCAGGGCTCGACTCATTCTATTCTTCAGATCAGATGGTTCTTAGAGCTCTGCTCAGTCAGCTCACAAAGATCGATGGAAGCCTCGGGGCTAAAGAATCACAGAGTTATGGACAAGTCAGCTCAGAGAGCCTCTTGACCGACATTGACATTCCAAGCACTGCTTGGAATTGCTGAAAGTCGATTGTAACAAGAGTTATTATCGCTATAATTTTCATACTCATGATTGGAACAATTCTTCAGGAGGGAATAAGGTGTGCGTGTCTGATTGTACAAACATTCCCCACTACTATACCCAGCAGATTCATGTAAAATACCACTTAAGCCGTTATACTTACGAATTTTATCCTAGTTCCATTTGTTTCGTCGTAAAGATTTAGGCTACTTTGGAACTGTTAATCAAAAATACAATACCCAACATCTTACATGTGAACATGATAAAAAAAAACTCCCTGCAACAGAGTTTGAAATAAATAAATAAAACATATTGAATCCTTTGAGCCAAACCAAAAAACACAGATACACAGATTCATTAACGCAGAGGCATCGGCCAGGTTGTACATCAAATAAAGCAGAAACTGTCAAGATAGTTTAGGTTGCTTACTTTCATAGATGTTGCCATCAAAACCATTGAGAAGTACTGCAAATGGCACATTCATAACTAGTACTGCGCTTGCCTGTCATTTTTCATGGAAAAAGTAGAAATTTAGGAAGATCACATGATATTCTGATATGTATGTGTCTCATCGGCAGATAAAGTTCACGAGGAGGATTATCATTGTCTTTTTACATGCTTCTAGTAGAATCTTTGTATCAGAATGGATATATATAACTCTGCTTCGAGATATTCAGACACACTCAATCGGTGTAACTATAGGCAGTTGGAAGTCTGTAAAAGCTTTGACGCTGCAGCTAAGCCACTGAGTATGGCACCTTCGACGTTTGGGCTGACGCAGAAATCTCCACAGATTGCTAAGTTCTTGTTTCTATCCCAAAGGCACCTCTCCTCTACGGCTATGCTTGTGGCTGGGAACGCACTTCCCCTAGAGCCAACAGATCAATAAGCTGACAAGAGATAGCAAAAGTACTAATTAAGTGTCAGGATGCTTACCATCTATGGGCTTTCATGAAAAAGGGGAGAGAACTAACAAGGCCTGAGCGTTGAAACTCATTGAACATCTCTTCAGATATTTTTTTTAGTGTTTCATTTGATAGCTTTTGGAGGCCGGTCTTGGCAATAACACTGTTGGCATAATCTGGCGTAGAATGCAGTATCCATCTTTCACTAAACAATCAAGATAAGAACCCTAAGAATTTAGAACCCTTGAAGCAATCTTACCCCATAAATTTGGTTGCTGCTGCTGTAGTTTTGGTTAGTGAAGTAATATACCTATCAGTAGACCGTCCTGGCTTAGTGCTATCACAATGAGCCCATCTCAAAACCTCAGAATTCTTGAAAGAAAATCCTTTTACTGGTATCTGATTCAAGAGTCATAGAATATGCATACGACAGAAATTAGCTTATGCACTGTTTCTGCAAACTTAAGCAGATGAACCCAAATACTATTGATCTACCAACGTTAGTTACACACTGAGCCCATCTCAAAACCTCAGAATTCTTGAAAGATAATCCTTTTACTGGTATCTGATTCAAGAGTCATAGAATATGCATACGACAGAAATTAGCTTATGCACTGTTTCTGCAAACTTAAGCAGATGAACCCAAATACTATTGATCTACCAACGTTAGTTACACACCGGACAAGCAAATATCTTACCAAAGACAATGCCTCCTTAAAAGCTAGCATAAGAGAGAAGCATGGTAGAACTGGAATATGTTGCAGCTTAGCCGCCAATTCCGGGACCAGATTTAAGTCTTTGATAGGAAAGCAAACAAAAGTAAACAAAGATAAATGTGATATAACTGTAGGAGGACTGGGTTCGTGGAAGTCTTACCCAAAGGGGGTGGGAGTCCGGTTACCTCAGTAAACCTTGAAGAAACAATGTTTTTATCTGATGCCACCACTCCATCGAAACAACCCATGTTTTCCCCTTTTGAATCTCTCAACAGCCACGGTGTCTTTTCTTCCAACCATTCCAGCTTGGCAATACCAGTTCTAAACATGCATTTAACACCTACCATGATGATATAGAGACTGAAATTTCAGAGCTTTGAGTTGAATATTGCAGGGTAGAAAGAGAGTAAATGTACCAGACTCGTGGCACAAGGCCTCTGATACAGAATTCATGCCCGGAACACCAACATACTTCTTCGCATTCCCTTCCTAAACAATATAAACATTAAATTTAGATAACTCTCAAACTCTAAGATGGATAATAAAAGGCAAATGAATGACTATTTGGGATCAATAGTCCACTTAGTTGATGGAAAAACCTGTTCGATGCCAAGAAACTTGTTGGAGGCACAATCGAAACTCCCAAAAACCTGTTTCCATTCAGAAACAATGCCTCTGGATTCCCACTCGTGAACAAGAGCCATTGCATCGGTGTTGGTCACACAGAAAAATGGAGCTCCATGGTCGAACGTCAACTCCTTCCCATCTTCGCTAATCTCCCTGCTTAGAAATTTCCAGAATGAGTGGAAATTCATAGGGAAACACTCTTCCGGTTCCAATCACAAAAAAAACAGTCCCTTTGCTCTAACTGACATAAATCACTTTATTAACAGAATCGAACGGATAAAAGGAACCTTCTTTGAGACATGCGTCCACCGGGACCACGACCGGAGTCAAATATAGTAACGGAGACGCCATTTCTGGCCAGAGTCGATGCACACACGGCTCCGGAAACTGCTCCCTTATAGATAATCGAAAACTTTAATAGAAACCCAAAAATGAAAATAATCAATTAAAGTGAGAAAACCCACTTCCGCTTCCGATAACGGCGACCTTCATTGCGATGGAAACGCTGTTCATTAGCTCCGCCTAAGTCCGAACGCCGGCAAAATAAGTGTGGCTGCCATTGTTTGCACTCTCTTGCCTCATCTGGAAAACAAAAACTACGTCTCGTTTACCATAATGGCTATGCAAGTGTGCTCCGTTTAAAACTCATAAAACCACAGTTCGATCCCAAGGTTTGACTTTGTTCGCGATATTAATATATTTTTAAATTAAAATTAAAAAATTCAAAAAATATTGCAATATCATTTTCCTATATTTGATTGAAGGCGAACAAATATAATTATGTACAATACAATCACTCATATATTACTTACATATATCGAAAATGTGAATAAAATAATTAATAACATATTTTAAAACTTTAAAAATTTTCTCAAAACCCGTGGGATAACTCTTATGAAATTTTTAGTTTTTCGCGATAAAATAAAATATAATTAATTCGACAAATATAACGATTTAAAAAAAAATTAGAAAACATTATTTTAATAAAAAAATATTTGAATGAAATAGTTATTACTAATTTACAGTCATAATATTTTTAACAATTAAAGTTAAAAAATTCGAAAAATAATGCACTATCCTTTTGATATATTTGTTTATGGCCGAACGAAGATAATTATTCACGAAACAATCACTCATACACTACTCATATACATCGAAAATGTAAATCAATTAGTTAATAACATATTTTAAAACTTTGACAATTTTCTCAAAATCCGTGTACTAACCCTTATGAAATTTTAAGTTTTTCGGGATAAAATAAAAGATAACTAATTCCATAAGTATAACTATTTTTAAAAAATAAAAAAACATTCTTTCAATATAAGATATTTGAATGAAATAGTTATTACTAATTTAAAACCATTACATTAACACTTTTAACAATTAAAGTTAAAAAATTCAAAAAATAATGTAATATCCTTTTGATATATTTGTTTCTCGCCGAACGAAGATAATTATGTACGAAACAATCACTTATACAATACTCATATACATCGAAGATGTGAATCAATTAGTTAACAACATATTTTAAAACTTTGACAATTTTTTCAAAATCCGTGTACTAATAATCCCTATGAAATTTTAAGTTTTTCGGGATAAAATAAAAGATAACTAATTCCACAAGTATAACTATTTTTAAAAAATCAGAAAACATTCTTTCAATATAAGATATTTGAATGAAATAGTTATTACTAATTTACAGCTATTACATTAATACTTTTAACAATTAAAGTTAAAAAGTTCAAAAAATAATGCAATATCTTTTTATGATATTTGTTTCTCGGCGAACGAAGATAATTCTGGATGAAAAAATCATCCATACACTACTCACATACATCAAAGATATGAATAAAAGTAGTTAGCAACATATTTTAAAACTTTGACAATTTTCTCAAAACTCGTGTATTAACCCATATAAGATTTTTGGTTTTCCAGAACAAAATAAAAAATAATTAATTCGACAACTATAACTATTTAAAAAAAAACCAGAAAACATTTTTTCAATATAAGATCTTTGAATAAAATAGGTATTAGTACATTAAAAACATTAAATTAATATTTTTAACAATCAAAATTAAACAATTTGAAAAATAATGCAATATCTTTTTGAGATATTTGTTTCTACCCGAATGAAGATAATTATGGACGTAACAATCACCCATACACTACTTACATACATCGAAGATGTGAATAAAATAGTTAACAACATATTTTAAAACTTTGACAATTTTCTCAAAAAACCCGTGTACTAATCCTTATGAGATTTTTAATTTTTTGCGATAAAATAAAAGATAATTAATTTCACAAGTATAACTATTTTAAAAAATCAAAAAACATTTTTTCAATATAAGATATTTGAATGAAATAGTTATTAGTACATAAAATCATTAGATTAATACTTTTAACAATTAAATACGAAAAATTCGAAAAATAATGCAATATACTTTTGCGATATTTGTTTCTAGGCGAACAAAGATAATTGTGAACGAAAAAATCACATATACACTACTTACATACATCGAAGATATGAATAAAGTAATTAACAACATATTTTAAAACTTTGATAATTTTCTCAAAACCCGTGCACTAACAGCTATAAGATTTTTGATTTTCCGGGATAAAATAAAAGATAATTAATTCGAAAAATATAACTATTTTTAAAAAATAAGAATTTTTTTTTAATATAAGATATTTGAATGAAATAGTTATTACTACTATAGAGGCATTAAATTAATACTTTTAACAATTAAAGTTAAAGAATTCGAAAAATAATACATTTTTTTTGGGGATATTTGTTTTTGACCGAACGAATATAATTATGTACCAAAAACAATCATCCATATACTACTCATATACATCGAAGATGTGAATAAAGGAATTAACAACATATTATAAAATTTGACAATTTTCTCAAAACAGTGGATTAACTACTATGAGATTTTTGGTTTTTCGTGATAAAATAAAAGATAATTAACTCTACACTGATAACTATTTTAAAAAAAAGCAGAAAAAATTCTTTCAATATAAGATAATTGAATAAAATAGTTATTATTACATTAGAGATATTAGATTAATATTTTTAATAATTAAAGTTATACAATTCAAAAAATAATGCAATATCCTTTTGTTATATTTGTTTCTTGGCAAACGAAGATAATTATGGATGAAACAATCACCCATATACTACTCACATACATCGAAAATATGAATAAAATAATTAACAACATATTTTAAAATTTTGAAATTTTTTTCAAAATCCGTTTGTTAATTCCTATGAGATTTTTGATTTTTCGGTATAAAATAAAAGATAACTAATTCGATATTTTTAAAAAATCAGAAAACATTATTTCAATATAAGATTTTTGAATGAAATAAATATTACTACTTTAAATCCATTAGATTAATACTTTTAACAATTAGAGTTAAAAAATTAGAAAAATAATGTACCATCCATTTGGGATATTTGTTTCTGGGCGAATGAACATAATTCTGGACGAAACAATCACCCATACACTACTCACATACATCGAAGATGTGAATAAATTAGATAACAACATATTTTAAAACTTTGACAATTTTCTCAAAACCCGTTTAATAACCCTTTATGAGATTTTTAGGTTTTCACTACAAAATAAAAGATAATTGATTCGACAATTATAACTATTTTAAAAAAATTAGAAAATATTCTTTCAATATAAATTTTTTGAATAAAATAGTTATTATTACATTAGAGTCATTATATCAATATTTTTAACAATTACAATTATACAATTCGTAAGATAATGCAATATACTTTTGCGATATTTGTTTCTGGGCGAGCGAAAATAATTATGGACGAAACAATCACCCATATAATATTCACATATATTGAAGATATGAATAAAATAATTAACAACATATTTTAAAATTTTGACAGTTTTTTCAAAATCTGTGAAGTTAACTCCTATGAGATTTTTGGTTTTCGCGATAAAATAAAAGATAATTAATTCGACAAATATAACTATTTTAAAAAATTAAAAAACAATATTTCAATATAAATTTTTTGAATGAAATATTTATTAGTACATTAGAGGCATTAGATTAATATTTTTAATAACTAAATTTAAAAAATTTGAAAAATAATACAATATCCTTTTGGGATATTTGTTTTTGAGAGAACGAAGATAATTATGCACAAAACAATCACCCATAAAGTATTCACATACATCGAAGATGTGAATAAAAGAATTAAAAATATGTTTTAAAACTTTGATAATTTTCTTAAAACCCGTAGATTAACCCATATGAGATTTTTGGTTTTTCGTGACAAAATAAAAGATAATTAACTCGACAATGATAAATATTTAAAGAAAATCAGAAAAAATCTTTCAATATAATATTTTTGAATAAATAATTATTAATACATTAGAGACATTAAATTAATGTTTTTAACAATTAAAGTTAAAAAATTCAAAAAATAATGCAATATCCATTTGGTATATTTGTTTCAGGCTAAACGAAGATAATTATGGACGAAACAATCACCTATACATTACTCAAATGTGAGTAAAATAGTTAACAACATATTTTAAAACTTTGACAAAAAATTTAAAAAAACTGTACTAACCCTTATGAAATTTTCGATTTTTCGAACCAAAATAAAAAATAATTAATTTGACAAATATAATTATTTTTTAAAAAATCAGAAAAAAATTCTTTCAATATAATATCATTGAATAAAATAGTTGTTTGTACATTAGAGATATAAGATTAATATTTTAAACAATTACAGTTATAAAATTCGTAAATAATGCAATATACTTTTGGAATATTTGTTTCTGCATGAACGAAAATAATTAGTGACGAAACAATCACCTATACACTACTCACATACATCAAATATGTGAATAAAGTAGTTAACAACGTATTTTAAAACTTTGATAATTTTCTCAAAACCTTGTACTAACCCCTATGAGATTATCAATTTTTCAGAACAAAATAAAAAATAATAAATTCGACAAAGATAACTATTTTAAAAAATCATAAAATATTCTTTCAATATAACATATTTGAAAAAAATAGTTATTATTACATTAGATCCATTAGATTAATATTTTTAACAATTATAGTTATATAATTCAAAAAATAATGCAATATCTTTTTGGGATATCTGTTTATGGGCGAACGAAAATAGTTTTGGACGAAGCAATCACACATACAGTACTCACATAAATCGAAGATGTGAATAAAGTAGTTAACAAAATATTTTAAAACTTTGAAAATTTTCTCAAAACACGTGTACTAACCCATATGAGATTTTCGATTTTTCGTGACAAAATAAAAGATAAATAATTTGACAAATATAACTATTTTAAAAAAATCAGAAATCATTTTTTCAATATAAGATCTTTGAATGAAATAGTTATTAGTACATATAGTCATTAGATTAATACTTTTAATAATTAAAGTTAAATAATTCAAAAAATAATCTAATTTCATTTTGGGATATTTGTTTATGGGCGTAAAGATAATTCTGGACGAAATAATGACCCATACACTACACATACATCTAAGATGTGAATAAATTAGTTAGCAACATATTTTAAAACTTTGACAATTTTCTCAAAACTCGTGTATTAACTCATTTGAGATTTTCGGTTTTTCAGAACAAAATAAAAGATAATTAATTCTAAAAGAATAACTATTTTTAAAAAATCAGAAAACATTATTTCAATATACGATCTTTGAATAAAATAGTTTTTAGTACATAAAGCCATTAGATTAATAATTCTAACAATTAAAGTTAAATAATTCAAAAAATAATGTAATATCCTTTTGGGATATTTATTTCTGGGCGAATGAAGATAATTATGTACGAAATAATCACGCATACACTACTCACATAAATCGAAGAAATGAATAAATTAGTTAACAACAAATTTTAAAACTTTAACAATTTTCTCAAAACCCGTGGAATAACTCTTATGAAATTTTCGGTTTTTCGGGACAAAATAAAAGATAATTAATTCGACAAGGATAACTACTTTAAAAAAACGGAAAACATTATTTCAATATAAGATATTTGAATGAAATAGTTATTATTATTTTAGAGCCATTAGATTAATATTTTTGACAATTAAAGTTAAAAAATTCGAAAAATAATTCAATATTCTTTTGGGATATTTGTTTATGGGCGAACGAAAATAATTCTAGACAAAACAATCACACATACACTATTCATATATATCAAAGATATGAATAAATTAGTTACAACATATTTTAAAACTTTGATAATTTTCTCAAAATTTGTGAACTAACCCTTATGAGATTTTTGTTTTTTGTGACAAAATAAAATATAATTAATTAGACAAAGATAACTATTTTAAAAGAATCAGAAAATATTATTTCAATATAAAATCTTTGAATAAAACAGTTATTAGTACATACATCCATTAGATTAATACTTTTAATAATTAAAGTTAAAGAATTCAATAAAAATGTAATATCCTTATGATATATTTATTTATGGGCGAACGAATATAATTCTGGACGAAACAATCACTCATACACTATTCATATATATCGAAGATGTGAATAAAGTAGTTAGCAATATATTTTAAAATTTTGATAATTTTTTCAAAACCCGTGTACTAATCCTTATGAGATTTTTGGTTTTTCATGACAAAATAAAAGATAATTAATTCGATAATGATAACAATTTTAAAAAAAATCAAAAAACATTATTTCAATATAAGATATTTGAATGAAATAGTTATTACAACTTTCGAGCCATTATATTAATATTTTTTTCAATTAAAGTTAAAAAATTTGAAAAATAATGTAATATACTTTTGTGATATTTATTTTTGGACGAACAGATATAATTATGAACGAAACAATCACCCATACACTTCTCAAATACATCGAAGATTTGAATAAAATACTTAACAACATATTTTAAAAATTTGACAATTTTTTCAAAACATGTGGATTAACCACTATGAGTTTTTTGGTTTTTCGGAAGAAAATAAAAGATAATTAATTCGACAACAATAACTATTTTAAAAAAACAAAAAACGCTCTTTCAATATAAAATATTTGAATAAAATAGTTATTAGTACATTAAAACCATTAGATTAATATTTGCATAATTAAAATTAAACAATTCAAAAAATAATGCAATATATTTTTGGAATATTTTTTCTATGCAAACGAAGATAATTATGGACGAAACAATCACCCATACACTACTCACATACATCGATAATATGAACAAAGTAGTTAATCACATATTTTAAAACTTTGAGAGTTTTCTCAAAACCCGTCGATTAAACCATATGAGATTTTCGGTATTTCGTAACAAAATAAAAGATAATTAATTCGACAATTATAACTATTTTTAAAAAATCAAAAAAAATTCTTTCAATATAAGATTTTTGAATAAAATAGTAATTATTACATTAAAGCAATTAGAATAATATTTTTAATAATTAAAGTTAAATAATTCGAAAAATAATGCTATATCCTTATGAGATATTTGTTTCTTGGCGAACAAAAATAATTATGGACGAAACAATCACCCATACACTAATCACATACATCAATGATGTGAACAAAGTATTCAATAACATATTTTAAAATTTTGACAATTTTCTCAAAATCTGTGTACTAATCTCTATCATATTTTTGATTTTTCGGAACAAAATAAAAGATAATTAATTCGACAATGATAATTATTTTTTTAAAAAATCTGAAAACATTTTTTCAATATAAGATCTTTGAATAAAATAGTTATTAGTACATTAGAGCCATTAGATTAATATTTTCATAATGAAAGTTAAACAATTCGAAAAATAATGTAATATCCTTTTGGAATATTTGTTTATGTGCAAATGAAAATAATTATGGACGAAACAATCACTCATAGACTACTCACATGCATCAATGATGTGAACAAAGTAGTTAACAACATATTTTAAAACTTTGACAATTTTCTCAAAACTCTGTACCAATCCATATGAGATTTTTGGTTTTTCGGGATAAAATAAAAGATAATTAATTAGACAACAATAACTATTTTTAAAAAAGCAGAAAATATCTTTCAATATAAGATCTTTGAATAAAATAGTTATTAGTACATTAGAGCCATTAGATTAATATTTTCACAATTAAAATTAAACAATTCAAAAAATAATACAATATCTTTTTGGAATATTTGTTTGTGTGCGAACGAAGATAATTTTGGACGAAACAATCACTCATACACTACTCAAATATATCGATGATGTGAACAAAATAGTTAATAACATATTTTAAAACTTTGACAATTTTTTCAAAACCCATGTATTAACTCTTATCAGATTTTTAATTTTTCGAAACAAAATAAAATATAATTAATTCGAAAAGTATAACTAATTTTAAAAAATAAAAAAATATTCTTTCAATATAAGATATTTGAATAAAATAGTAATTACTACATTAGAGCAATTAAAATAATCTTTTTAACAGTTAAAGTTAAACAATTCAAAAAATAATAATATATCTTTTTGGAATATTTGTTTCTGGCCGACCGAAGATAATTATGGATGAAACAATCATCCATACACTACTAGCATACATCGATGATGTGCAAATTAGTGAAGAACATATTTTTAAAATTTTACAATTTTTTCAAAATCGGTGGATTAAACCCTATGAGATTTTTAGTTTTTCGCAACACAATAAAAGATAATTAATTTGACAAGAATAACTATTTTTTAAAAATAAAAAAACATTCTTTCAATATAAGATCTTTGAATAATAATTATTACATTAGAGTCATTAGAATAATATTTTTAACAATTAAAGTTAAACAATTCAAAAAATAATGTTATATCCTTTTGGAATATTTGTTTCAGGGCGAACGAAGATAATTATGTACGAAACAATCACCCACACACTATCGAATATGTGAACAAAGTATTTAACAACATATTTTAAAAAATTTACAATTTTCTCAAAACCCGTAGACAACCCCTATGAAATTTTTGATTTTTCGGGACAAAATAAAAGATAATTAATTCGACAATGATAATTATTTTTTTAAAAAGCAGAAATTTTTTTCCAATATAAGATCTTTGAATAAAATAGTTATTAGTACATTAGAGTCATTAGATTAATATTTTTACAGTTAAAATTAAACAATTCAAAAAATAATACAATATCCTTTTGGGATATTTGTTTTTTTGTGAAGGAAGATAATTATACACGAAACAATCATACACTACTCACATATATCGAAGATGTGAACAAAATATTTAACAACATATTTTAAAATTTTGACAATTTTCTCAACACATGTGGACTAACTACTATGAGATTTTCGGTTTTTTTGGACAAAATAAAAGATAATTAATTCGGCAAAGATAACTATTTTTTTAAAAAAGAAAACATTCTTTTAATATAATATTTTTGAATAAAAGAGGTATTAGTACATTAGAGTTATTAGATTAATATTTTTAACAATTAAAGTTAAAAAATTCAAAAAATAATGCAATATCCTTTTGGGATATTTGTTTTTGAGCGAACGAAGATAATTATACACAAAACAATCCCCCATACACTACTCACATACATTGAAGATGTGAATAAAATAGTTAACAACATATTTTAAAATTTTTACAATCTTAAAATCTCATAGGACAAATAATCTAAACCAAATGAATCGAATCGAAACCAAACCGAAAAACTGATTTGGTTGGTATTCAATTATAAAGAATTAACGGAACGAATATTATTTTAGAAAACTATGGTTATTGGTTACTAACCAAAAACCAAAATAATAACCCAAAAAACTAAATTATTTTCAGTTATTTTCGGTTATCCAAAAATATTTTGGATATTTTTGGATATTTTGGTTATCCAAAAATATTTTGGATATTTTTGGATATTTTGGTTATCCAAAAATATTTCGGATATTTCGGTTATCCGAAAATATTTAGGGAATTTTGGTTATTTTGTTATTTTTTTGTTATTTTCGATTATTTTTAGTTATTTTTGGTTATTTTCTGTTATTTTTCGTTTATTTTTGGTTATATTTCGATTATTTTTGATTATTTTGGTTATTTTTTATTATTTTGGTTATTAATGTTATTTTAGTTTTTAAATTTAATAACCGAACCTGCAAAACTGAGGTATAACTAAACTGAAATTGAATCGAAATATAAAAATAATTGAATAAATTTTTAATTTTACCAACCAAAAAAATCAAAATAAAAAATAACCGATCAAAATCGAATCGAATATCCGGATATCCATGGTTAGTTTTTCTGATTAAATCCACTGTTAATCAACGATGATGACGGTTTATACCCATAAAACAAGGGCTAGATGCCCGTGTGACTTGGAGAAAACGAGGCTTTTGATGCCCGTGTGACTTTTTTTGATTGGGAGAGAGAGATATTTAGGGGGCCCATGAGAAAGAAAAAAAGTTTCTTTTTTAATCAAATCGTAATTTCTTCCGTATGTTTAGCTGATATGTGCTTTTGTAGTAAAACAAATCCAGATACGCACATAACATAATATGCTTTTTTAGTCAAATATTTATTAAACTAATCTTTTCAGGTAAATAATCACAATATAAAATATTGACGCGTTCACATATATATATATATTATATAAGAACGAAAAAGCCGCGTTTTAGTTCCATTAATTGTTCTTGTCACTTTCGAGCGTGCGATATCAATCAGGTATTCGAACGTCTTCGGTCTTTCGTTTTGACTTCGAATTGCTGAATCTCCTCAGGTTTACATTGGGGTTTTTGTTTTTCACGATTTACTTAGGGTTTTTGTAGTTTCATGCACTTATTTACGTCTACGATATTTGGTTTCGCGTGGTGTAATACGTACCGATTAATTAGAGGGTTTTCAAAATAAAAAATTCATACGGTTTTAGTTAATTTCAGGTGTGAATCATATGCAGATAGTGAATTAATGGATCCGATCATGAATATGCATGTTAATGTTGAATCTCCGCATCAGAAGATGAATCTTTTCAATGAACAATTACGGAACGCTATGCGATTAAGGATGTAAGATATTAATAGATATAACTTTGGTACATTCATACATACATATATAATATAATCATATTTTTCTATTTTTATTTCATCATCAGTTATGCAATCCTACAACGGAAGTTGTCTGTAACTAGTGATTTGCATGAAAAGTTGATATCTCTTACAAAGTTGGTTGAGGCTGAACTGCTGAATATGTCCACATCAGAGGTTTGTACCTTTCTAGTTTTAACTCTAATGTTTCAATGTATATATAATTGTCCATATGTGTCATATATATACTAATTAATAATGATTTCATTTGCAGCAAGACTACTCAGATTTTCAGTATCTTGAATTTCGACTGGATTATATTCTTACGAAATTCCAAACACGCTCTTGTCCTTCAACGTCTCATCTTGGCAACAGCGTTTTTGGGACCGACCTTCATAGACAACGACAGCAATCTGAACACCTCATTGTTGATCATCTACAGGATGCGCCACACATGCACATTGATCTCTATAATAATTCTCTCACAAGTAATCTTTACGGGACTGCAACGTCATCTTGCCCAATGGTAGTTCCTCAGGATACAATTATTGACCATACCTTCAACAGTAACCAGCCTAATCTTCAAGCAGTGTTGCAACAAACTCCATTGCTACTTCAGCCTCTGAATGGACAACAACATTCTCAACTGCTTTATCCTGATCAGTTACTTCCTACCCTGAATGGACAACAACATTCTCAACATCTTTATCCTGATTATTTATTCTCTATCCCGAATGGACAACAATATTCTCAACAGATTTATCCTGATCATTTATTCCCTACCCCGAATGGACAACAACATTTTCAACAGATTTATCCTGATCATTTATTCCCTACCCCGAATGAACAACAACATTCTCAAGAGCTTTATCCTGATCATTTACTCCCTACCCCGAATGAACAACAACATTCTCAACAGCTTTATCCTGATCATTTACTCTCTACCCCGAATGAACAACAACATTCTCAACAGCTTTATCCTGATCATTTACTACCTACCCCGAATGGACAACAACATTCTCAACAGTTTTATCCTGATCATTTACTTCCTACCCCGAATGGACAACAACATTCTCAACAGTTTTATCCTGATCATTTACTACCTATCCCGAATGGACAACAACATTCTCAACAGTTTTATCCTGATCATGTACTTCCTACGGCTCCTCTGGAGCATGGGCCAATCTTCGACTATTACAAAGAAGCTCTTCTGCAGCACGCTGTAAATGGACTCAAATTACTCGAGTTGCAGCATCAACAGATCAATGCTGTTAGTGACCACTTTATTGTTGACTCTTCCCATAGCACTCAGCTGAGTTCTTCCTCTCCATCTTCCCCACCACATCCTCAACAAAAGCAGCCTGAAGCTGTTAATCGCTGCTCATCTGCTGCGGATGCGCCAATAAGCAGCCAAAATCCTTCTCCTACAACCACTGCTGAGAGGAAACATCTTCCGGATGGAAACAATGCGACGTCAAGTAAACAGGTCAACGGAGATCGCTGTAGAGATTCTATGGAACAAGGGAAGTGGCTTCTGTTTTTGCTCCATGCACGTTATTGCAGCGCAACACAAGATAGGTGTCAGAGCAAGTTCTGCTTTCCTGCCAAAAAGCTATTGATACATGTGCACCGCTGCAAGATCCCTGATTGCACATATGAACGTTGTACTGAAACTCGGGAATTGCTTCTTCACTACAAGGACTGCACGAACAAATCGTGCCCTGTTTGTGTATATGTCAGAAACTTCAAGAAGAAGCAAAATGCGAGAATTTTACTTCTCCATGGAGCTAAGCGTAGCTCAGCTAGTGTCAAATGTCAACCCAGAGAATCTTCAGAGTCTATGGGAACGTATAACAAAGGAGGCTCTGATGCTCCATCTGCTGCTGATGATCTGCAACCCTCAGCTAAGCGCCGGAAAATAGACCAACGCTCCCAAAATGCCACTCCTGAGACAGAGAGCAATTCAGTGCCAGCATGTGGTGTAGTCTGTAAATCTCATCCTTCAATAGCTAAGCAAGAGAAACACGATATGCAAAGCGATGACTGCAAAAGTGTCAGAGATGAGGTTACGCCTATGGACATAAATGATTCTGATGCTTCCCTGGAGCTGGAGAAACAGGCTAATGAAGATATGCCAAAATGTAATGAAGATGGTGCTATAGATGACAAAGCTATTTGTTTATCGGCACAAGGGAATGCCAAATGTATGAATGAAATGAGCTCACCAGAAGAAGAGAGTGTGAAGCAGTCTGTAGATGCGTCTACGATGGAAATCTCCTCACTCGTTGAATTGTTTACTATAGAGCAAGTAAAGGGACATATCCGTAGTCTTCGTCAATGCGTAGGACAGGTAAACAGTCAGATTGATTTTTCTAAATTGAAATTTTCTTCTGATATGATGATATAAATAATAGTTGCTGGAGAATGCCCCTTTCTTGGTTTTGTTGTATTCTTGTTCCGTCTCTTAAATGCGTTTGGTAATTCTATTTTCAGAGTAAATCCAAGGCGGACAAAAACAAAGCAATGGAGAGCTCCATATCCGTAAATGCTTGCCAGTTATGTGCTGTTGAGAGCCTTGTCTTTGAGCCAAAGCCTATTTACTGCTCACCTTGTGGTGTACGCATCAAGAGAAATGCCTTGCACTATAGTGCTGCGGCTGGTGAGTCACAGCATTATGTCTGCGTGACTTGCTACAATGAAGCGCGCAAAAACTCTGTTTCAGTTGATGGAACTTGTATACCGAAAGCAAGGCTTGAGAAGAAGAAAAATGATGAACAAATTGAAGAAGGGGTATGTATTCGTCATGACTTATAAACGACTCTTTTCTTTGTTCTGTGTCTGAATCAATGGTTTTCTGAGTCAATGGTTTCGTCATTGCAGTGGGTACAATGTGATAAGTGTGAATCGTGGCAGCATCAAATATGTGCTTTGTTCAACAGCCGAACAAATCATGGAGAAGCAACCAAATACACTTGTCCTAATTGCTATATAGAAGAGGTGGAGCAAGGAGAAAGAAAACCATTACCAGAGAAGGCCATTCCAGGTGCAAAAAGTTTACCAGTTACTACTCTTAGCAACCATATAGAGCAGCGGTTATTCAAAAAATTGAAGAAGGAAAGACAAGCGAGGGCTATAAGTGAAGGAAAAAGTTACGAGGAGGTAATTTTAAGAACCATAGAGAGTTGATTCAAAGAGTTTCTGATGCAAACAATAATATATAACCAAATACAATTATACTTGCAGGTTCCTGGAGCCGAACCACTTTCTGTCAGAGTTGTGGCATCGGTTGACAAAGTAGTACATGTAAAGGAACGTTTCCTGAAGCTTTTCAGAGAAGAAAATTATCCATCTGAATTCCCATATAAGTCCAAGGTAGATTATCGTGTGGTTGTAAAACTATTTTAATGATTTTCATCCATGGCACATTCCAGAATAAAAGAGACATTGAATATTTTTATTTCAGGCTATATTGTTGTTTCAGAAGATTGAAAGTGTGGAAGTATGCATATTTGGAATGTTCGTCCAAGAATTTGGAACAGAATCTGAATCTCCCAATCAGCGGCGGGTATACCTTTCCTATCTTGACTCGGTTCAGTATTTCAGACCAGAGGTTCGAACAGTGTCTGGAGAAGCGCTACGCACGTTTGTGTACCATGAAATCCTGGTAAAAGCCATAAGCTTTCTTCTTTCATGTATGTATGTTTTGGTTCACGTACGAGTGAGTATGCATTGATGACTTGGTTTCCATTTTCAGATTGGTTATCTCGATTACTGTAAAAAACGTGGTTTTACAAGCTGCCATATATGGGCATGTCCTCCAATCAAGGGTGAAGATTATATTCTTTATTGTCATCCTCAAATCCAGAAGACGCCCAAGACTGACAAACTAAGGCAATGGTGAGAGAACTGTTTCTTACTTGTTTTTGTCAATTTTAAGTCTATCATTTTTAGATCATTTTTTTTTGCATGTCTTATCAGGTACTTAGA
Source organism: Pugionium cornutum (assembly GCA_018901935.1). NCBI lineage: Eukaryota > Viridiplantae > Streptophyta > Magnoliopsida > Brassicales > Brassicaceae > Pugionium > Pugionium cornutum. The sequence goes on along the minus strand of CM032156.1, from coordinate 27,559,778 downwards.
AATGCTAAGGAAAGCTTCAAATGAAGATGTGGTCGTTGAATGTACAAACCTCTATGATCAATTCTTTCTCAACTCTGGTGAACGTAGAGCCAAATTAACTGCGGCAAGGTTGCCTTATTTTGATGGGGACTACTGGCCCGGTGCTGCTGAGGATTTGATACATGGAATGAGCCTAGAAGATGATGATGATGATGTGACCAAAAAGGTTACATCTAAAAGTTCCCTAAGAGCACTTTCCCACTTGGACCTTTCTGTTAATGCCTCCAAGGATCGGCTGATGATGCAAAAAGTAACTCACTCAAAAAACTGTTTTCACTGATGATGCTGCTGCTTTATATACTTCTTTCTCTTGCACTCATTCTAGTTTTGCTTTTTGTTTTTTTTCTTGTAGCTCGGTGAAATCATCAGTCCAATAAAGAAAAACTTTATCGTGGTTCATTTGCAACATTGCTGCAAGCACTGTTGCACTCTCATGGTATCTGGAAATCGGTGGGTGTGCAATCAGTGCAAGAATTTTCAGATATGTGACAAGTAAGGCCACTGCTTCATTGATGATACTCAGGTTATTTGATGTTTTAGTTATAAAATTCAGCCGCCTTTATTCTTTCTTCGCAGGTGTAACCAATTGGAACAGAAGCGTGCAGAGGAAAGAAGACATCCAGTCAATCAGAAAGAGAAGCACACACTGTTTCCTGTAAGTATATTTTTTGGTGGTTAGAAAAGGGATGCATAAGTCTCATTGTATTGGAAAATGACAAGGCGTGGATCATTGCAGGTGGCCATCAAAGACGTCCCCATTGAGATTGAGGACAAAGATGACAACATTGAGAGTGAATTCTTTGATAGTAGACAGGCTTTCCTGGGTCTTTGTCAAGGAAATAACTATCAGTATGACACACTAAGGCGGGCGAAACATTCTTCCATGATGCTTCTTTATCATCTTCACAACCCAAATGCCCCTGCATTCGCAACAACTTGCACGATATGCCATCAAGAAGTTGAAAATGCTCAAGGCTGGTCTTGCCAAGTTTGCCCAGGCTATGATGTCTGCAATGCATGTTACTCCAAGGCGTCTATCGACCATTCACATAATCTGATAAGCCGCTCTGATAGTGTTGTACAACACAAGGAGGAAGCTAATCAGAATTATCAAATCCAGCTTGAAAAGGTACCCATTACCACCTATATATATTTATATATTTATCTGCTAGAAACTAGTTAAAAAAGAACTCATTCTTTTTATGTTGTTGATAATGCAGTTAAACGAAAGGTTGGTACATGTAGCTGCATGCCGCTCTAAACAATGCCGATATGAAGGGTGTCCCAAGTGGAAGATACTCTTCAGACATATTCTAGCATGTAAGACTGGCTCTAGAGGTTGCCAGCGTTGTAAGAGAGTTTGGAGACTCATCAAACTCCATGCTCGCTGTTGTAGAGATTCTCATTGCTCTGTCCCCAAATGCAGGTACATGGACATTGACTTGCTTTAACACTTGTGTTCTCTCGCTCGCTCTATATATATGGCTTAACTCTTTGCGTGCTTATACTTCTGAATCCAAACAGAGATTTCAGAGCGATTAGTAGTAGGCAGCAGCACCAGTCAGACAGAAGACGTAGAGCTGCTGTAATGGATATGATGCGGGAAAGGACTGCTGAAGCCACCCACACTTCATGAACTCAACAACGTATATCGAGGATTCTTTTATTTGAATTTTCTTTCATTGTTCTTTGTATATACACTTGGGATGCGAAATCCCATCTTGTTTGTTTATTGATTCTTTTGTAAATAACGTTTGGAATGCGAAAAATATATAGCTACCATTTTAATGCTCTTGGATCATATAGAAAACACCAAATTACACAGTGAACCGTATTTACATCACATAGACCTTAGATTAACAAACTACTATTACTACCTCATAAGGTCTTGAGATTCGGCTTTGTTGTCAAGCCTTGGGCGTTTCCGGGAAGTTTCACATTCTCCGGCTTCGACTTCAGAAGCTTTGTTCTTTACAGATGATGGCAGATGAGGGGGAGACGCCTCATCGTTTTTGGAATGCTTTTTAGATTCTCGAGTGGCTTTGCGTTGTTGTTCCAATATCTTTTCCAAGTATTTAGCATGTTCTTCTATCTGTAGTTGAAGTGACCTCTGTACCTACTTACCCAGCAGTAACACATATGTTTAAGTAAATTCAGTTGATGTTGAATGAAACTTTTCGCTAATGTAAGTGTGGTTTAAAGTGATGTGTTTTACCTCGAGCTGTTCATGCAATCGTTTCTGTACTTCCATCTGCATTCGCAAAGCTTCCGTTAACTGTATGGCTCTGCAAGACAAAATCTTTAATGAAATTTATTTGAAAACATATCCCAGAATCCAAGAATGAAGTAAGCCCTCACCCTTTTTTTCTCTCATCTGCTTCATTGGTATCCGAGGCTGGTTTTTCGTTTTCGTAGTTACCATTCTTCTTCTCTGCAAAACAAGGAAAACAAGAATCTGTCTCAGATGATTCATGAAGTAGCAGCAGAGGGAACAAGGTGGATGTGGAAGCTGGCTTTACCTTCTTTTCTATCTGGCATATATTTGGCTAGTCTATATTTCTGAAATCAAAAATACAGCTTTGGGAGAAATTTCAGCTAATTCCGTATTATATAAATTGAAAATTCTGTCAGATTCAAGTGATTGAGTTATAGTACCTGCAAGTGGCTTTTCACTTGATAGATCGTCAAACTGTCAACATTCATCAGCTTCATAACAGTCTTGGGAGTTGCCTCTGCATTTCATGAAAGCAACAATTGGTTAACTAGAGAAGGTTTTCGGTAAAATTCTTTGGAAAAAGAACAAAACCAAGATCCTGTCTAGTCAGATAAGAGCTAACTCACTCACTTTCAGGCCCATCAAGCTTCTTCACGGCTTCTAGAAAACACTCATGGAGCTCAGGACTCCATCTCATTCTTGGTTTGTGGTTAACTTCTGATCCTGGAGAAGGGTGAGATAAAACTGGCATTGCTGCAGGAACACAGTTTTGGTCAGGAATCGATCCAGACACTTGGTAGATCTCCTGAAATCAAACCAAAAAACGCTAAGAATTTTGAGGAGAGAAATCACTCTTCAAGACTCTCAACAGATGAGCTACTAACAGATGGAAATAAAGGAAACACTCACATCAAGCCTGGGGGTTTCAGTACGGTCTGTGATGGCTAACTCAAGGTCATCAGACAGGAACTGCAATTCCATTTGCTCTGATAAGGAAAAGTTGTCATCAGGACAGCCATCAGAACAAGCATCTCCAGAGATAGTAAGCAAGGAGCAGTCTTCTCCATCAAGTGGATTGTGGCTCAGAAGATCCTCACCGAAACTGAGTGGAGAAGATATTTCAGTCCAAGGATTTGGAAGGAATGGAAGAGTGGTCCCGAGATGTTTCTGAGTCTCAGAGCTTGAAGATGAGGATAAGTTGCAGAAGGCAGAAGATCTCGAAAAGGTTTCCTTTGAGAAATCTCTCGATTCTGATGGTTCCATATTGAGGAAGTTATAAAGTGGAGATAGAGAGGATGAACAAGCATTGTCTCTTCCATCCATGGACGAGAAACTATGGCTGTTCATTAACGCTTCAGTGAAAACTTTAAAACCAATTGGAGAGTAACACATAGAAAATAGTCGTATAAGTCAAAAAGAAGAAAACCCAAAATCTGTATGGAGAATGAAATACAAATGAGATTAGAATCAAATTGATAAAGTCTCCACCTTTTATTTTGGTTGCAGGGAAATGAAGGACGGAGAGAGAGAGACAATGGAGCTTTCGATCAATATTAATAGCCGCCAAGAAGAGCTCACTGCTTTCTCTATTTGGAGCCAATGTACGCGTGTACACCACGCACCAACTAGATTGTAATTTAATTAGATTAGGTTAACGATGTTTTAAGGGCAAAGGTCTAAAATAACATTTTCTAAGTTTTTATTCTAAAAATAGTATCATTAGTTTAAATTTTCAATAATAACATAAATTTAAGATTAAAATGCATTAAAACTATATTTTAAAAGAAAAAAAACTAAATCCTAAATTGGAAAAAATGAACTCAAATACAATACTTTAAGTTTATATATAGTTTGTTTAAAATAAATAATTATTTTTACATAAATATTTGTGCTATTTTTGGGAGCTTAATTTTGAGATGCTAAATTTGAAAGAAAAACTTGAAAAGGTACTATTTTAAGGTAGGGTTTACTTTCGTCAACTACACGAATTTATTCGGATAAACCTATTTTCATGTGTACTTTTTGGGTCTTTTATAAGTTACATAAACTGTGTTTTTCTTCCGTAAACTACATAAACTTTATAAATTATTCCAATTATAGAAATTTTGTTAATGTTTACACGTTAAATTGTTATTAAACCTTGTTTTATTCTGAAAATCTGATTTTAATTTCAAAATAAACCCAAGTTAAAACCAGATTTTCGAATTAGAATCTGATTTAGTAACTATTTAACGTATAAACATTAATAGAATTTCTGTAATTAAAAGAATTTATGAAATTTGTGTAATTTATAAAAAAAAATACAGTTTATGTAGTTAAAAGAAGACTCCAAAAGTACATGTAGAAATAGATTTAGTCGCATAAGTTTGTGTAGTTGACGTAAGTAAACCCTTGAAGGTATTACTCAGGTTTTAATACTTTATTTCCCTTAAGATCAATCATATGCAACTTGGGGAGTTGGAAACTAATTTAGTTTATGAAACCAAAAATTTTGAAATGATAGAATGGATAAATTATTTTACAAGTTTGTTCCAATAATAACATTTATGTCAGCCATTATTACATCAATCTTTTCATTATGCTTAAAATTAAGGAGAAAATTGATTCTTTTAATGGTAAATTACACACTAGTAAGTAATGATTAAAATCTTTTAAAATGAGTAATAAAAGACAAACTAGTATCATTCGTAAGTCACGTTCGATGGGCCATAAACAAAATACACCCACACACAATTGGTCCACTTTTTTATAAAAAGAATTTCGAAATAATTGAAATATTGTTGAAAGTGTGTAGAGTGAGGTCAGCAAATGGACCTATGTTTTTATTAGGATAGTTTCATTGTAATTTATCCACTTGCTTTACATATGCATTCGAGTATTCATTGACGGATTCACCCATTATGATGTCTCTCGATCCCTATAATATATTTTTAAAATTTGTATTTATTTAATTAATTCCGCCTTTTGGACCAATGATACTTCAATCTTTTGTCTCCATGAAAGCTGACCAGCTTTGTAATATCACATACATGTTTGCGCATATGTTGATAATGGGCCTGCTCAAACATAAATAGTTTAGCCCAATAAATAAAGCTCGATTAGCAAGTCAATTCACGACAGCCCCTTCTATTTTTGTTTCTTTGTGGTTCTCCTCTGATTGTGAATAGAGTCAATTGTTGCTTTATGGCCCTCATTCTCTGTAACACTTCATTTCTTCCATACATGAGAGATTCTTCCATTTTTTTTATGTGATTCCCTTCACTTTCATAGTTTCATTATGTGGCAGGCTTACCTCGATGTATGATTCTAACTGAGATAGTTACAAAATGTGAAAAATACAACCATTAACAGAGCACAAAATGGGCGAAATTATAAGAACAGAAAAGAAATAAAATTTGTAGGCAAGAGATAAAATAAGGAGAAAAACAGAGTCCCGGAATCATGTTGCCGTGGTCGCTCGGCAACTAAAACAAGAAGACATGACATGCCGGAAATTGTACACGCCACTATGAACGAATGAAATATAACTCCTTACGATTCAATCCATTTCGCTAGCGTACAGTTTCGGGATTCGATGTATAGTGCTTATAGCGTACCCAATTGGTCTTCCTTTCTCTTCTCCGATGATTTTTTCCGACGAGCTGTTTGCTATTTCTGGGCCACAGTGATTTCACTTCTCTCAATTCTTCTCTTTCATATCTTCAGTAAATTTCGCTTCTTAAACTTCACCCCTTCGTCTTCTTCTTCTTCTTCTTCCCCTGCCGGGACAAGTTCTCATGCCCAGTCAAGGTTAAAAATTTGATTTTTTTTCTTTTTGGTTTGATTACTTTGCATTCCCATACATTGACTCTTTTATTTGAAGGACTCTGCTTGAGAATGGTTCTAAACTTCTAATAGGCTCTTTGTGCGTTGGTTTCGATTTTGTTGAGCTATTGTTAACAAAGGAATCAACTTATTTTCTTCTTGTCCTTTTCTTCTACTTTTTTGCTTTGCAGGATATCTAAACTAGTTTCTGATGACGATTTGAAATGGCTGATCGAAAACTTGGAGGAAAGAAACGAGCCTGCTGAGATATGGGAAAATGTTATTCAGAAAAGCAACGATCGCATTTCATATACTGCTAAACGCTGCAAGCCAGATGTAATAGAAAACTTTCACAGTGTCTAGTTGGATTTTAGTTACTCTGATTTCTGAGTATAAGCCTCGGCTGTTTTAGGGTGGTGGTGCTATGAAGTATCTAAGTGTTACGATATTTGAGGATTGCTCCGCAGAGATTTTGAGGGACTTTTACATGGACAATGACTATAGGAGACAATGGGATAAGACTGTGGTTGAGCATGATCAAATTCAGGTTGACAGTACTAGCGGAATTGAGATTGGTCGCACAATTAAAAAGTTTCCCTTGTTGAAGCCGAGGGAGTACATATTAGCTTGGAAGTTGTGGGAGGGAAAGGATAAGTTCTACTGTTTCACAAAGGTAAAATGAACTACTAACTTCTCTCAAGCATGACAATTGTTCTTTGCTTCTTAACTTAATCTTTCTCTCTTTGGTAATTGCTAGGAATGTGACAACAATATGGTACCGCGACAGAGAAAATATGTTCGTGTAGATTACTTTAGATCTGGTTGGCGAATCAGGAAAGGCAAGTGGTTTGTTTATCCATATTTGAACCTAACAATTGTCGTCAATGTTGTTGAATGTTCTATATAATCAAAAGATTGATTGATCATTGTGAATACAGTCCTTGGTTTCTTTTTCTGTTTTAAAACTTACTGCAGTTGCCGGTAGAAATGCTTGTGAGATCAAAATGTTTCACCAGGAAAATGCTGGGCTAAATGTTGAGATGGCCAAGCTTGCTTTCTCAAAAGGCATTTGGAGTTACGTTTGTAAGATGGAAAATGCATTTCGTAAATACATTGCAACCAGTCATAGACCCCAAGGGCTCAATTTATGTGCTGTCACGTTAACAAAAAAGGTGAGATTCATACCAAAGATCTGTTTGTTAAAATGGAATCAAGTGTCCTGAAATAGAATATGCACGAAGCAACCGGTTTGGTCTTTGACTCGGTGTCAACTTGTCACGTGGTTACTCAGCCTTTTGTGCTAAAGTAGCACTGGCATACCTCTTGAAAAAGCTAAACAAACGTGGAAATCCTCTGAGTCAGACCACCAAGAACACCCGTAATTAAGTAAAGAGTCACATTATTATTCATTAGGTTGGATCTGTGAAAATTGTTAAAGAAATAAAGGTTTTTTGGCTTTAACAATGGCTATGAACAAACGAGCTCTGGTAGCTTTTTGGTCTTCAAAGTTGTATCTTTGGTTGAAAGATATGCATTTGGTGACAAAATGGATGTAAAGACGCATATTAAACTGACAAGCTTAAGAAGATTGGGTCAGACAAGACTAGTTACGTAAGTGTAACTGTCAATAACGTCTTAATCCAGTGATTGATTACTTCTCATGCATGTTCTTTTTCTTATCGTGCGACAGAGAGGAGCGATCATGATTTTTATCGTAATGTTAGGCAATAGAGACATCTATTTGTCACTAAAGCTGTCGCTAGTGTCGGCGACAATTTTGATTAGTCGCGGCATTTCCGAAATCAACGTCGCCATTACTCTCCAAAGTCGTGCGTTCCAAGCAATCTAATTTTTGGTGGCACAAAAAATGAAAACGGGGTGGAGGTTAGTCCGCTTTGACACTCACACTCTCCAGCTAAATCTGACTCCTTCCAAGGCCTCAAATATACAATTGGAAGAGCTATGCATTCATCAAAGATGGAGATAACAGATCATCTGAATAAAGAAGATTCCAAACCGACATTGAATCTGCAGTTTTCAGATAATCTGTAATTCTGCACAACGTAACATTAATTTTACTCATATTCAGTAACATGTGGGCTCACTAACACAAAAAGAACAACAGACTATTGGAAAGTTGCATTAACTCTCTCTTAAAAAAGACATACTTACATAGACAGACAAGTCCCATCTGTTGCATACCTCCGTCCTTTCAAACCAAGAATTTTTAGAATTCCCATCGAAAGATATGTCACAACTCTTCCAACAGGATATAATATCAAGGAAAGTCACGCCACTGGTCTAACCTAGATTCATAGTAAGATAACATAAATACGAAAAAGCTTTTATCATATAAGCATGTTCCGTCTGTCAAGCCTTTGTTGGTGATAACTAACGCAAACTTACCACAATCCTTGCAACCCCTTGAGCATTGTGAACGTCTACACTTTTTGGAGTTATCTCGGTCAGGATTAATATGGCTACCTATAATCATTCAAGAATCAAAACATATATTGGCTAGCTACCTCAGTCAGGATCAATAAGTAAAATTTATACGTGCCGTCTTCAACCCAGTGGCTGCACTACCACCAGCTTCAACAAAAATAGCTGTTGCTGCTTCCGTGACCAAGGCACTGGCCGCAATATTCACGACATTAAGAGCAACCGAAAGACCAAAAGTTAAGAGACATAAAAAGCAAGCAAACATCCAAAACACAACATGCCAACTGTAATAAAAAAAAGCATTAAGTTGTTCCAATAAGTATGGTAGTAAAGAATCTGGTAACATCACTACGGAGCATTTTGAACGCCATTTTTAGACTCTTTTGCAGCCAAACTCACGCACCTTGTTAGACGATCCTCACCAGCTCATGGGCAAAACGACATCGCTGCAGCAAATGGGCAAGACAACAAGCAAATGAATTCCCAGAAGCCCACAACTCAAGCCCAACCAAGTACGATGTCGTTGTCTTCTCAACGGCTACTGCAAAAGGACAGCAGACAGAACAGAGCTCCAAAGACATCGCCTGAATCTGCACCTGCACCAACCAGTACGAGCCTGCTACAATTGTCCAATCGATTCTCAGCCCTTGATCCAACGTTAGCAATGTGATGCTGCCATGTGTATAGAACTAGGGTTTTTGCCTTCTATATAAATATGCCATTGTAAAACGTTGTAAGCAAGCAAGAGTCTTTTGAAATCGAAAGAATCAGTTTTCTCCTTCTTCTTTCATGGTATCAGAGCCATGGACAACAGATCCATGGAACTCTATATTGTGCCTTCTTTAAACATAACAAATTGTGTCACCGTCACCTTAACCGAGCGAAACTATATCCTATGGAAATCCCAATTCGAAACGTTTCTTTCCGGACAGGGCCTTCTTGGCTTTGTTACCGGAGCAACGTCACAACCACCAGTCTCTATCTCTATACCTGGCATCAATGGAACATCAAGTCAAACGACAAATCCAGACTACCAAACTTGGTTTAAAACAGACCAAGTAGTCAAATCTTGGCTTCTTGGATCCTTCTCTGAGGATATCCTCAGTGTAGTGGTCGGCTGCGTCACTTCTCAAGATGTGTGGCTCTCCCTGGCTAAGCACTTCAACCGAGTCTCTTCCTCAAGATTATTTGAGCTCCAGCGAAGGTTGCAGACGGTAGCAAAGAATGACAAGCCAATGGCAGAATATTTAAAGGAAGTCAAGGCCCTGTGTGATCAACTAGCCTCCATTGGAAATCCTGTTGCAAAAAAAATGAAGGTTTTTGCAGCTCTCCATGGCCTGGGCAGAGAATACGAGCCGATCAAAACAAGCATTGAAGGGTTAATGGACACATTCCCGAGCCCTGTCTTTGATGATGTTATTCCAAGGCTGACGAGCTACGATGATAGGCTTCTGAGTTATGCCACTATGACTGAAGTAAGTCCAAATCTGGCCTTTAACACCATACGAACAACTCAGCAGCCTTCAAACTATTTTAGCCGTGGCAGAGGACAATATTATCGACGATCTGGAAGAGGCCGCGGCTATTTTTCCACTCGAGGGCGTGGCTTTCATCAGCAAATTTCTCCATACCAAAGCTCCTCAGGAAGTTCAGAAGCTGAGTCTCGACCAACCTGTCAGATTTGTGGAAAAGTTGGTCATCCTGCCATTCTCTGCTGGCACAGATTCAATAACAGTTACCAATATGAAGGTTTTCCAACAGCTCTGACTGCTCTGCATATCACAGACACCAACTCTGAAATCTCAGGACAGGAATGGTTTCCTGACACAGGAGCAACTGCGCATGTCACCAACTCACCTCAAAAGTTGCAACAAGTTCATGCTTATACAGGATCCGATTCAGTAATGGTAGGAGATGGAAATTTTCTACCAATAACTCATATTGGTTCCTCTAGCATTGCTTCTACTTCAGGTAATATCCCTCTTACAGATGTTTTGGTATGTCCGAACATAGCTAAGTCTCTTTTGTCTGTTTCAAAGATCACAAAAGACTACCCCTGTGTATTTGAATTCGATTGTGATGAAGTTCGTGTTCTTGATAAGGAAACCAAGAAACTCTTGCTCCTGGGAAGAAACAGTAAGGGGTTATATGCATTGAAGGATGTTAAGGATCAAGTGTTCTATTCAAACAGACAAACAACTGCAAGTCAGGATGTTTGGCACAAGAGATTGGGGCACCCAAATCCTAGCATTCTTCAACAACTTGCTGTCAACAAGTCTATCTTCGTCAATAAAAGCTCCAAGACTGTCTGTGAAGCCTGTCAGCTTGGGAAAAGCTCTAGATTGCCATTTTATGCGTCTTCGTTTGTTGCTAAAAGACCTCTTGAAAGGATCCACTGTGATCTTTGGGGTCCTTCTCCCGTAGTGTCAGTCCAAGGATTCAGATTTTATGTTGTTTTTATCGACAATTACTCCCGTTTCTGTTGGTTTTATCCTATGAAGTTGAAATCATATTTCTTCGCAACCTTTATCAAATTTCAATCCTTGGTTCAAAATCAGTTTCAAAGCACAATTGGCACTTTTCAATGCGATGGGGGCAGTGAGTTTACAAGCAAAACGTTTGTCAATCATTTACAACAGTGTGGGATACAACAGTATATATCTTGCCCGTATACCCCTCAGCAAAATGGTCTTGCTGAGAGGAAACATAGGCATATAACAGAGTTAGGCCTCACCATGATTTTTCAAAGCAAAGCTCCCCAAAAGTATTGGGTGGAAGCCTTTTTTACAGCCAATTTTCTCAGTAACTTGCTTCCTCATACGGCTCTTGGAAAATCCTGCAGTCCATATGAGTTGTTAAATGGTAAAGCTCCTGATTACAGCTCTCTTCGAGTGTTTGGCTGTGCATGCTACCCTCTGCTTCGTGCCTACGCAAAGAACAAACTTGATCCTAAAGCTCTTCAATGTGTGTTTCTCGGCTACAATGAAAAATACAAGGGTTATAGGTGTTTATTACCAACTACTGGACGAGTATACATCACTCGTCATGCAGTCTTTGATGAATCAGCATTTCCCTTCTCGGATAAATACTGTAAACTTCATCCACCAGCAACAACTCCTCTGTTTTCAGCATGGCAAAGGAGCTTTCTCCCACCAGATTCTCCTGTAAGTCCACTGCCTCTATCCATAAGAGCTCCAAGCCTGCAAACACAGCAAGAACACCCTCAGAACACGCCTGATACGTCTGCTACTGATCAGACAACCAGCCTTCCAAGCAGTGAGCCTCTGTCACCTATAAGAATAGCTGAGAACTATGGTTCAGTAGGAGGGTCAAATCAGACTGAGGAATTCGTTTCTGTGTCTTCACCATCACCAATGACACAGTTTTCAGATCCAGAACTTAGTCGTCCTGAATCAACTTCTGGTGCATCACCAACACCAGCTTCAGCTGCAGAATTAGGCAGTCATGAATTAAGTCCAGCACCAGTACAACCGTCTCACCCTATGGTTACTCGGTCAAAAGTGGGTATAAGCAAGCCCAATCCTCGATATGCATTACATGTAAGTAAGCTGGAACACAGTGAGCCTCGAACAGTGACAGAAGCTCTAAAACATTCAGGATGGAGTACTGCAATGAAGGAAGAAATAGCTAATTGTGCAGAAACACATACCTGGTCTCTTGTGCCTCGTACTAAAGATATGCACGTTCTTGGAAGCAAATGGGTATTTCGCACGAAGCTCAAGGCAGATGGCACTCTAGAAAAGCTCAAGGCTCGTCTTGTGGCAAAAGGATTTGGCCAGGAAGAAGGTATCGACTATTTAGAAACATTCAGTCCTGTCATTCGCTCTGCTACAGTTCGAGTGATATTTCACGTGGCAACGATTATGGGTTGGAAAATCCGTCAAATGGACGTCAAAAACGCCTTTCTCCATGGTGATTTAACTGAGACAGTATACATGTCTCAACCTGCAGGTTTCATTGATCAACACAAGCCAGATCATGTGTGTCTCTTGCACAAATCTCTCTATGGGCTTAAACAAGCACCACGTGCTTGGTTCAATCGGTTTAGCAACTACCTCCTGGAATTTGGCTTTGTGTGCAGTATTAAGGATCCTTCTCTGTTCATCTACAAGAAAGGAGGTGATCTTATCTTGTTACTTCTTTACGTCGATGATATGATATTGACAGGCAACAGCTCAAGCACCTTCACTCAACTTCTTCACTCCTTAAACCAAGAATTTCGCATGAAGGATCTTGGGAGTTTACACTACTTCCTTGGTATTCAGGCGCAAATTCACGAGTCTGGTATGTTTCTTTCTCAACAGAAATATGCTGAAGACTTACTTAAAGTTGCAGGAATGAGTGACTGTGCCCCAATGCCAACTCCTCTGCCTCTGCAACTGGGAAGAACAGACGATAAAACAGAGCTCTTCTCCAACCCAACATATTTTAGGAGCTTAGCAGGAAAGCTCCAATATTTGACATTAACTCGCCCCGACATCCAATTCGCTGTGAACTACGTCTGCCAAAAGATGCATGCTCCAACGTTGACAGACTTTAAGCTCCTAAAACGCATCTTAAGGTATGTTAAAGGAACTACGACAATGGGCATCAATTTCGCAAAACACACGGATTGTATGCTTACTGCGTACAGCGACAGTGATTGGGCCGGCTGTACAATCACAAGACGGTCCACAGGAGGCTACTGCACATTCTTGGGATCAAACCTCATCTCATGGTCTTCTAAGAAACAACCGACTGTGTCTCGCAGCTCAACTGAAGCCGAATACCGGTCTTTATCAGAAACTGCCTCTGAGTTAACATGGATAAGCTCTGTTTTGCGTGAGATCGGCATTCCTCTTAAGCTTACTCCTGAGCTCTTCTGCGACAACTTATCTTCAGTATATTTGACTGCAAATCCTGCCTTCCACTCTCGCACAAAACATTTCGAGCTGGATCATCACTACGTTCGGGAACGTGTTGCATTGGGTTCTCTCGTGGTTAAGCACATCCCTGCACATCTTCAGTTGGCTGATATATTCACGAAATCTCTGTCTTATGAAGCTTTCCTGACTCTGCGCACCAAACTAGGTGTGGTAGTTCCTCCCACACCAAGTTTGAGGGGGGCTGTTAGACGATCCTCACCAGCTCATGGGCAAAACGACATCGCTGCAGCAAATGGGCAAGACAACAAGCAAATGAATTCCCAGAAGCCCACAACTCAAGCCCAACCAAGTACGATGTCGTTGTCTTCTCAACGGCTACTGCAAAAGGACAGCAGACAGAACAGAGCTCCAAAGACATCGCCTGAATCTGCACCTGCACCAACCAGTACGAGCCTGCTACAATTGTCCAATCGATTCTCAGCCCTTGATCCAACGTTAGCAATGTGATGCTGCCATGTGTATAGAACTAGGGTTTTTGCCTTCTATATAAATATGCCATTGTAAAACGTTGTAAGCAAGCAAGAGTCTTTTGAAATCGAAAGAATCAGTTTTCTCCTTCTTCTTTCACACCTGAGGTAAAGTACATAACACAGCCACGGTCCAGAACAAATCAAGAGTCCGTGAACTAGCATATACAGCTCAGAAGACAGAGAGTAAATAGGAGGCAAAACAATGCACTTTCACGGCATGATTTGCTACCTTCCACGGCCAGCGAGTGGTAATGGAGGTCTCTGCCATTGAGAAGAATGCTGATAGACCAAGAAGAGCAGCTAAGATTAGACTTTGCTCTCTAAGAACCTGACAAGTTTTGGCCAAGCATGCTTCCACAACAATATGCTCTGACCAAAAGTGTCGATGCTGATACTTTACGGCATCCATATAACATAACTCCAAGCACCACTGCCCCTAAAACGATTCCCAGTAATAGAATCGCCGGAATCAGGAGGTTGCTGACTACTACCCACATGATCTTCACTCGCGCTAAACACTAAAAATCGACTTTTGTGGCTAAATTCACATCTACAAAAACTCACACTAGAGGAATTAGAGGAAACACATAGAGGCGCTGTTTGTTTCTCTGAAGAAATCTTACTGAAAAATTCGAACTTTTGTCATAATCGCGTGAAACTCATGGCCCTCCTCGTGGCAATTGTAGATTGACCTAGGATAGATAAATAAAGTTCCATATGAACAGGATAAGCGAAGACCCCAGAAAGGAAATCTAGCAACCAAAATTTATCCGGCTAAAGATGAACATGAATGCCAGTTTCTCCTATTATTTAAGAACTGATATTCTAAATGGTATAATCTGTTAGGCCGAAACACGATGAAACTGAGAATTACGATTTCTGAGTTGTGTTATTGTTGCAAATAAGAAAGGCGGCGTCATTTCCTCCGCCGGGCAAGTGACAGCGAGATGGTGGAAATGACATTAATGCCCTTACGCGGCGTTGAGACATACCGTACCGGTTCAGTATCTTGGTACTCCAACCCGGTTAATTCTTTAGCACAATCATAGTTAAGTTACGAGTTAAACATTTATTCAGAGAGCAAGACACGACTTGATTTTAGACAAATAATTATACTCTCTTTTAGATAACATAATCAGACCACTGGGTTAAATACGATGTCTGGTCCATTGTCAAACCGGGATTCTTCTCATGCTTTTTGGGATTCTCCTTCCCACCAATCAATCTTGCCGGATTTCCTACAGCCGTCGTACGCGGCGGCACGTCTTTAAGCACCACCGAACCCGATCCGATCTTAGCTCCCTCACCAATTGTAATGTTCCCCAATATACAAGTCCCGGCTCCGATCAAGGCTCCATCGCCGATTTTCGGATGTCTGTCGCCACATTGCTTCCCTGTTCCTCCGAGCGTCACGCCGTGAAGAATCGAAACATTGTCTCCAACCACTGCCGTCTCTCCTATCACCACGCCCGTCGCGTGATCTAACAGAATGCCTTTACCGATCTTTGCCCCCGGATGAAAATCGACGGCGAAAGTCTCCGATACTCTGTTCTGAATCATAAAAGCTAGGACTTTCCTATCCTGCGTCCAGAGCTTGTGAGCTATTCGATGAGCTTGACACGCAAGGAAGCCCTTAAAGCTTAAGAAGCAATGGACGTAGCTTACGCATGCTGGGTCTCTTTCTTTGACAGCTAATAGATCCTGTTTCACCGATTCGACAATCTCTGGAGCTTCTTCTAAAACGCTGATGAACAATTCGAAGAGAGTGTTGCTCGGCAAGATCGAGTTGCTGAGCTTTACGGAGAGGATGTGCGCCAAAGCGGAATCCAACGATCGATGCGACGTAATAGAGGCGTAATAGTAGCTCGACAAAATGGGTTCTTGCTCAACGTCGGATTTAGCTTCTTGACGCATCTTAACCCATACATCGTCTTGAACTTGGGTTGTCGTGTGGTTTACGCGCGAAATACGATCAGAGGAATCAGGTGGGAAGAAATTCAGGTAATGGTAACCAGAATCTCCGTCGTGAGAAAGATGAGTATTTCCGGTTGCGGAAGTGTCTAGGCACAGTGCCATTGGAAGAGAAGAGCGAATGGTTGTGTTGTGTGAAGGAGAAGACTGAACAGAGCTTATATGAAAAAGAAGATGACAAAAAACATGAACTAATAATAAAATACACACGTGGAAGGTAGTAAATCATGTTAGTATATGACTAGACAATTGAAATGTGTTCTTTTGCTTGATTGATTTGGTGTTATAGTTTGTTATAATGGTAGTCTGTCTATTTATCTACACATTCAAGGCTCATCACATGTTTTTTTGTGCCACCTACTTTTTTTTTTTTTTGTATAAATCAACCTAACTAGATTCGTATCCATGGGGAAAAATATTCGTAAATTATATTTTATTAGTAAATATAAATTAAATATTTATATAATTTTAAATTTTATTTAAAATTACTTTTAACATTAATTTTTGTATATACAAATTAAGAAAAGAAAAATAATTATTTTTACGAAATTAATAGTATTTTTTTATTAGTTTAATAAAATATATTAATTATATAATCAAATTAATAAAAATGATATACTTGTAATTATTCTAATAAATTAAACTCATTTATATATTTATTTGAAATTTACTTTAGTAATGACACGTCAGTATGGTATTTTTGTTAATAACACGTTAGAGTAAAGTTATTTTATTAAAAAATTTCTCAAATAATGTATTAGGGATTATGGTAGTAACTTAAATCTATTTATATTTATTTGAAATTATTTATAAATTAACGTATAAAAAATTTAAAGAAATAAAAAATATTGTTTTTGCAAATGTAATAGTATTTTTTAGTTAGTTAAATAAATTATATTTATTCTCTAACTAAATTAATATTAGTGGCATGTATTGTAATTATTCTAATAAGTTAAATCATTTTATATATTTAAGCTGAAATTCTATGTGGTGTTGACACGTCAGTATGATATTTTTGTTATTAACACAGTAAGGTTATTTTGTTAAAAAGTTTCTCAAATAATATATTAGGGATAATATGTTTATCTCTCTACTAATTGAATGACTAATTCAAAACTTAATAAAAAAATTAGGTAACTTGTAAATTGTGTTGGATAGAATATAATGTTGATTCTTGTTGTGAATGTGCATTTAGAATCATTGTAAAATGCTAAGTAACAGGGGAGAAATTAAGAAATTTAGACACATAAAAGGAAAAAAAATTGAAGAAAGGTGACGTTTGTAATGACATGAATATGTTTGTTTGTTTAAAGTTACGTGAAGCCATCTTTCTTTGACTTGAGACTCCATAGATACAAAGGTTGCCTGAATCTAATCATATATGTCGTTTTTCTAATAATATTCAATTCGATTTAACTTAGAATCTTTGAATTAATTGACTTTTATTTTTAATATTTTGATATTACAATCGGAAATTTTATACCGATATTAAATACTATAACTTTTAACTTAAAACGAGTCACCGGATTTTTTGACTTAATAGAATTTTATAGTTTCTTTACGTAATAGAATTTTATAGGTTGTAATAGAAATTCTTTTATTTATTCTTTACGTAATAGAATTTTATGGTTTGTCATAATACAATCGGAGTAGTAATTTGTATTATTGTGGATGTCCACTCATGTCCGAGTCCAAAGGGCATAAAAAATTTATTTAAGAAAAAGTTAACTTCTTGGTTCAAACCAAATAAAATTTTGATAATTTAATATTTAATTAACTAATAAAAATGATAAATTAATAAAAAAATATTTTGAATTAAAATTTAATATAACATCTTTTAAGTTTTTTATTTCAAATATAACATCTTAACATCAAAATTCTTAAAATGTTATAAATTATTATGTAAAAATAATTATTGACTCTAAATAAATTAAATATGTAATTAAAATATTATGTTTAGATTATTTATCTAATTTAGAATTTAATTTTTTATTTAAAAAGAGATATTGAACTCTTTTATTTAGTTTTGCTTCTTGCATAAATTCTTATTGTTATTATGAAAAACTTGTGAAGAATTATAAATTTGTTTTACTATAGTATCATTTTCAATTTTATTCTCAATGTTAAACGTAATAGCCATTAAAATTGGGCAAAAGTCTAAAATAGCACTTTTTTAAGTTTTTGTTCCAAAAATAGCATCATTAGTTTAAATTTCCAATATTAGCACAAATTTAAAATTAAAATGTATTAAAACTATATTTTAATAGAAAAAAATTAAACCCTAAATTGGAAATAATGAACCCAAATACAATACTTTAAGTTTATATATAATTTATTTAGAATAAATAAGTATTTTCACATAAGTATTTGTGCTATTTTTTGGAATTTAATTTTATGATGCTAGATTTGGAAGAAAAACTTTAAAAAATGCTATTTTAAGGTATTACTCTTTAAAATTTTATATATTTTGAATTTGTGAATATGTATATTTCTCCATAAATAGTATCAGGCTTTGACATTGAACAAAGGCTTATTGTGGATACAAGGACCCACATTCCAGTATTTATATTAGTACAGAGAAGACTTGTTTCGAGGGCTACACCTTCTTCAACAAGAGATTCAATTCGACAAATTGGAAAGTGTATTAATATTAATGATAAGATATTAAAAATTTGATTATCGGTTTACAAAGAGAGTTGGGTTCATAACATAAAAGGCCTACTCCTACTCTCTCCTACATAACATAACGCAGCCACAAGCCCGAGTCAGGGACTCAGATTACGGAGCTTGACAAGAAATGGCTATGATTTTGACTTTTAGTCCTTGTAGACTCCCTCAAACACTAGGAGCAGGATACGAGTATCTCCACTGACCACAAGCCTCACATTTCTCCACCTTCACCTCGTTTTCAAGCGTGCAGAACTTGCAAGACCACACTTTGTGCTTCATCTCCTTCATCTTTGGTTTTGCTGCAGTGCATAGCTCGCATATTGGAGCCAACGACTGCTCCGACAACCAATACAGGAAAATGCATAACGGAATAGGCCTCAAATTTTAAAAACATTACAACCTCCAAGCAAGTAATAGACTTACCAGGTTCAATAAGGTGCATTCCGCACACTCCCACTTTGCAGATTCTTCTCCGCTTTGGGTTGCATTGTAACTGACCATGACACCAGAGCTCGTCTCTTTTTTGGAACAAGAAGAGCTACAACTTCTTTTGATACGTCTACTTTCAGAAACTTCCTCTGTTAAATCAATGACATCTGATCCCCACTTATGACTTGATGATGGAGGGCATGAATTGGCATTTGACCAGCTCAAACTTCTTTTTACATCCAAGCTCGTACAAGTTTCTCTTATTGAAACGGGTTCCTTACATGCGTCACCATTATTCTCTTCTTCTTCTTCTTCTTCTAAAGCCTCTGTGGATTGATAACCACACCATATATCATCAAGTAAACGCCTTTCGGCAGCCATTGCAGCAGCCTGTATTGGACTAAGATCTGACATAATGCTGCTATCACCACCGAGACGATGAGGTCCAGAGGGTAACAGATTTCCTGCACGCATTCTTTTGTCTGCTGCTGTAGCTGCGATTGCTCGAAGAGATGATAGGGGAGGCTGACGAGAAAATCCACCCAGACGCTTTCCAGCAACATCAAATCCCTGCCCTGTCCCTGTTATACCTTTTGTCATCAATTCCTCGCATTCCTGGGTGTAATGGAGTTAGTTAAAACAACAATGAGACAAACAAATGAACGATTTGTTTCTTGAATAGCAATCAGTGTGCTATCACATAGATAAGAAACAATTCAACCATTTGACTCGTCTCAAACAGGAGCTCTCTAGACTATTTGCAACAGGACAGATCTTCCATGACGCATAAGCAGGAAAGGATTTAAGCAAAACCTTTCGAAGTTCATCCCAAAGCTTATAGAAACTTGCGTTGTGAGGACCATGAGCGTTGTGGCAAAGCTCGTGGAGCATGGTGTCAAGGATTTCATGGTACGATAAGAAGTCTCCCTCCCGGTTTGCCCTCCGAAGCCTCAGTTTCACTTGCACGCCCCTATTCACATTCACCCCCAAAAGCCTTGGATTTGTTGGGCTACAGTTTCGAAATCGAGAGCAGCATTATTAAATCCTAAAAGCAAATTCTTTCACAACCCAATCTGGACAATGCGAAACAAAGAAATCCGAGAGAAAAAGATAATAACAGCATCCATGTCCTTTCTAATACGGGACGGATGATATACCAGAATTCAGAGAGAAGCTTGACACGCCATTTACGTCTAATCAAAATCGGCTGAACCTGCTTCGCTACTTTGTCGAGAATCTTCCTGGCTTCATCTTCTCTAGGTTTCTTCTTCAGAGCCTTAATTTCCCAGACCTTGTTCAAATCTCCCAAATTCATCGAACCCTTCGCAAATGCAGGATGCTAAAAACCCTGGGGATAAAATATTACACGATTGATCCGCAAAACCAAACAATTCTGACCTTCCAGATTTTCGGTGCAAGAATTGGAGACCGAGAGTGAAGAACCCACAGAAAATGAGGTTATTTGAAATGGGAGAGGCGTAATCTGGTCTGAGAGAGAGAGGCGGGAAAGACACACCACTGCTCATGTAACCAATAACAACACAAATAAGCCCAATAGAAGCCTCAACATAAAATATTGGCCCATTATGAAACGCATCGTTTTAAGGTCTACAAGAAATACAATGATAGTTGCATATGCATCCAAAATCAATGTTAAGAAAAAGCCAACGCCGAAGAGGGAGCCAAACTTCCTCTCGCCCAAATCGCCACCGCGCATCTTCAGAGCTGAAAGGAGAACACATAATTGGAAGACAAGGGGCGATTCCAGAAGTGGCGTTACAGGTGCGCCCGTCACCAGAATCTATAGCAAGAGGAAAAACGACGGTGGCGGCTGTGTCGAGAGAGTTTTTTAGGCCACGAGAGTCATGCTCTGCTGATATCGCACAAATTCTAATCCATATATTTTTGAGAAAATTTGTTTGTTTGTTTGTTTTTTTCAAGTGTCCCATATCATAACAATGGCGATGACAACAATTCCAAACAAAACAGCCAAAAACTTAAAACGAGGCTTATCGACAGGAACCTTTTTGTTTGAAAGATAACCTTTTGCCAACAAATGATTTACAGAGACATACACGAAAACCCCACAAGCCAAACTCATTGACACTGCGAATATCCAATCCGCGATTGATCCTTGAGTCGTTGCATCGATGACTATTCCGATCGCAACACCAATTGGGCTCGAGATGGCGAATGCGAAAGAATAAGTGACTGTGGAGAATAAAGGACGGTCTGGGATCATACGGAGAAGTGCAATCCCCATGGCAATGGCTGCAAATATCTTGTGGAGAGTTATTGTCCATAAAGCTCTCCAAGCATCTGACTTAGTCTCCGAGATCCCAATAGCTATGCCTTCGAAGACAGAGTGGAAACAGAGAGCTACAATCAATAGAATGCTGTCTCCAATCGAAGTTTCCGCTGTTGCTGACCTCTGTTTCGATTTGTCCTCTCCTGTAACAAAATAAAGCACCAAACTTTCAGAATATTACTCTGTCCAGATTTGAGAAATTAGCATATTCCGGACTAGCTTTTGGTACCTTGAGACTCCATATCGTCTGATTCAGTCTTGGAGTAGACATGAGCGATGACAGAATCAGCAAACATGGTCAACATATAACCAGCACAAACCAACATATAAGAAAATGGGTAAGCCGGAGATGGCTCCGACTCTCCTTCCGCCGTCAACAGATCTCGAAACGTTTCGTCAGCATCGGACAAGAAATGCATCAAGGCGGTTGCAAGAAAAACTCCCCCGGCAAACTGTGTACCCAGAACCAAAAACCCGTGGCTCCATTTAAAAAAATAGGGAGATACGCCGCTGATGAACGTGAGGACAAAGATGATGACAAGACAGCCGATTTTGACAGAGATTAATGGTCTTGATTTGAGATCAGAACTCACATCGTCGTCTCCTCCGGTTGCATGGGAGAGACAAGGGACGACCAAGAAAAGAAAGAGGAAGAAGGAGACAAGAGGACGAGACATATGAATCTTTAGGGGGTTTGTGTGTCCGTGATTCCAACTTGGGAGATATGCTGTGTAGTATATAATATATAAGTGGTGTTTAAGAGTAGTACTAAAAACCATAAAAAGTTTGTACTACAACAATTATATGGTTGTTTGTTTACCACACATACAACATATTTGTCATTGGTCGTTAGACTTGGACTCTTTTTGGATGAATTCAGACTTAGAAGAATGAATAAAACCTCGTATTTTTTTTGGTTTTCATTTAACAAGAAACATCTGGTTTTAGACTGCAAACCTGAATAATTATTTTTCCCTTTTTAGATTGCAAAACCAAAATAATTCTAATTTTCAAAAAGCGTTGAAAACCAGAGGAGGTTGATAACTTGATTGACCTAATTGTCGACCTGAAATTGCACCTTAAGACACGCAATGCAACTGACAGGTATTCGCTAACAAGAAAATGGTAATTATTATTTTTTGTTTAACAAAACATACAAATAGACGTATCAACCATAACTTGCCAAAGCTCATAATCATAAATCATTTGGCAATTAACCTAAAGAGGTTAATGAAAATATAACTGTTAATTACCTAAAAAGGGACTTGGTTATTTCTCATGGAAAAGTTTACTTTGTAAAGCGGAGACAAAGCTCGCAGGAGGAAAAATTGGGTAAAAACATAACAACTCTTTGATAACTGATAAAAGACACATGATTTTTAGTTGGAATTTGACCTAAACAAAGAGACGAAGAAGAGTAGCTCCCGTTCCTGTTTTATGGTGTGCATCAATGAAATGAGGATATAATCGTCTCTCACTATACAGAAATCCTTTTAACGCCTCCAGAAACGTCGGTTTTGTCCCCGTTGTTCTTGCATTCTCCTACATATTCATAAAAGTCAGTGTTAGTCGACAACTAACAACAGGTTTTGCATTGGATACGATAGGTAAATGTTCGACTCACTTTTGATACTCTAGGGACCTGTCAAGGAACTCTTTGGCAACATCTTTTCTCTCGTAAGAGGCTAGAACCGGTCTGATATCAGCTGGACTGTTACGTGCAACATCTGCAGACCCAAACCAAAAGGATCAACCAATCAACATTGATGACGTCAGTTCACTAGTTTGATATTAAACCATTCTTACATTCAAGGAAAGGTATTAGGTCAACAAGCGCAGTGTCATCAGACTCGAGTTTGTAAGGCTTGATTGGCACACAATTTTCTGGCTGAAGGCTTGATTCGAAAGCATTCCCGCTAACATACAGAATCTTCTTCGGGTCTCTGTTCAGCTTTGACAGATCCTGCAAGCACGAAATTTTATTATAGTTGAGAAACACCTACTTTGGTAAGCAAGGAAGTATGTTTTGACATAGATAAGCTGCTTCCTTACCCTATAGTGCTTTCCATCCACATATTTTGTAGCGCCTCTTGCTAGCCTATAACGTATGTAGCCATTTGGGTCTAACTTCTCACAGACCGGAAATACATACTAGAAGTAACGAGCCATGTGTTAATTGCCGCATTATTATGATATTACATTCATAAAACTAGCAGAAAACAAAGGCGACTTTACCATATCCATCTGGTCAGAATACACGACAATCTCATAAAATTTTGCAAGATGCTCCAAGAATGCATCAACACCTGGTCTTTTGAATGTCCTCCACCCTCTGTCTCGCTAATATTTATTTTTGTAAATAAAAAGGCAGTAAAGGTTAAATACAGTTTCTTTAGAAAACAAATCAGTTCACAAGGGCTGCATTGTCCCATAATTCTCTTAGCCAACTATTCGCATCTACGATACAGTTGGTAATCAGTAGGCAACTTTCAAATCAATGGAATTGTTACCTTCCAGTCTGTGTAAAGCAATGTTTCATTCAAATCAAGAACGAGAGTGAAGGCATTCTGTTCTGAGGGATGCAAATCTGGAAGAAGCTTTTCCGAGAAAGGTTCCGTAAATCCCTACAAGGAGCCAGAGAGGAAATAAGAATTACAGAAAAAATCAGAAGAGAAAAGAGTAAGATTCACAAGAAACAATATTGTGTCACGGTGAAAGAACATACTTTCACATGTTCCTCCACAACTTCCCTAAGCTCCAAATACATTTCAATAGCTTTGGCAGGAACTGATCAGAATAAGAGCAAAACAAAGTCAGAATAAAAGACATACCATTCGTTAAAAAACGACAGAGGCTAAATGACTATACCTGACATCGCAGCAGAGTACAACATAGTTTGATATTTCTGCAGAGAGGTATTATTAAATCAGAGAAGCTTTAAGGATTCCATTGAAGAGAGAAAGACGGGTAGTTTTACAAGTGTTAAGAGGTGAGTAAAGAAAGTTGATTGGCTTGTCCAAAGGAGGATGAAAGTCAACCAGCCAATACATAAAAAATGATTATCAAGTTACTCACATCGATGCCTGAAGAATTAACAGTTGGTGTTTGCTTAGCTGATTCTCGGAATGCTTTAGTCTTTTCACTCACCTCATCTAATGTGTAAGCTGCATAACGACACAAACATCAGATCCACAAAGAGTCGAGAGATCGAACGTAGCGGATGACTAAGACGAGTATTTTTAACGCTTCAACCAAAATAGCTAAGAAGAAGATGGGAAACTGGAATGCAATGCCACGATTAACAATGACCCATTTAGTCGCATTCCACAGCAAAAGCAACTTTGCAAACCGATCATTGAGTATAATAGATAAAACATTTCAATTATTCATTCGAAAAATACATCCATGGACGAGGGAATGCAAGTACAGACCATAGCTTGCGTAACCAGCAGCAGCGGTAGCACCCGTGAGTGCCCATATGAGTCCGTAACTAAGAAACTTCAGAGCTTTCCGCTCCTTTCCCAGCGGCTCCGCAGCCGCCGGTTCTGCTTGAGGAAGAGGAGGTGGTTGATTTGGCGGTGGAATATCAGAAACTGACGGGGAGTGGTAAGAGGAGAGTCCTGGAACCTTCGTTAAGGGATTCAAAGAAGATGATTCCGTAACGGATATCCTTGGATTACGAGATCCAAGCTTTGCTAATCTGGGCAAAAGACGAGATCGAAGAGCAATAGAAGCCATTTCCGATTTCGGCGTTTCCTCCAAAGTACAAACCTTGGGGATCGCAAGGTTGAAGTAGGGTTTTGAAATGATCGGAGAAGGGAAATTAACCAATCTGACTGTTTGGAAACTGGCGTTGTGGGCTAATTTAAAGACTCATATCGACTGTTTGGAAGTCGGTTTGTATCACCAATATTGTCTTACTATTTTTTTTTTTATTACAAACAACTTATTTTAACTAACAATAACCTTAGATGAACAATTATTAATTAAAATAAAAATTCTCTCCAACCAATATTAATAAACTTCAAAAGTGAAGATCAATTTTGGTAAAAAGTTTAACATTAGATTAACCACATAATCTAGGAATAAGCACAGCTAAACACATCCTAGTTGTTTCTAGGTGGTAAGTTAGTAAAAAAATTTTAAAAAATTTTGGACCTCAATGTATATTTGAAAGTGTCCAATAATATTATCGAAGTTATCATTTGTAATACTGGTAAGAGAATTCTAGAATAGGCTTTTCAAACAGATCCAACCCATAATCACAATTCTATATTATATTTATATTTAAATATTTTTATATAAATATTTGATATATAGATTATAATTAATTAAAAATTATTATATTTTTGGTAACTGTTTCTTGTGTTTGAAATTTGACAGAAATATTTTAAATAAAATTTGACAAAATCAAATATATAAAATAACAATTTTAAATAAATTTAATGTATGAAATTAAATGATTTTTAAGATGTATATTGTTTTAATAAAAATAATATCTTAAAAAATAATGTTTTTTAAATTTTGTTCTACATGTAGTATAGAAATTAAAATTTAAAAATTATAAAAAAATTTATATAAAATAAATATTTTAAATAAATTATAAATAAAATGAAAATATTATGTTTAGATTTTTATTTTTAGTTTAAATTTTAAATTTTTTTAATATAAAAAGAATTTATATTATTTTAATATTAATTTTTTGTTATTAATAAAATTAAAAATTAATGATATTAAATTTGAAAATTTTAATAGTGTTATTTTAGATAATTGTTTTAAATAAATTATATAATATTATTTTGCGTATTTTGTATATATGGTAGATTTTAGTTATGGTTGTTTTTTGGGAGTTAAAACAAAAAATGAGAGGAAAAGTGTAGCTTTGCCGGTGACCTAATTACAGTATTTCACCGGTTGATTACGGAGAAGACGAGAAAGTTGAAAAATCTGATTCAATGGCGCCTGTTCGGATAACTGGCGCTGTTGTTGCAGCGGCGACGATGGTGATGCTTTCTTACTGTTATTTGGGCTTACTCCGCTTCTCCGGTAAGTTAGATTCTTGCTCCTCTGGGAAGAAGAAGAGGAAGGATAAGCTGATTACGAGAAACGGGCTCGTCGATGCCATTGGTAATACTCCTCTGATTCGTATCAATAGCCTCTCCGAGGCTACCGGGTGTGAGGTGTTTCTCGATTTTCTTAACTAGTGTTGGATTGGTCTGTTAGATTTGATTTTCCCCATGTTTTCGAATAGATTTCTACGATAAGATAGTGTAAATTATTAATTAAAGACGTAATTTGGTGTTCAGATTCTGGGGAAATGCGAGTTTTTGAATCCAGGAGGTAGCGTTAAAGATAGAGTTGCAGTGAAGATCATTGAAGAGGTATACTAGTAGCTCAGATTTTCCGTATGGTCTGCTACAACAATGATGGGCATATTGGAGGTTCCTATTTGTTTAAAGTTCGTAGATTTCATCTATTATCACTGTCGGTGATTGAAATCATTAGCTTAGTTATTCATTGTAGTGTTTTGCAAAGACAAGTTCTGGTTATTTTGGTATAAATGAAACCGAGAAGCAGGTCCAAGAAACTCGTTTTTCTAATAAAAAATAGTTATTATTTACTGTTTAGGCTTTGGAATCTGGTAAGCTATATCCAGGCGGAATTGTTACAGAGGGTAGTGCTGGGAGTACTGCCATTAGCCTTGCTACAGTTGCTCCGGCATACGGGTGTAAATGTCATGTTGTTATACCTGATGATGCTGCTATTGAAAAGGTTATATCTTTCAAACACCTTGATGATACACATTCTCTTGATGCATTACATATACTCAAAGTTGTATCGTGTTGGACTTTTTTTAGTCTCAAATACTTGAAGCCCTTGGAGCTACCGTTGAGAGGGTGAGGCCAGTGTCAATAACTCACAAAGATCACTATGTCAACATTGCGAGGCGACGGGCTGACGAAGCAAATGAGTTAGCATCGAAGGGAAGGCTAGCAAATGGAATAGATGGCGTACACCAGGAGAAAACAAATGGTTTCACAGTTGAGGAAGAGAAAGAGCCTTCCTTTTTCTCAGGTTCAGTTACAGGTGGCTTCTTTGCAGATCAATTTGAAAATTTGGCAAATTATAGGGCTCATTATGAAGGTACTGGCCCTGAAATCTGGCACCAGACTGATGGTAACATCGATGCCTTTGTTGCTGCTGCGGGTACAGGTGGTACTTTAGCTGGCGTTTCAAGGTTTCTTCAGGTATGCTTAATCAGGACCTATGCTAATCACAGCTGTATGATTTAGTAATTGTATACGGTTATGAACAACAAAAGAGCTCATAAAATTCTTGTGCTTTAAACAGGATAAAAATGAAAGAGTAAAATGCTTCCTGATCGATCCTCCTGGATCTGGTCTGTACAATAAAGTAACACGGGGAGTGATGTACACAAGAGAGGAAGCTGAAGGACGTCGACTGAGAAACCCATTTGATACTATAACAGAAGGGATTGGCATCAACAGGCTTACTCAGAATTTCCTGATGGCAAAACTTGACGGCGGTTTCCGTGGTACTGATAAAGAAGCTGTTGAGATGTCGAGGTAGTGTTCATACTTTATATGTTTTGACATTCCTGTTGTAGAGGATACTGTAAAAAATTCATAAAAGTTACCATCTTAATATTTTTCTTACTCGATGTTGCCAGGTTTCTTCTGAAGAAGGATGGACTCTTTGTTGGAAGCTCCTCGGCTATGAACTGTGTTGGGGCAGTGAGGGTGGCTCAAACCCTTGGTCCTGGTCACACAATTGTCACCATTCTTTGCGATAGCGGAATGAGACATCTAAGCAAGTTTCACGACCCTCAGTACTTGGCTCTGTACGGGTTGAGTCCAACCGCAATTGGACTGGAGTTCATCGGCATAAAGTGAAACGATGTTACATTACAATAGCTTCGGATCATCAAGCTCGACTTGATCGGAATCTTATTGATTATTAGAAACGTGGATAACATATTCTTTGTAGCACCGTGAAGGACTAATGATTTTTAGAAAATAGACAGGTTTGGATTTAAGGGAAGAAAGTCAAAGCAACAATGCATGTGTCTGACCTCTGAAACTCCCATAACTATATATCACACCTGTCTTTTGTATTGGCCACAAGTCTTTGACTTAATGGGCTCCCTTACAAGATACAGGGGAACATGTAATCAGGATTTTGTCTTTGTACCCATTAAAATCTAGTCCGTGTTCAATGCATTCGACTGTAAAGCTCATGATAGAGAGTCCTGATGAACATATATAAATCGTTTGTGTAAGGTCTGATGATCCCAACAATGGCGAGAAATGGAAACAATAAGACGCTATTGATCTCATCACTCTCTTTCTTAAAGAATCTTTGCATTCTCATAACTATCCCAATCTTCTTTCTCTATAAGGTTCTCCAGACCACTGACATGTTCAACAAGAAGTCCAAGTCTTATCTTCATGGTCAGGAAGAGCATGAATGTCAAGAAACAAAAACCGACATAGAAGAAGAAGAAGAGGGTTTGATAGAGATTTCTCTGATGAGAGAAGCAGAGGAAGAGAAGTTGGTGAGTGTGAAGAAAGGTCGGATGAGTAAAGAAGAGACAACGATCATGGAGATATGGGAAGAAGTTGAAGCAGAAGATAATTTGATTGAGATTGACATATCCATTGGATCAATTGTCTGAGATTAGTGGTAACAAAACTAGGTGTTTTTTCCACACATTGTTGCACCGTTTAATAGTTCACATGTTTACTCTTAAAAATCATACAAAACACAAAATAAATCTAAAGTAGTAAACTATATGTGGTTCATGTACACAACAAAGTCTTGTGAAGAGGAATTTTTATCATTCGCATGTATGAAGACAAGATCTCCAAAGTGCTTTCTCAAAAACCTGCAAAGACAAATCCAGAGCCAACATACAATTTTTTGTTTTTTGTTTTTAAAGGAGTGTCTGAAGAAGGGATAGAAAAGCAGAGATGAAGATCAAAACAAAGAGCATTACGGATTTAATCAGTGTAAGCTGATGAGACGTGAAAATTGCAGACCGAGAGCTGGACGCATGTGGTAGAACACAGGAATAGCTCAGACCGCCATTCATTCAGCGAAGAAAACAGCCGCTGATCGCACCAACTTTAGATCCTCTGTTTCGACCAACTGAATCGAAACCCTCCTGTTCTTATAACATTTCAAAACGCTTACTTGCCTCTTCCTCTTGTCGTCTGGACAAATAAGATACTTCAAATAAACTCAGCAGCCTTCACATGTGAACACAGATCATCCAGCGTCGACTCGAAATAATGACTGTCTCCACCGCCGAAGAGCAGAAGCATGAACGAACGCAAGCACCGGCGAGTTTTGAAAATTTTGAACGGAGAAATAGAAGTGAAGCCTTTTTAGGTTTTGCTCGGTGGAAGAAAAGATGATTCCGACGACGAAAACGATAATTTCAAAGCATTCGACTTTCGAAAGTTACTCTTGCACAGTCATTCCCTTGTAGCTAACTAAAACGGCAAACATTTCTCTTCACAGCGCCATTGTTATTTTCTTGCAGCTGCCTGGTCTCTGCTCTCACACAATGATTTTGCAGAAGAAGTGGCTATCTTTTGCCTGAGAGTATCTTGGGAACCGAGATTTCAAGTGTTCTTCTCTAACTGCTTGTGCATTATTGGTGTTTGATGTTCTTTCTGTCTGTCGTTACACACTTGGATGACAAAAAACCTTAATTGTTAAGATTTTAGATCGATTTAAATTGCTTTTATTCTTGCTGTTAGTGACTTTTAGAATACTAAATTCATATATAATACAGTAGTATATTTGAATTACTAAACTTAAATGAAAAATGTAATTAAATATAATTCATATATCAAACATTTATATAAAACAAATCAAATTTAATTTAGAATATGCACAAAACAACACAAATTCAGGTTTCACCTCTTTCAAATTTAAAATAAACCAGTTAAAATGTATTAATATAAATAAAATCAATTTCAATTTAAAACTAAAAATTCTGAAGAAGGAAATTAAATATTTATATGAAAATACTAATATCAAATACAAAACATTAATGTCATTGAAATTCTTACAATATATTATAATAAAATAAAATAAATCTTATTTTTAAAAATATATAATTAAAAGTAATTTATATTCAAATGATGAGAGTCTATATAAACATAAAATATGACTTATAAATCAATAAATTGATATATTATTTAGTTATAGAATACCGTAAATAAGTGTTGAAGTTTTTAAGATTGTAATTTTTATGGTTGGTCAGAAAAATCATATGAAATATTTTTGACTCATATAAGACAAATTTAATGGACGGAGTAACTATTTTTAATACTCATGAATATTTCTTTTTTATATTTAACTTTAGTAAAAATTGATTCAAAATTTATTGATTGTTAATGAAATAATTCTATTGTGTTTGATTATTATAATTTCTCAATTTAATTTCTTTTAAAAGTCTGTAAATTATTATCATGTATAGTAACACGGTTTATAAAAAATATAAAAATATAAATAATTTTCTAATTAGTATAGAACTGTCATTAAATAATATTTTAAAAATCTAATTAGTTTAAAATGAATAAAGATTTAAAGTCTAATTATGTATATACTTAGGTTTATCAAAAAACAGTGCAAACCTAATTAATATAAAATTAATAATTAAGTAAAGTATTTATTTGTTATAATAATAATTACATAGTAATTTTTAGGACTATATTTTTATTAGAAAAGGAATAATTTAATTTAAAATTATGGCGTAAACATCAAAACACATATTATATAACAAATCAACAAGATTAATATCCTTAAATAAAATTTAAAGTTTTTGTTCTAAATTTAGGATTTTAAAATTAATATTTTGTTAAAAGATATATTTTGCTTTTAAAAACTTAATTACTTTAACATACATGTGTCAAAACTATTTAAAATGATATTAACATTGAAAACAGGGGAAATGTTTAAAATATCACCTTTCTAAGTTTTTATTTCAAAAATAACATTATTAGTTTAAATCTCCAATGATAACACAAATTTAATATTAAAATACATTAAAACTATATTTTTATAGAAAAAATTAAACTATAAATTGAAAAAATGAACCCAAATATAATAATTTAAGTTTATGTATAATTTATTTAAAATAAATAAGTATTTTTACATAAATATTTATGATATTTTTGAGATTTTAATTTTGAGATGTTAGATTTGGAAGAAATTTTTTAAAATGTGCTATTTTATTACTCTTTAAAATATGCTGACAAAAAATCATAGTTTTATAATTTTCTAAAATAATATTTTTAATTTTTTGGTTTAAAAATAGTAAAATTAGTTTAAATTTTCAGTAATAATATAAATTTAATATGAAAATTTTTTGTTAATAAAGCAAATAGTTACATTTACATAATTTGTGATATTTTTAAAATGATAGATTTAAAATAAAAAAATAAAAATAATATTAATTTATTAATATAGATAAATTGTTCACATAATTTTTTTTGGTTACTAATAAGTTTATCATAAATTATTCGTGATAGTGTATATGAAAATATGAAAAAAATAATCAAAGTAAACGAAATGAAATTTACTAAACCGGCATTGGAACCTTTTGCTCTTCCTGTATTTAACACAAAGTGCCTTAGCATCAAAGAACTCTCCCCACTTCTCTCTCTATCAAATCCTTCTGTACGCGATCCTCTTCAAAACCCTAGTTTCGGATCGCTCCGGACTTGAATTCTCTCCAGGATCGTCAATTCATCTCTTTCTGTCTTTTGTTCTTCTTATCGTTCGCCTGCGTCAGCGATCGCCATCCGTCCAAATATTGGACCAGATCACCGCCGCTATCTTGATTTGATTCCTTGCCGTTTCACAAGTGATTACCAGTCCTAAATCGGTGTATTGACCAGTTATATCCCGTGTTGAGGATTGATCAGTGCTCAAATCTTTCGTTTGCTTCAGGAGATGCCCTGTCTCTAATCATGAAGCTCAGGAGTGGTGCTTCGGAAGTGGTAAGTGTTTCATAACGGCGCAATTAAACCCTTGATCATCTGGATTGCTATCTGTGTCTCTGCATTTTCGTGTTTTACTCTTTAGTCCGTTCTTCTACTTGTTAATATTGATTTAGTTTTCTCTGGCTTTAGCGATTGCCCGAGATGTTCTTTCAATTTTCTCTGGCTTTAATTTTCTCTGGAAACAATTTTCTCAAGCGATAATTGATTATTTTGATTGATATAATGGGTTTGAGTTCTTAAGCCAAAACATGGAGGCGGTACCAATGGTTTTCAATGGAATGTTGTATGTTAACTTTACTGTCTTTTCCATTTACAAGATTCTCTGTATTGGCTTTTTTTTCTTTCTGAATCTTCTACTGCGTGCGGTTCTATTCTATTCGATGTTGTATCTATTGGCTGTGTTAACCATTCTTTGATTCATTTTTACCAGCCTCCCAAGATCAAATCTTTCATCAACAGTGTTACCACTGTTCCTTTCGAGCAAATACAGGAACCCCTTGAATGTTTTCGCTGGGAATTTGACAAGGTATTCTAAATCCAGTTTGTGAAGCTGTTTCTTTTTATTCTGCCTACTGTCGTTTTGATTTATGGCTGTTTTTCCTTTGTATAGGGTGACTTCCATCACTGGGTAGACCTCTTCAATCATTTTGACACGTATTTTGAGACGAACGTAAAAGGAAGGAAAGATCTGCATGTTGAGGAAAATTTCGAGGCATCTGGTCCTCCTTTCCCAAAGGATGCTGTTCTTCAAATTCTCCGAGTTATCAGGGTTGTTTTAGAGAATTGCACAAACAAACATTTTTATAGTTCTTATGAGGTAAATCTCCGCAACAATTCCCCTAAATGTCATTTGATATTGGCATGGTTTCTTTCTAACTTTTGTCACAGTATACAAATGAATGCTAATGTTTTTCAACTCATATTCTCTGTTGGATTTCTGGTTGTTCCTCTAGATATGTCGTTTTTGTATGCTAATTGTTGAGATATGAGATATCTACCTGATAATTCTCACACACTTGTTCCTAAATAACTGCAGCAGCATCTTTCTCTCCTCCTTGCATCTACTGATGCAGATGTCGTTGAAGCCTGTCTACAGACGTTGGCTGCCTTTCTGAAGAGGCAAATCGGAAAATACTCAATAAGAGATGCTTCTCTGAATTCAAAACTTTTTTCCCTTGCACAAGGCTGGGGGGGAAAAGAGGAAGGTCTTGGCTTGACATCATGTGCCATGGAAAACAGTTCTGATGAGGTTTCGCACCAGCTAGGTTGTACTCTTCATTTTGAGTTTTATGCTTCTAATGAATCATCAAGTGAACTTCCTGGCGGTTTACAAATTATCCATGTACCTGATGTCATCATGTGTGCTGAGTCTGATCTGGAACTTCTGAACAAATTAGTCACTGATCACAAGGTTCCTCCCAGTTTAAGATTCGCTTTGTTGACCAGATTGAGATTTGCAAGGGCGTTCTCGTCTTTGATAACCCGGCAGCAATATACATGTATTCGCTTATATGCTTTCATTGTTTTGGTTCAAGCAAGTGGTGACTCTGAGAATGTTGTTTCTTTTTTTAATGGCGAGCCTGAATTTGTAAATGAGTTAGTTACACTGGTAAGCCATGAGGATACTGCTTCAGAGAAAATAAGGATATTATGCTTGCTTTCCTTGGTTGCCCTATCACAAGATCGAACTCGGCAGCCGACTGTTTTAACTGCAGTCACCTCTGGCGGGCACCGTGGTTTGCTATCTAGTCTAATGCAGAAAGCCATTGATTCTGTTATTGGTAAAACTTCTAAGTGGTCTCTGGCTTTTGCAGAAGCCTTGTTATCCCTTGTTACCGTCCTGGTTTCATCATCGTCTGGATGTTTAGCCATGCGAGAAGCTGGTCTTATTCCGACCCTAGTGCCTCTCATCAAAGATACAGATCCCCAGCACTTACATTTGGTCAGCACTGCTGTGCACATATTAGAAGCCTTTATGGATTACAGCAATCCAGCTGCTGCTTTGTTCAGAGATTTGGGTGGCTTAAATGATACTATCTTTCGGTTGAAGCTGGAAGTTTCTTGCATCGAAGATGATGTAAAAGGAAAAAAATGCAGTTCAGATGGTAATGGGAGGGATTCACATGCTCTTGGTGGTTCTGTTGATCAGTCTGATCCTGAACAGCTTCCCTATTCTGAAGCATTAATTTTGTATCACAGGAAATTGTTGTTAAAAGCCTTGTTACGAGCAATATCTCTGGGAACTTATGCTCCTGGTAACACTAACCTTTATGGTTCAGAGGAGAGCTTGCTGCCTGAATGTTTGTGCATTATCTTCCGGAGAGCAAAAGATTTTGGGGGTGGAGTGTTCTCGCTTGCTGCCACTGTGATGAGTGATCTCATTCATAAAGATCCCACTTGTTTCAATGCTTTAGATTCAGCTGGTTTAACTTCTGCCTTTCTTGATGCTATATCTGGTGAGGTTATATGCTCTGCAGAAGCCATAACATGTATCCCACAGTGTCTGGATGCTCTGTGCCTCAACAATAGCGGTCTTCAAGCTGTAAAGGACCGAAATGCATTGAGGTGTTTTGTTAAAATATTTACTTCTTCGTCTTATCTGCAGGCTCTGAGTGGCGACACACCTGCTTCTCTGTCAAATGGGCTTGATGAACTCTTAAGACACCAATCTTCTTTGCGCACTTATGGAGTTGATATGTTCATTGAAATCCTCAACTCCATGCTGATTATTGGATCTGGGATGGAGGCCACCACTTCTATGTCAGCAGTTGTTCCTACTGATCCTGCTACTGTTCCTATGGAAATTGACTCTGATGAGAAGAGCTTGGTGGTTTTGGATGAGGCGGAACCATCTTCCAATACCTCTCCAGCAAACATTGAACTGTTTCTTCCAGATTGTGTATGTAATGTTGCTCGTCTCTTTGAAACAGTTCTTCAGAATGCAGAAGTATGTTCCCTGTTTGTTGAGAAGAAAGGAATTGATGCTGTTTTGCAGCTATTCTCTTTACCTCTTATGCCTCTGTCAACCTCTCTTGGTCAGAGTTTTGCTGTCGCTTTTAAGAACTTCTCCCCTCAGCATTCGGCTGCTCTACCCCGGATAGTGTGCTCCTTCTTACGAGAACATCTGAAGAATACAAATGATCTTTTGGTTTCCATTGAAGGCATTCAGCTTCTTAAATTAGAACCTGCAGTCCGGACGAAGATTTTGAGATCTCTTTCCTGCCTAGAAGGAATGTTGGCCCTCTCCAATTTTTTGTTGAAAGGACCAGCTTCAGTTATCTCGGAACTGAGTGCTGCTGATGCTGATGTACTGAAAGAACTTGGTCTAACATACAAGCAAATGATTTGGCAGATGGCATTGTGTAGTGATACCAAGGAAGATGAAAAAAGATGTGTTCATCGAGGACCTGATTCAGTTTCAGCATCATCTACTGTTGAAAGAGAGAGTGACGATGATTCAAACAATACTTCAGCAGTTAGATACACAAACCCTTTGTCCATTGGAAACAGTAGCTCTCAGTCTATTTGGCGTGGGGATCGTGACTTCCTGTCTGCTGTGCGTTCTGGCGAAGGTATTCATGGTCGTACACGACATGCAATAGCCCGAATGAGAGGTGGGCGAACTCGTCGACACCTGGAGTCTTTTAGTTTTGATTCTGATATTCCACCTGATCTACCAGAAACGTCATCTTCCGTTGAGCTGAAAAAGAAAAGCACTGAAGTTATCATTGTTGAAATTTTAGACAAGCTGAACTGTACACTGCGATTTTTTTTCACAGCCCTTGTGAAGGGATTCACCAATGCTAATCGTCGCAGAATTGATGGAGCACCATTGAATTCAGCATCCAAGACGCTAGGTACTGCCTTAGCTAAAGTATTTCTTGAAGCTCTTAACTTCCAGGGGTATGGTGCTGCAGATGGGCATGATATCTCTCTGTCAGTAAAATGCCGGTACCTTGGAAAAGTAGTAGATGACATGACTTCTCTGATAGTTGATACTCGAAGGAGGGTCTGTTTAACAGCTATGGTTAATAGTCTTTATGTTCATGGAACATTTAAGGAACTTCTCACCACATTTGAAGCTACAAGCCAGTTGCTTTGGACAGTTCCTTTTTCTATCCCTGCATCTGGTACTGAGAATGAGAAGCCAGGTGAATGGAATATATTGTCTCACAGTACGTGGCTGGTAGATACTCTGCAAAACTATTGTCGAGCACTTGACTATTTTGTTAACTCTACATTTCTTTTATCTCCGGCCCCCGCTTCTCAAACACAGCTTCTTGTCCAGCAAGCTTCCATTGGTTTGTCGATCGGACTTTTTCCTGTACCAAAGGAACCTGAGACTTTTGTTCGAAATCTGCAGTCTCAGGTTCTGGATGTCATACTACCTATATGGAACCACCCCATGTTTCCTGATTGCAATCCTATTTTTGTGGCTTCAGTTACCTCCCTTGTTACACATATATACTCTGGTGTTGTGGAATCTAGGCAAAATCGCAGTGGTGTTACCCGGAGTACAAACCAAAGAGCCTTGCCTCTACAGCCTGACGAAGCTGTTGTTGGTATGATTATTGAAATGGGATTTTCAAGGTCAAGGGCTGAAGAAGCTTTACGAAGAGTTGGAACAAACAGTGTTGAAATGGCAATGGAGTGGTTGTTTACCCATCCTGAGGATCATGTGCAGGAAGATGACGAACTGGCTCAAGCACTTGCACTATCTCTTGGAAATGCATCTGAAACTCCAAAACTTGATGATACAGACAAGCCTGTAGATGTTCTTCAGGAAGAAGCAGAGCCAAGAGAACCATCTGTTGATGAAGTTATTGCTGCATCAGCAAAGTTATTTCGGTGTGATGATTCTATGGCTTTCCCATTGATGGATTTGTTTGTGACACTCTGTAGCCGAAACAAAGGGGAAGATCGGCCGAAAATCGTGTTGTATCTTATTCAGCAACTGAAGCTAGTACAACTTGATTTCTCCAAGGATACTGGTGCTTTGACTATGATACCACACATTTTAGCATTAGTTCTCTCAGAGGATGATAAAACACGGGAAATTGCTGCACAGGATGGTATTGTGACCCTAGCAATTGATATCTTGACTGATTTCAAGCTTAAGAGAGAATCTGAAAATGAGATATTGGCTCCAAAATGTATTAGTGCTTTGCTTCTTATCTTGAGCATGATGCTGCAAGCACGGACAAGAACATTGTCTGAATATGTGGAAGGAAATCAAGGTGGATCTTTGGAGCCGAGCGATTCTCAGCAAGACTCAGCAGCAGCTTTAAACAAAGTGTTATCTTCAGATGTCGCTGAAGGGGAGTCAAACCTGGAATTGGAATTTATTTTTGGAAAGTCGACAGCCTATCTGACCATGGAGGAGGGTCAAAAAGCTCTACTGATCGCCTGTGGACTCATGAAACAGTGTGTTCCAGCAATGGTTATGCAGGCTGTTCTGCAGTTATGTGCTCGTCTTACGAAAACACATGCTTTAGCTACCCTATTTCTGGAAAATAGAGGCTTATCTTCACTTTTTAATCTTCCGAAAAAATGTTTTTTCCCTGGGTATGATACTGTTGCATCTTGTATCGTACGTCATCTTGTTGAAGACCCTCAGACTCTCCAAATTGCTATGGAATCCGAAATACGACAAACGTTGAGTGGGAAGAGACATATAGGTAGGGTATTACCTCGGACATTCCTGACAACAATGGCACCTGTAATTTCAAGAGATCCGGTGGTTTTTATGAAAGCTGTGACTTCTACATGTCAGCTGGATTCATCAGGAGGAAGGGACTGTGTGGTACTGTCAAAGGAAAAAGAAAAGCCAAAAGTTTCTGGCAGTGAACACGGATTCTCTTTGAATGAATCCCTTGGAATATCTGAAAGTAAGCTTCATGATGGGTCAGGAAAATGTTCAAAAAATCACAGAAGAGTCCCTGCTAACTTCATCCAAGTTATTGATCAGCTTATTGACATTATCTTGAGTTTTCCTCGGGTGAAGAGGCAGGAAGATGAAACCAAATTAATTTTGATGGAGGTTGATGAGCCGACAGCTAAAGTTAAGGGTAAAACAAAAGTTGGTGATCTGGAGAAAGCAGAACTTGGATCTGAAAAATCTGAAGAATTGGCCAGGGTAACATTTATCTTGAAGTTGTTGAGTGATATTGTTCTCATGTACTTGCATGGTACCAGTGTCATACTGAGACGGGATACAGAAATATCACAGCTTCGGGGATCCAATCTACCTGATGATTCACCTGGAAATGGTGGACTAATTTATCATGTCATTCATCGATTACTTCCTATATCTCTCGAAAAGTTTGTTGGACCTGAAGAATGGAAAGAGAAATTGTCCGAAAAGGCTTCCTGGTTTCTGGTTGTTTTGTGCAGCCGGTCCAGTGAAGGGCGTAGAAGAATAATCAGTGAGCTTTCCAGGGTTTTATCTGTGTTTGCTTCCTTGGAAAGGAGTTCCGGTAAAAATGTTCTGTCACCTGATAAAACAATTCTTGCTTTTGCTGACCTGGTCTATTCGATCTTGACAAAGAATTCATCTTCGAGCAACTTACTTAGTTGTGGTTGTTCAATTGATGTTGCAAAGAGCATGATAGATGGTGGGATTATCCAATGCCTGACCAATATCCTACATGTGATTGATCTCGACCACCCTGATGCTCCAAAACTTGTCACTATTATCCTAAAGTCTCTTGAGACACTAACGAGGGCTGCAAATGCTGCCAAACAGCTTAAATCAGAAGGACCAAACGAGAAAAAGAGCACAGATTCCAATGAGAGACAAACTGAGTCTGAAGTTGACGAGCTGAACCAAACTAATAGCAGTCCACATCAAGTAACAGATGCAGTAGAGAATGAACAGGAGCAGCCTCAAATTTCCTCTCTAAGCGAAGGTGGA
The DNA here is from genome assembly GCA_018901935.1 of Pugionium cornutum. NCBI lineage: Eukaryota > Viridiplantae > Streptophyta > Magnoliopsida > Brassicales > Brassicaceae > Pugionium > Pugionium cornutum. Next base: position 27,520,532 of record CM032156.1, on the reverse strand, counting down.
AGGGGTCCGAGTCAAACCCAGGCTATGCCTCAGGAGATGAGGATAGAAGGCGAGGAGACAATACTGCCTGAACCTATTCAGATGGATTTCATGGGAGAGGAGATTGAAGCTGATCAAATTGAAATGAGTTTTGATAGGGGTGAAAATGATGTAGACGATGACATAGGAGATGAAGGCGAGGATGATGAAGGAGATGATGAGGATGCAGATTTAGTGGAAGATGGAGCTGGTGTTATGTCTCTTGCTGGAACTGATGTGGAAGATCCTGAAGATACTGGCCTTGGAGATGAATATAATGATGAGATGATTGGCGAAGATGAGGATGATTTCCACGAGAATCGTGTAATAGAGGTGCGGTGGAGGGAAGCTCTTGATGGACTGGATCACATTCAGATTCTTGGGCGATCTGGTGGTGGAAATGGTTTTGTTGATGATATTACAGCAGAGCCGTTTGAAGGAGTGAATGTGGACGATTTGTTTGCTCTGCGGAGACCCTTGGGCGTGGAGCGGAGACGTCAAACAGGAAGATCTTCTTTTGATCGATCTGGTTCAGAAATACATGGTTTTCAGCACCCACTCTTCTCCAGACCTTTACAAAATAGGTCTCCGGTTTCAGCAAGTGCTGGCAGTATTCCCAGGCATTCAGAAGCTGGCAATTATGATGTAGCACAGTTTTACATGTTTGATACACCTGTTCTTCCATTTGATCAAGTCCCGGGTAATCCTTTCAGTCATCGTTTAGGAAGTGGTGGGGTGCATCCTCCTTTGACTGATTTTTCTGTTGTGGGTATGGATTCATCAAGAAGAGGGGTTGGTGATAGTCGGTGGACTGATATAGGTCATTCTCAACCAAGTAGCCAATCTGCTTCAATTGCCCAGCTGATAGAAGAACATTTTATTTCCAACGTGCGTGCTTCTGCTCCATCAAATACCCTTGTCGAAAGGGAAACTAATATCACAGATGTCCAAGAGCAGCAGCGTCCCGATGTGATTCCACCAGTTGGAAGCGAAACCGTTTTGGGAGATAGTAACAACGGTGGTCAACAAGGTGAAGAGCGCGAGCTGTTAAATAACAGTGACAATAACCCACCTGACGCAACTTTCTCTCAAGGTCAAGCTAATCTAGCTTTTCCTGTCGTCCAAGATGCAGGTGATTGGCCACAGCGGCATGAAGTTATGCAGCCTCTTCCTCTGAACAGCACACCAAATGAGATTGACGGAATGGAAATTGGGGTAGGTGATGGAATACCTATTGAGCATGCAGAGCATCTTGTGTCCACTGCCCAGGGCCAACCTGATACTTCCAGTACTCAAAATGTGTCTGTTACCGAGACTACTCTTCCAGTTACTGCTCCTGATTCGAATCTTCAACCAATTGTAGATGTAGATATGAGTAGTGATGGTGCAGGAAATCAAAATGTGGAACCTTCACTTTTGGCACGTGACAATAATGAGCTCTCAACCAATGAAGCTACAGAAGATGTGAGGAATGAACAAGTTGCTGAAGGTAGCTCGGACGGTGGGGGACCTGAAGCCATTTCCATTGATCCTACTTTTTTGGAGGCGCTCCCTGAAGATTTGCGGGCAGAAGTCCTTGCTTCTCAGCAAGCTCAGTCCGTTCAGCCTCCAACTTATGAACCACCTCCAGTAGATGACATAGATCCTGAGTTTTTGGCAGCCCTTCCCCCAGATATTCAAACAGAAGTTCTTGCTCAACAAAGGGCGCAAAGGATGGTACAGCAGTCACAAGGACAACCAGTTGACATGGATAATGCGTCAATTATTGCTACTCTACCTGCTGATTTACGTGAAGAGGTTTGTATCTTACCTTTAGTTGAATTATGTAGTTTGGATTTGGAGCTAGTTCTAAAATTCTGAAATTGCTACTTTCAGGTTCTCTTAACTTCTTCAGAAGCAGTTTTGGCAGCTTTGCCTTCACCTTTGCTTGCGGAAGCGCAGATGCTCAGAGACCGAGCAATGAGTCACTATCAGGCTCGTAGTCTTTTTGGAAGTAGCCATAGGCTGAATAATCGAAGGAATGGTTTGGGTTACAATAGGCTGACGGGGATAGACAGGGGTGTTGGAGTCACTCTTGGTCAGAGGGTTGTTTCATCTGTTGCAGATGGCTTGAAAGTAAAAGAGATCGAAGGAGACCCTCTTTTGGATGCTGATGCCTTGAAATCACTAATTAGGCTACTACGACTAGCAAAGGTAAGAGGCATTCCTGTTTTTCATACCTCCTTCTGGCAAAGCAATAAATCAATGATTTTGGTGCTTATTTCCCAACACCTAATTGGTTATTTCAATGGAAGTATCATAAGTTTTGGTTTATGCTTCTTTTCGCTTCTTAAATTATGTTTTCTAATGTTCAGCCGTTGGGGAAAGGCCTTCTGCAGAGGCTTCTATTAAATCTATGTGCTCACAGTGTTACAAGAGCAAACCTGGTTCAAATTTTACTGGATATGATTAGGCCAGAGATTGAAACATCACCGGGCGAGTTGACAGTAACTAATCCGCAAAGACTCTATGGGTGTCAGTCAAATGTTGTTTATGGACGATCCCAGCTGTTGAATGGTAGTACTTCCTATCAAAATTCTTTCTTTGCTATTTGCGCCAGCTTTCAGAGCACCATCTGACTTTATTTGTTACTTACACAGGTCTTCCTCCTCTAGTGTTCCGTCGGGTGCTTGAAGTTTTGACGTACTTGGCTACAAATCATTCGGCTGTTGCTGACTTGTTGTTTTACTTTGATTTGTCACTTCTGTCCCAGTTTTCAAGCCTGAAACCCTCTGCGTGTGAAGGCAAGGGTAAGGGGAAAGTTAGTCATCTGACAGACTCCCGGAATCTGGAGATACCTGTGGTTGTCTTCCTAAAACTGCTTAATCGGCCTCAGCTTTTGCAAAGCACATCTCATCTAGCGCTGGTATGTTTAGCATGATTTTTAATAGTAGGAGTCTTCTTGTCACACTCACCCTATAGTTGCTTTGGTTGTTATTTTACCTGTATTGTCTCCACAAGATTTGTGTTCTGCATGTTCCAGGTCATGGGTTTGCTGCAAGTAGTTGTCTACACAGCAGCATCCCGAATTGAGGGTTGGTCTCCATCATCAGGAGTACTAGAGAAATCAGAAAATAAACTCATCCGTGAAGAAGCTTCAAGTGAAGCACGAAAAGATGTCAATTCCGAGCTACCGGATGAAGCTGAGCTATCTATTGCAAGAAGGAAGAATTGTGCTGATGTATATAACATATTCTTGCAGTTGCCACAGTCTGATCTCTGTAATCTTTGCAATCTTCTTGGATGTGAAGGGTAAGACACACCCTCCTTTCTTTTGTCCATTGCTCTCCTGAGTTCCTCCTTATATTTACGTATGTTATAGTCTACACAACTAGTCTTTTCCTATCCTTGGTATCAAATTAAATCTCTGAATTTCTTTAGACTTACACATGTTTTGATACCTTAATAGGTTATCAGATAAAATTTACTCGTTAGCAGGAGAGGTACTAAAAAAGCTGGCTGCCGTGGATGTGACTCATCGCAAGTTTTTCACTAAAGAACTCTCAGAATTGGCAAGTGGTTTGAGTGCCTCAACTGTCCGTGAGCTGGAAACACTAAGCAATACACAGAAGATGAGTCACAGTACAGGTTCTATGGCAGGTGCTTCAGTTCTCCGTGTTCTACAGGTGCTTAGCTCATTAACTTCCCCTATCGCTGATGGCAAAGTGGGAACAGAAATGGAAACAGAACATGAGGAACAAGACATTATGCAGAGACTAAATGTGGCATTAGAGCCTCTGTGGCAAGAACTTAGCCAGTGTATCAGCGTGACTGAGTCGCAGCTGGATCATACAGCAGCTACAACTACAGTGTCCAACGTAAACCCCGGATATCATGTCTTAGCGGTCTCTCCGTCTCCTCTTTCTCCTGGAACTCAGAGACTCCTACCTCTTATTGAGGCTTTCTTTGTTCTCTGTGAGAAAATTCAAACTTCGTCAATATTACAGCTGGATCAAGCGAATGTGACAGCCGGAGAAGTAAAGGAGTCCGCTCATAGTTCATCATCTAAAACCAGTGTAGATTCAAAAAAAACTGATGGCTCTGTTACATTTGCAAAGTTTGCGGAGAAGCATAGGCGTCTTTTGAATTCATTTGTTAGGCAAAATCCGAGTTTGCTGGAGAAGTCCCTTTCAATGATGCTCAAAGCACCAAGGCTGATTGATTTTGACAACAAGAAAGCTTACTTCAGGTCAAGGATAAGGCACCAGCATGATCAACACATTTCTGGGCCATTGCGTATTAGTGTCCGGCGAGCTTATGTGTTGGAAGATTCATATAACCAGTTACGTATGCGCTCCCCACAGGATCTGAAAGGACGTCTAAATGTGCAGTTTCAAGGTGAGGAAGGTATTGATGCTGGTGGTCTTACAAGAGAATGGTATCAGTTATTGTCACGAGTTATATTTGACAAAGGAGCCTTGCTTTTCACTACCGTTGGAAATGACGCCACCTTCCAGCCGAATCCCAATTCTGTTTACCAAACTGAGCATCTATCATACTTCAAATTTGTTGGTCGCATGGTAATATCAGGATATTGATATTGCGATGATCCAGTTGTTTGTATTTGGGGGTATCTGATGTGTTTGTGATGTCACTGCAGGTGGCGAAAGCATTGTTTGATGGGCAGCTTTTGGATGTGTACTTCACTCGTTCCTTCTATAAACACATACTTGGTGTGAAGGTCACCTATCATGACATTGAGGCGGTGGATCCTGATTACTACAAGAATTTGAAGTGGCTGTTAGAGGTTTGTGGACTTAGTCTAAGTTTAAGTTATTTATTATAAAACTCGAAATTTGAAGCTACCACAGCCCTGCTCCTTCTCGAGACTTATCTTTAATCCTTTTCTGTTCATTCAGAATGATGTGAGCGACATACTAGACCTCACATTTAGTATGGATGCAGATGAGGAAAAACACATCCTTTACGAAAAGACTGAGGTGCGTGATAATAGATGTTTGTTTCTCTATTCATTTTCCCATGGGGCCCTACCGTATTGAATTGATCATTTTTATCTTTACTGAGAAGGTGACGGACTATGAGCTTAAACCTGGAGGACGAAACATACGGGTAACAGAAGAAACAAAACATGAATATGTTGACCTTGTGGCCGGCCACATACTTACCAACGCTATTCGGCCTCAAATCAACGCCTTCCTAGAAGGATTTAATGAGTTGATACCTCGTGAGCTCGTATCAGTTTTCAACGATAAAGAGCTCGAGCTTCTAATAAGCGGGTTGCCTGAGATTGATTGTAAGTTGGATCCTGTTGCTCAATATTATTTAAAAGTATTTGTTTATGCGTTAAGTTATTATATAAAAGTCTCTTGTTATTTTGTGTTTTAGTTGATGATCTTAAAGCCAATACCGAGTATACCAGCTACACAGCAGGATCCCCTGTTATTCATTGGTTCTGGGAGGTGGTTAGAGCTTTTAGCAAAGAAGACATGGCTAGATTTCTGCAATTTGTCACTGGAACATCGAAGGTAAAGAAGTCGCTTGTAATACATCTCCTGACATATATCCGTACTTGGTTTCTTTATGGTTGTTGAGGAACTCGAGTTCCCCTTTCCGTCGTCCTTTTTTAAAAAAAGGAGGAAAATTTCATTTGTGTTACAAGTGGTGTTTTTGTTGTTGTTTAAAGGTTCCTTTGGAAGGTTTCAAGGCACTGCAAGGTATTTCTGGTCCTCAAAGATTACAAATCCACAAAGCATATGGAGCTCCGGAGCGGCTGCCATCAGCTCATACATGGTTCGAAAAATTATTAGAAAGCCGTTTTGTATTTTTATTTGAAGGGCATTGTTTACATTTGCTTTCTACTAATCTTGTTCTATGTTGCAGCTTTAACCAACTAGACCTCCCTGAGTATTCATCCAAGGAACAACTTGAAGAACGCCTGCTACTTGCCATTCATGAAGCCAGTGAAGGTTTTGGGTTTGCTTGATTGAATAAAGCTCCTCGAAACCCGTCCCACCAAATCCATTCACTCTTTCAACTCCTCTGTACATGTAAGTACGCTTCATACTTTTTGTACATTTTGAAAAATAAATACAAAATAAATTTTTTACCATAGTTTGGAACAACGCTTACCATTCAAGTCTTCTCATTATTTCGTCTTTGTTGTGGCAGATCTCGAAGATTTTCAGGCCTGATGCAGAATGAATGAATAGAAAACACCCAAGAGGCTTTTTTTTTATCTGTCCATAATTGTTAGTATTAGACTATTAGAGTTTCGCTCTCTCTTTAGATTTGTAAAGCAAAAACAAGTAGTTGCAAGCTTCCTAAACATTAGTAGTTGCTATCCATTTTAGTATCAAAATAAGATAAAAGCAAATTACATAATTCGTTGAAAAATATCTTTATTACTATAAAATCTGTATTACAAGAACGCTAAATAGGTGCAGACAGATAAAGCTAAGACAATTGATTTGACGGTCACGCTCATTGGCATCTTCCCTTTGTCTTTCCTCAACAGCATACCTTCGTATAATGGCCAATTTAGCATAACAAGTACTCCTGTTATCACAAATTGCAATCCCATTGTCTGAAAATCCACAGCAGACATCCTCATAACTGCTGCCGCAAAGCAGAAGAGATTAAGCAGCCCGAGTGTTCCGAGAAGTAGAAACATCGGAGACTCCACTCCAAACTCCATTACCTCTTTCTCATATCTCTCTGCTGCCTCTTCTTCTGCTACTTTCGCTGTGATCACAAACGCCGACTCCGAAACCCCAAGTTTCTTCAGAATCGTATCCACGAATCCGAAAAAGAACGAGCTTGTTCTTCTATAAAGCCACATCCTTTGCTCGTTCCACCATCCACGGAACGTACCTCCGCACCACAAGAACTCGCCCAGGCTGTAGGCATTAGCTGCGACTGCGACGTAACCAAACGGGATAAACCACGAGCTCGACACCTGTGGATTCAAATCGGTTTTTACGAAAAACAGAGGAAAGATATTACCTTTGCACACAGGGGAAAGCTATTACCTTTGGAAACAGAGGAATGCCTTTGAAAAGACAGAGAGAAGTCAAAACAGAGTAAACAAGCACAGGTACTGAACTTGGCGCCCAAAGGCAATAACAACAATAACCAAGTATCAGTCCTAAACCGATCTTTCCTTGGCCATACCAAACCGGACTATACTCTGAAAGCAGAATCTGAAAGTCTCCCTCCGACCATCTCTTCTGCTGAATAAGCATTTGATGTAAATTCGTTGGCGCTACACCGAGAAAAGCTTTATTTTTTGGGTTCAGATACGCCGATTTCCATCCACGACACTGAATTGCTAAACCGGTTATTACATCCTCTACCGGGCAACCATATTTCACACCCATCTGCCATTGAAACAATACACTGTTTACTTCCGCTACAAGAAACAGGCGGATTAAGTGAAGTATCAACCACTGCCTTACCTCTTTTCCCCACTGAGAGTTTTCTTCGTAAGTGCAGCTCGCGAGAGCCTTAATCATCTCAGGCTCTGAAGTTTCTTTAATTTCTTCAGATTCTTCTTCTTGCCCTCCATACTTTCGTCCACAGATCACATCTCTTCTGTGAAAACAGCCAGTCCCAATGTAAAGCGGTCCGCCATTTCCATCCAATCCATTGAACTCCACCTTTTTTCACATCCCAAACACAAAAACGTTAGTTAACAGCAGAATCTATGTTGAGCTTTCTACGGTCTCTCTCTCTCTCTCTCTCTCTCCTTGAAGAACTTACATCCGATATAACTAGCATCATGCTTCCATACAAATCATTCCTTGTAATGTTCTCATAACACTGCGGAAACTGCACGAAAGCAATCTCTTTTCCCTCTTTCTCATCAAGGAGGATGCAGAGGGCGTCACGTGCTGACTTTGAGTTGTTTGAGTACATATCACAGTCCAAATTTAGTATGATTCTCCCACAAGTGATCTTCGAAGAAACCCTCATCTGCCAGAGAAACAACCCTATCAAAATGAATCAAAGCAGGTGGAGAACTGGAATGCCTTGTGGAAGAAGAAGAAGAAGAAGAAACCATTACCAATGCGTTCATGGATCCAGCCTTGAAGTGATGATGATGTTGAGGTCTCTTCTCTCTCGCCAGATACACCAGCGTTGGTACGGTTACTGTATTCTCCTTTCTTCCGTCTACCAAAATCTGACATTTAATGTTTCCAAAAAAAACTCAGATTCAATTTTACGATTGCTGCAATAACAGAACATAACTCAATAGCCATTACTTACTTGAAGAATGCTTCCATGGTTTCTTTGAGTAGCGTCAGAGTCCCACTGCGAAAATCCGTCACCGTATTTCAACAGCGCCTCCTCGGGTACTTTCCGGAGTCTCATCGCCGTTTCAATCCTCGCCGCCATTTCTCTATACATCTCAGTCACCTCCTTCTGCACGGCAGAATCAAGACCATTTGCCTTGGAAGACAAGTAAGCCGCTGGAGATCTCGGTTCAATGTTGAATCTCTTGCAAAATGGAACCCAAGTTTTAGCAAACTCAGCTGCCTCCGCGAGCGCATAGAACGTGAATTCCGAGCCCCCGTCGTCCGATAGATATACGGCGAGTCTCTCCGGTGGGTAATCAAGAGCCGCTACAGATAAGACTGTGTTGACGACCATCAACGGTGGCTCAATATCCGGATCCGCCGTGCAAACGAAAACGTCGAGCCTCGGAAGATCGTTTCCGTATTCCCGGGAGAGTCTATCGGTGAAGGTGAAGCGCGAAACCGGATTCCACCGGAGAGATTGTATGGCTAACCAATACAAGCCGAACCAAACCTCCAAAATGAACAAAACCAACCAGATTAAACCGGTCCGATTCTCATTAATCTCTACCGGTATGGTCGCCCTGTAGAACCAAATCCAACAGATACAGCCGAAAACCGAGGCCGCAAAAACCCGGAAAGCAATCACTCCTCCGGTTCTTTTCCTGGTCACAAAAAGCGGTTCATGCTCTGCTTCGTGAACCGGTCTAAACCGGTTGTCTTCTATTCCCATTTTTTTGTGGCTCTCTCTCTCTCTCTGAGGCGGCGCAAGTATATCTCTTTTGCAGATATTAGTTGAGTATACATTTTGGACATTATAAAGGGACGTGAATCATGAGGCCTTCGCTGACGTCATTGGAACCGTCATGGACATTTTTTTCAACAGAAGACGACAGGTCGCAAATCAAAATCAGACATCTAAATCTTCTCTTATTAACAAATACTGTACAAAGCCAACTTGTATCTCATCTTTTCTTACACTTCACCACCTGGTTTCCGGTAATAAAGTCAAAAAGTAACAAACTTTTTAAAGGTGTCTGAAGAAATATGCCTAGCTTGTTTTCACAATTGAAGATAAAGGTGTCTGCAACAACGGAGGTTTTGAAGAACACTCGGAGACAGCACTAACAGACTTTAGGAAAGGTGGTTTTAATCAGATTTGTAATCTGTCTTATGTTATGTGAAAAAGACTGGAAATTATGAAGCATACAGAGCAAGGAGCAGCTTCTCTATTTGCAAACTAGATGTATAAAGAAATGAGTTCTATATATTAGATCATAAGATCCTTTCCGAGGAAATTGCATGTTTCTCTGAACAAAACCTGCATCTAGCTGATGCAAGCAAATCTAGTAATACATTCTTTAAATGCTAAACAAGTAAAGGTGATTCTTATCATAAATACTGCTCATAAACTTTCAACCAGACCAAATTCTGGTTTTTGTTCATCTTTATCGTGTTTTAAGGCGGCTCAACTGAGAAATCAAACCTTCTGGTCAGTTCCAAGCTTCTGCAACTCAGATTCTAAGGTATCAAAGATCTTGTTGCCTTCGGTGTCTGTCTCAGGGTACATAACGTGGACTGAACCATGTCTGATCGGTGCACCCGGCCCTTTCACCAGAGCCTCTTGCTTGACATAATTGTAAAGCTCTTGGTGGAAAGAGTGATCCAAAGAGAAGCAATTGTCTACTGTTCCATTTGAGATATGCCTACCAGATCCAGATCCTTCTCTTCTACAGAAATGTGGCAAAGACTCATAGTCCATTATCTGCATTAGGTTCATCTTTTCAATGTTCTTGCACAAATATTACACTTGCTGTGCAATTGAATCGATTTGAACTGAAATTTCAATGAGCTCATCAATTGGCTTACCTTTAGCAACTCATCTTTCCCGCAGCCTTTCAGCACTTGTATCTTCTTCTTTGTTCTCTCTTGCAACAGAGGCTTTATGGTTTTCCAACAAGCAGAAAATATGTATGGGACATTGACAATATAATATGTCTCCGTCTTCTCTGGATAGTTTAAATCATCTATCGTCGTTATCGCAGTCATTAACTGTGCAAAGAAAAGAAAATACCATTTCATGACTAAAAGAATCAAAAGTTATAAATCACAAGTCAATGTGTTGAGTAGATGATAGAGATTATTGCCTTAATTTGACTTAATGCTGAAAGCTTTAAACCAGACATATCCAAAACTTTCAAACAAGTACAAATTGGTCGTCCCTGTTTCTTTGTAGCAGATGGCTACAGAAAAGTAAATCAAACAATTAATATTTGTTTTAGAAAAACCATATGTAGTATAGAGGAGGAGGAATAAGCTACACCAAATAGTGTTTTCGTTTTTACCAACACTACACGATCGCGGTACTCATTCATTTGAATGTGAGACTGTACATAGTAATGAACCTGAATGACAGAGCATAAAGCAATGGTCAGAGTTTCAACTTCATATCAAGACTTTGAGTGGAAGATGGAGAGCTTAAGGTGAATGGAGACGCTTACGGAAGCTTTGTCATATGTGCTAAGCCCCACACCAATGGCAATGACAGGGAGACCCTAAAAGTTAACAAAATTAGTTGGGACAAACATGGTTTGATGAAAAAAAAACATGTTTGATGCTTATTAAAGTCAAAACTCAAAGAAAGAAAGAGACTCAAAACATAGAACTAGGAATACCTGTTTTGAATAACCAGACACTCCGACAAGCTGAGAGTCTCTGATTGCTCTGTACAGATCCACAGGAACGATGGGTTTCTGCAAAAATCGATTACCGGATGAGAAAAACACAGAAATTGATCATTCAGAAAAGTGGATAACAAAACTCACTGTTAGTATCTTGTCAATCTCATTTTGAATCCTCCATTCTAAACATTCGAGCAACTGTAACACTTGCAATCATTAGTTTAAGCACCGAAGAGCCCGAAAAAAGCTGTTATAAGAAACAAAGCATTAAAGACAATCTGCATTAGGTGAAAGCTAACAGATTTAAACCATTTTATGAGCTTTCTGGACATTCCAATCCCTGGCTTTAAGAAAGCGCAGCAAAGTCTCTGTTGGATACCCTTGATGAATGTTCTGCAGCATAGCACGGCATTTGTAAATCCACCATTTTTTTATCAATGTCTTTTCTCAAGCTAGAAGAACATAAGATCTAAAGTTACGTTTGACACCCAACTGAAAATTCTGGATCAGTCAATGTTCTAACTACAACAACTCCACAGAACCAAGAACATTAAATCAAGACGGATCTATTCAACAACCAAATGCAAGGCAACAACTTAGAGTCTGGATCAAATATACAGATCCAGATCATTGGAACCAATGCCTGATGCGGATCAAATACACATGACACGAGATTCGTTTCAATTGACCCCAAAACACAAATCGCAACTACTTTGGTTCATAACCAAATAGTTGGAGTTGAATCTGTCTAAGCAAGATAGAAAGGTAAAGCATGTAATTACTAACCCGATACGACTCTCTTAGTGCTTCGTCAACTGTCAATACCATTAAAAAAAGTGAAATTAGCTTAAAAAAATTAGGATTTCGTCAGCGATCTTCCAACAAAGCAAGCTTTAAAACATGAAAACCCAAAAGAATTTAAAAAAAAAAAAACATCACACCATCTTCCATTAAAGTACGTAATTGCTTGATTGCTTCCTCACTAGCGATGCCCATTTCTCTCTCACACTAGAGATCTCAGCTCAGATGTGCAGAAAAACAAAACCTGAAATTCTGGGAAAAGATTCTGCGTGAAATCGAAAGAGGGTAAATCTCTGATCTTACGGACAATAGTTCCTCTGAGGAGAGGAAGTGAAAGAAATAATTAAAAAGGATCACTTTTTAATGGAGCGAAGAAATACTTTTAGAGAGAGAAACAAAGTCCTCTCCGTTTGAGCATTCTTCTCCAATGAGTTAGAAAAATATCATCTCAACTTCTCTCTTTTGTACTAATAAACATTTTCGAATTTCAAGATTGCTTCTTTTTTCAAAGTAAAAATTTGGTCTTCATTTAATTTATACTATTACTAAAAAACTCCATTCATTAAAAGTCAAATTGAGAATCTAAATTTTTCACTTTTATTTCCACAAACTTTACTTATTTTTCTTCTCATTTTCTTGATTATTTGGAATATTTAATGATATTTGCATGCTTAAGGCAATAGGTTTCCCATTAATATTAACTAGATTTATATTCATGCCATGCATGAAAAAAATATTCGTAAATTATATTTTATTAGTAAATATAAATTAAATATTTATATAATTTTAAATTTTATTTAAAATTACTTTTAACATTAATTTTTGTATATATAAATTAAAAAAATATTTTTTATGAATTTAATAGTATTTTTGGGTTAGTTTAAATAAAATATATTAATTGTCTAACTAAATTAATAACACGTCAGAGTAAAATTATTTTTTTTAAATGTTTATCAAATAATATATTAGAGATTACGGTAATAACTTAAATCTATTTATATTTATAAATTAACGTATAAAAATTAAAGAAATAAAAATTATTGTTTTTAAAAATATAATAATAATTTTGATTAGTTGAATTAAATATATCTATTTTCTAACCAAATTAATATCAATGACATGTATTGTAATTATTCTAATAATTTAAACCTTTTTATATATTTAAACTAAAATTCACTATGGTGTTGACACGTCAGCTGACATTTTTGTTATTAACACGTTAGACCAAAGTTAGTTTGTTAAAAAGTTTCTCAAATAATATATTAAGGATATTAAATTTTAAACTAATGCTTAATATTAAATATATTGATTTTCAATAATAATTGAAGCACATAGTCCTAATTAAGTTATTGTATCAATGAATATATTCTCGAATTAATTTAATATGATTAAAATTATAAACACTGAAATGACAATCATAGAATCTAATTCTATTGAATTTGATAGTTGAAATGTTATACAAACGCACTACTAAATAAAATAAGTGAACATGGCTTACTTAAAAGTATATGTGATGCCAAATAAAAACATATAGCTTTTGTTTGTTACTAAATTAAATCTAAGCTCTTGAATTATTAATAATGAAGATGATGCCCACAACTATTAATCGTATGTCATTTTCTTTGGATTGAAAAAATGCACTAAAAAAGAGAGAATAAGATGTGTGAACCATACAATTAATGTTTTTTATATAAACATTAAAAGTTTTACGCTTTTGACATATATTTATTCTTTCGTATTTAAAAGTAACCAACGGTTCATACTTCACAATACCAAATTTTTAAATATAAATTACCCTTTCAATCAAATAGATTTGAAATAAGGATTTATTCTTACAAAAAAAAATATTTTCATTAATTACACGAATTTATACGGATAAATATATTTTATCTGTAATTTTTAGATTTTTGTTTAACTAAATAAACTGTTTTTATTGCATAAACTATATAAATTTCATAAATTATTATAATTACACAAATTTTATTATTATTTACATATTAAATCGCTATTAAATTTGATTTTAATTCAAAAATCTGGTTTAAACTTGTGTTTATTTTGAAATTAACACAAAATTTTGAAATTAAAACTAGGTTTAATAACGATTTAACGTGTAAACGTTATCGAAATTTGTGTAATATTAATAATTTATTAAATTTATGTAATGTACAAAAAAATATTTTACGTATATAAAAAACTTTAAAAATAGAGATAAAAATAAATTTATTCCGATTAATTCGTTTAATAGAGATAATTAAATCCAAAAAACAATAACCATTTCAGCCCTATGTTTCATGGAGTAAATAACGAAAATTAATATTTAAAAAGATAAGATAATTGATATTGAAAGAAAATAATAAAGAAACATAATTAAATGTTGGTCGCCATGTGTTAAGTTCTCCACATTGAATCACAAAAAGTTATGTTAAGAGCCCATATGATATGACACATGCTTCCCATCCATCCGTCAACCATCTTCCTTACTTTCTCTCTTTTTCTTTTCTTTTTTTTTCTTCTCAATTTTCTACTTATTTAATTATTTTAAAATTAAAATTACTTCCTTACTAATATCTGTGTGCATGCAATGCTTGATAGATTTTATTAAACGTATACTTTTGTTTTTGTTGAAGAAGGATTTCTGAACTGAATATATAATAAAATAGTATCCTGCATGTGAGAAAGGAATACCAAAGAAGCAATCATACGATCTCTCTTTAATTAGCCTGAACGCTCAAGCTCTTTAGAACACAAACACATAACACAAAACCTAGTCAAACCTTCAACTCTTGTTATTGAGATTTTGTAAGAATTATGTATTGTTCTAATGAAATCAGCCATGGAAATGATGCTATACATATATATGTAGGATACATACTTTACATATCAGCTTTTATTTTTTCACTAGATAGTTCTTCTCAACTGTAACACATAGACTGCTCCAAACATTGACGAAGATTTCCAAAATATATATATATGCAGATGTAATCCCTCGGCAGATGTTACAATTAAACCTATCAAGTTTTGGTTTGATGAGTAATTTGGTTGTTGAAAATTAAACATGATTTTAGGCTAACCTTAATTATTAGATCAATTGTCTAAATATCATTTGAATTTGATTAAAAGTTTAGAATTTATCTAGAACCATTAATTTTTATTTTTTTGAAAATAATTATGTAGACGATTGTAATAAAATAATATGAATATTAAAAAAGAATATCCCCTTAAAATATTTGTAATTTAAAGCATTAAATACTTCATTCCTACATCATTTGTAATGAAGTTCTTTTAAGAAAACAAGTTCCTATAAAATACTAAAAAAATCATTTGAGTCCTAAAAATTCAAACTTTTTAAACACATTTTCCCATAGCTCGAAATTATTTACTTCCAAACATTTGGTGTAAGAGTTCGGGTTTTAAAAACGTAACTTAAAAAAGTGGGCAGAGACTAGGCTTGGGCAAATAATACAAACCGAATAAATCGAACTGAAACCGAATCGAAAAATAGATTTCGGTTGGTATTCGGTTATAAAAAATATCGAACAGATATTATTTTGGAAAACCATGACTATTGGTTACTAATCAAAACCGAACCGGAAACCAAAATAATATCCAAAAATACCGAATTATTTTTGGTTATTTTTGGTTATTTTTGGTTATTTTCAGATATTTCGGTTATTTTTGGTTATTTTTTTGTTATTTTCGGTTATTTTCGGTTATTTTTGGTTATTTTGGTTATTTTTGATTATTTTCAGTTATTTTCGGTTATTAAATTTAATAACCAAACCGACCAAAACTGAAGTATAACCGAACTAAAACCAAACTGAAATATAAAAATAACTGAATGGATATTTGATCTTATCAACCGAAAAAACCGAAATCGAAAATAACCGACCGAAACTGAATCGAATATCCGAATGCCGAGACGTAGGAGGGACTTTATCTTTGTTATGGAAGAGAATTTTTTAAGGTGAGCTCTTGATTAAAAGTGTTTTGTGCATTGTGCCAAAATTCTTTTTAAATATAGAGAAGGCTTAGAAAAAAGTTTGTTAGTGATAATAAGTAAAAAAATATAAGATGGATGTGTTAAGTTTGGTTAGAAGTGTGTGATTTGGTTTGTTCAGACAACTTTTGAGTTTCTAACTCTGAGGTAATGTTTGTTTTTGCTTTGTCTGTTATTTTATGTCCTTTTGCTATCGTTTCGAAAGGTGATTAGTTTAGAGTTTCAGATGTTTGAAATCTCTCATAGATAGGATTGGTGGAGTTGGCCTTTTCAGTTTTTGTAGTAGAGTTGTTTAGGTCTACTAGAGTGACGGTTTCGTATGTCGTTGTCGTGTGTGCACCAGTTTAAGTACCTCTTTTAAATCTCGTTTTCAGTTTAGGCACAGTTTTTTATTCCTATTGCTTCGGCTATGTTTATCCATTCAAATGTTAACTCGTTGCATGTGATTTGTTTGATATTACATCGGCCCCTTCGATCGCTTATAGAAGAATCAGTTATTTGGTTTTGCTCTTTTAAATCTTTGTTTGTTTTATTCCTCTCGGCATAGATCTTTATCAATAGTTGGGTTGAAGCTTATAATCAAGATTTTTTAAGGTTTTAAATTATTTTATGATATTTCAATTTTAAAGAATTTTTTTTTCAAAAAATTGAAACTCAACAATAACATTTTCTTCTTCAAAATTGTAAAAAAAATATAAAATTTATCAAACTTTAGTTTCCGTCGTGATACCAAATTATATAATCTAACGTGAAAAAGTTTGGATAATTGCATTTTTTTTTCTTTTTCAAAATTAGAATACATTTCATAAAAATATTATAGTAAAAAAATCCGAATAATACATTAAAATAATATGTTTTAAAGTTTTTCTTTTAAATCTATTACTATAAAATTAAAATTTCAAAACTAGCATAAATAATTATGTAAAAATACTTATTTAATATAAATAATTTATACATAAATTTAAAACATTATATTTTAGTTTATTTTTCTAATTTAACATTTATTTTTTTTCTATTAAAATGTAATTTTAATACATTTTAATTGAAAATTTATGTTATTATTGAAAATTTAAATTAATGATATTATTTTTGAAAAAAACATAAAAAATGTTATTTTAGATAATTGTCTAAAGAAATTTATTAAAAATAATGGTATTTTAAAACATACTTTTGATTAGTGGTATGTTTGAAAGAGTGTGTGGAAAGTGATACTTTCAAATTTCATTAAAAAATTCAGCTTTTGCTTTTGTCTAGTTTTATTCAAATTCATAAAATCATAATCTCTCACAATTTTAAAATATTTTATATTCGATATTTTTATTGGGCAATTGACTAAAATAGCACTATTTAAAGTTTTTGTTCCAAATATAGCATTAATAATTTAAATTTCCAAAAATAGCATAAATTTAATACTAAAATAATTAAAAACTTCTTCTTAATAAAAAAAAATTAAACCCTAAATTGGAAAATATGAACCCAAACATTATGTTTTAATTTTATATATAATTTATTTAAAGTAAATAATTATTTTTACATAATAATTTGTGTTATATTTGGGATTTTATTTTTGATGTGCTAAATTTGGAAGATAAACTTAAAATAGTGCTATTTTAGGGTATTACTCATTTTTTTTTACAATTAGTAAATATTTAATGTAAATGATTTCATATTGTATATTTTTATTAAATATATACTATTAAAAAAACCCGATTAAAGCTTTAACCAATCGGATTAGATTGAACCGCGATGCAAAGGCAGTTCGGGTTGGACGTCCGGTCCACTTTTTGTTCTTAAACAGTGTTCTTCTTTTCAACGGCGCCGTGTGGTGGATAGTTGACAAAACAGTGTTCTTTTTTTCCGTTGTTGTTCGTCTCTGGACAGATTGAGAAGAAAGATGAATCAGTCGCGGGATATACTGATGTCGACATTGATGGAATATGGGGTTCTGGTTCCCGAAGATTTCCCTTTTGTCAATGAATTGTCTACGCAGGCGTTGGTATCGATCTGTGCTCAGTTGCTTAATCTTATTGATCCATCAGCGTCGTTCTGCGGTGAACTACCTGATTCTATCCCCGAGAGGTTTAGGATTTGCAGTGATATCGCTCTTTCTGTGAAGAATCTAGGCTACATCGGTGACCTGAGTTACTATAAGGTATCAAAGATCGCAAGCAAAATGGTCAGAGAATCTAAAAATTGCATTGAGAATTTATTAAATCCTAACTCTGTAAAAATTTTGGGATTGAAACAGGGTTTTCTAATCGTATACTTTCCCAGAGTTGGGCGTATCGTCTTGAATTAAAAGAAATAGCTTTATGGTTTAATATTTCTCAAGTAAAATGCTTTAATAGTGGAATTTATAGATTAGATGTGGGGTTCATAAGAATTGATACCAAGGGAGATTGTAGATTAATGACAAACTAGAACCCATTCGTTGGAATATCAGTAAAGAATTGTTGTCGGGGATTTTTTGGTTGTATTTTTGATTCTGCAATATCATGAGAGTGGAATTGCTGAGGATGGTTTTCGAGAGCTGTGATGGTCCTTTGGTCTTTGTTATAACCTTTGGAAGTTTACTTTCCATTCTGGCTGTGTGGCTTTTCTTATTAGTGTGAAATCATGCTGAAACAGATTGTATGTGTTGCTTGCGGCAGTTTTTGCATCCATCCGAAGATGAATCGTATAGGTTGGTTAGGTTTTTGGTTGAAAGGCTTTCGGAGAAAAACGAAGGAACAAAAGCTTCCCCGGCTGGTGATATAGTTAGCAGGCCAAAGGTGGAAAATTTCAGAGATATTTCAGCCGACAGAAGGACGAAGGAGGAAAATGGTGAGAATTTTGATATGCATATACAGAAGGTTGAAGCTGTCCTAAAAGATATTACAATGACCACTGAAATATCTCGTTCACCTGGCTCTCATGCAACAACTGCTTCAACCAATGGTTCTACCATTGTTGACCTTGTTAGTGATGAACCGTCAAATCTTTCATTGAGACAGTCATCTGGATATGAAGAAAATTCTTCTAAGGACCTGTCTGAGGTACTGTGTCTCCTACATATTGTGACCTTCTGTACATGGGCATGCATATGATTGAACTTTTACATAGGAATAGTGATGTCAAAACAGTTTTATGAATGCTGAGGGCGTAACCTTTATCATTTTTTTATGCTTTGTAGACAAATTATGAGACTGTTGAGTTACAGAATCAACATAATTTGCTCTTGGGGGAATTGCAATCTGGAACTTCAGAGCTATGCGATCTTGACAGTGAGCTGGAGTTGTTGAAGATGGCCGCAGTGAGATTATTGGATGACAAACAGCCGGGTGGATCATACCTTGAAGAGCTTAATCAACAACTAGTGGTCAAAAGGTGTAATATCATGGATCTTAAAAAGCATTGGTATGAAAAGTGTTCTATGATTTTTAAATGGAAACATTCAATACATAAAGTTTCATGGACAACCACAAAATTTGATAACCTGAAATATATATATATATGTACAGTCCCTGTTTATATTTAATGGATTTAGACATCAGGGAGCATTATGTGTAGCATGATTACCTAGTATCATGTCTTGCTTCAGGGACGATGTAAGGCTGACTTTGGAAACCAAAAAGCTACGTCTCTTGGACCAACTTCATGTGGAGGAGCCAGAGGCTAAAGAAAAATTCCATAAGTTGAGAAAGACTGAGCTGGAGTTACAATCTCTATCATCAGAAATTCAGAAGAGGTAACCAGCTACTACATGGCCCTTCACTGTCTGTGGTTTTGGCTTTGTGCTTTTGATTGCTACTCGTTTTCTACTGGCAATTAGAGCTATGTTATCTTTAAATTATTTCGTTGGGAATAAAAAAGGAAAACTCAAGTGTTTTATGGTGTTGGTGTTGGATAACTATCTTTGCCTGTCACCTCGATCAGGTTATTCCATGGACTCTTGTATCATTTATAATTTTTCCTACAGGGAGGATGAACAGTGTAACCTATACACTGAGCTTGAGAGGCAGCGAAAAGCAGCACCTCGGAAATCTTATATTCATGGGATTAAAGAAATAACAAAAAATAGTCGTAAACTGGACATTGATATACAGAGGATTTCAGGGGAGACTAGGGAGCTACAGTTACAGAGTAACTCAATCCATGAACGCCTCCACCGATCATATGCTGTTGTAGATGAAATGGTTACAAGGTATGAGCCTTTCGTCTGACATGTTTGCATTGTCTGGTCAGGTATGCAACAAAGAAAGGCTTCCATGTCCTACTGTACTGTCCTGATGAGGATGTTTTCTTTCTTTTTTCGGGGCAGGGAAGTGAAGAAGGACCCAGCCTTACGACAGGTATACAAGCTAGTGACCAGTATCCATGGTATTTTCGAGCAAATCTCAGAAAAAGTCCTCATGAGTGATAGGTTAAGAAAAGAAGCAGGCGAGTATGAGAAGAAGCTGGGGTCCATCACTGCTCGAGGCATGAGTCTGGAGAAATTACAAGCCGATCTGGATGCCATCAGGAAAGAGAATGAAAGTCTTGAGAAATAACCAATTCAATATGGTTGAGATTTGAGAGATGACTAAAAGACGCATACATTTTGTAGCGTTTTTGTGGTCATCAGATTATCATCTGTTAATGTGCTTTCAAATTTTGAGGCAGTGTTTGTTTATAAGAATGAAAATCTTTTTTCTTTACTATTAAAGAAAAGTAAAAAAACTGATTCAGACAAGTCACTCGTATGTCTATAAAAGCTCGGGAATACAGACAAAACAGGCATCATCAGCATCATAAGACTATTCCAACCACCATGCATGCTTTATGTATTGTCTGGTTGGTCTCAGAACAATAAAATAAGGCAATAAAGTTGCAACCTAAAATCATCTGCAGATGATGT
This sequence comes from Pugionium cornutum, assembly GCA_018901935.1. Classification (NCBI taxonomy): domain Eukaryota; kingdom Viridiplantae; phylum Streptophyta; class Magnoliopsida; order Brassicales; family Brassicaceae; genus Pugionium; species Pugionium cornutum. The sequence goes on along the minus strand of CM032156.1, from coordinate 27,499,865 downwards.
TTCCTAAGTATTTACACCAAAAAATGCGGACATTTAACATCTTTTACGAGTTTGATGTTTATCTTTATAGCTGCTTCCCCCTTGGCCTACTAATTGTTGACCTAATTCGTTATGGAATCTTGAGGTTGCTGATAAGCAATGTGTGGGTGTCCTATGGGTTCAGCCACAGCCATTGTGGTGTGTGGTGGCGGCAGTAAGGTTTGATAGGTAGTTGAAGCAGCGGCCATGGGCTGTGTTTGTTGGGGTATAACCATGATCCCACCATTACCAGCCTGCACGAGTGGGAAACCAAGTGGCTGACCCTGCAGGGCTAGGTTGTACATTGGACTCACCTGCAGGTTGCCAGGTCCCTGCTCAACCCATGCAGCTGTATTTTCAGTCTGCAACAATATCATGTGAACCACTGTTAACTATATACAATTATATTAATGCAAGGATAGAACAGCAAATGAAACTGACCAGGGGTGAAGTCTTTCCTTCACTATGGATAGAGTTTAAGGTCTTTGTGGATGGAATGTGAGTAGCAACTGTGGCAGAAGCATGTGAGGATGGGTGTGTGGTAGGAGGGTTCTTAGTGTCGCCTACTGGTGTTGTATGGGTAGGTGCTGCTAGAACAACTCCTGGTGGAAAATAAGACTGCTGCGGGATCCCATTTAGGCTCAAGAATTGGTGAATGTATGGTGGTGGCATGTAAAACGGTGGGTAATAGGGACCATAAGGGAAGAAATTGGGAATGTATTGTTGCCTTAAAAGATGAGTTGCCTGAACTGGAAAAGGCTGCTGAGAGGCTGCTGCTGTAGAGCACTGAACTGGGGTATATGATACTAATGATAGTGCTGGAGCATTAGAATTTCCAGGCTGCAATTTAAGAAAGCAGTTATCGGAAAATATAGAACGGATAATATAATTTTTTTTAGTGCATTTGTTTGAACAAGATATACCACATGCCTGAGTCTCTGCTGCTTCTGTTCTTATGGGTTGGCCTAATGCTGAGAAGGAGGGGACAAGACCAAACACACTAAGTGGAACTTCTTGACCAAAAGCAATATGATGATTATGTGTGTTCAATAAAGCTTCGTCCTTTAGTTCATCTGTCACAAGTGGAACAATGTGATCTGAATTTGTTGAAATTCCATGATCTTTATCTTTAACGAAAGACGATGCTCCTTCTCTGCACATGAAGTAATGATACTGAGATAAAAAACATGAAATTTGAAAAAAGGACAAGCCAACAAAAAACAGAAAATAACTATATCACAAGGAAGACCTTTTCATTTCCAATTGAACTTGTAAATCATATCTGAATAGTCTAACTCAACTGAGTCTAGGAACAGTGTCAGAATAGATATTGCAAAAGATAAATATTTAAAGCAGAGAAAACGTAGAGTCAAAGTATCTCAGTCACCAACCTAGCAGAAGCAACCCCAGGAATACCATTGGTTGCGGGAGAAAAATCTTCATTAACCACAGTCATGTGAGAGAACTCAAAAATTGAGTCATCACCCCCACTAGCACCACTGTTGGAAGATTCCTCTTTCACAAAATTAGAATCGAAACTGCCAAACGTCAGACCATTTTGCAGTAGTTCAGCAACCTGAAGGTGGAGCGGAAATGTAACGTGTGACCGGTCACCAACATCTAACTTCAAAACTGATTGAGCTTTGCCTTTATTGGATGCAGTCTCACTTTCGGTGACTGTTACAAAAGGAAACAAGAGGCTGAATTAAATAACAGACCAAATTTGCTGCACATGTACTGACTTAACAAGATGACCACTGAATGAACTTAAAGATACTTTGATGAATACTTCCAGGAAAACTAAATATTAAAAAGGCAATATACATTGATCTGACTGGCTACTGCAATGAGAAGAAGAAACCAAAGAAGGATCCTGCCGAGCAAATGTAGATTGCAATTCTGCTGGCTGGTTGTTCACAATGGGTTGTGAGATCTGAGCAGAAGCTACATCTTGTGTATGGTTTTGTACAACAGAATTTGATACAGGTGCAGCAACTGGTCCAGAAACTGCTTTATGCGTCTCTGGATCAACACCATCCTCGGAGGAAGAAGTAGAGTTGGAAAGAGGATTTTCCTCTTCAAGTCTCTTATTCACAGTAGCTGTGAAATCATCTTGAACTTTACGATTGCTTACCCCACTCAGTACACTGGTTAACCTAGAAACAATGCAAAAGGTATCCTTTAATCGTTAAAGAAATTATAGGAGAAAAAATAAAAAGCACCCATAACTGAACAGAATAGTGGAGACACAGCGGGATGATATGTAAAGTTACTTTATTGCACGAGGTACTGTGAAGTTTCTTGCTTTGTTAGTAGCCGGAAGAGAAGATCTAGAACCTCCTGCCACATGATCAGTTCCACTCTCCCTTTTAAAAGATGCACTTCTTCCATTACCTGCATCTGAATGACAACAAAGAACTTAAAACAGGGAAGAGAACTACGATTGTCACTGAAAGAAAACAAAAATCCTTAATAAGTATTACTTGAAGCAAAATTCCTCCGAGCAGTTCTGCCACTTCCTTGGGGAATTGGCCCTAAATTCTGCAGACAGTAACCATGTGAGATAATTGAAAGCTACAAGAGCAAGTGATGCACACAACAAAGATAGACGGATTGAAAAGTGACCAAGGAAACAAAACTGCAAATAAAGGATTCATAACAAAACAAAAAAAGAATACTTGCCTCTTTCTTTTTCTCTCTTTTTCTTCTCACCTCATGAAATGTATCTGCAAAACCAAAGTGCAATACAACAAATTTTGATGAGTAAAAAGAGAAAAACTTTTGAAAGACGATGCATTGTTATTATATGCCACCAACACTTCGTTGTATTAACATTTACAAACAGAAGACATATAATCCATACTTAATAACCACCAGAATCCTTGAAGGGTACCAACTCATACCCGAACCCAAAAGTAAAGAATCTATTTTGATAGTTGTAAAATTCTGTCCAGCTAAACGGTAAGTATTCCACGAACAACTATGAGAGGAGTAACTTTAGACACAGTAAAATCTTGAATCAACAAACCCTATCGTACAGATGAAGGGCATGATGAGGTACAAAGAAAAAACAAACCTTAAATGGAGAGAGAAAGAGAGAGATCATCAAGAGTAACAAGTACCTAAAAAGAGGAGCTTCTGGGCGGTCTCATGAGGGTCATTGAAAGATTCCTTAAATACAGAGAAAATATCTTCGTCGGAGTGCTGCTTGCCCGTAATCTCTCTGATACTCCGAATGGTTTTGCGGAGATGGTGCGGAATAACAACCCTAGTGGAGCCGCCATCAGCTACGAAGCTGTTCATGGCTTTGTAAAAGAAGGAAGAAGAAGAAGCGGGATGAGAGAGAAAGAGAATTGAAATTGAAAATAATATACTGAGAGAAAGAAAAAGTATCGTCCTTTGTACTAATTATTGCTGACGTCACCTAATATCTTTTATCTCACGCGCCTTCAGAATTAATATTTTTGTGAGATTATGCAATTTATTTGTACTCATTTTATTTTTTTCACACTTTAATTTGGTAAATAATAATATAAATGGTTTAGTCCGTCAACTACACAAATTTATAGAATTAAACTTATTTTCACTCATACTTTTTGGGTATTTTTTTAATTATATAAACTATATTTTCTTTTATAAATTACACAAATTTCATAAATTATTCTAATTACAAAAATTTTATTAATATTACTAAATCTCGTTTTAATTCAATAATCTAATTTTAACTTGTATTTATTTTAAAGCTAAAACCAGATTTTTAAAGTAAAACAAGGTTTAATAAAAATTTAACGTGTAAATATTAACAAAATTTTTATAATTGGAATAATTTATAAAATTTATTTCATTTACGAAAGAAAAACACAATTTATCTTATGAAAAACTCAAAAAATACATGTGCAAATAAGTTTATTCGAATTTAGTTTAAGAAAACCCAAATATAAACAAAACAGATATTTTATGTTTTTAGGTCGGATTAGAACCCTTCAGACAGTGGACATGTTTTCGTCTTCAATTAGGTTTACCGTATCAGGATTTCACCGGACTCGAACCCTGAAATCGCCGGTAAATCCTCCAAGACTCTTTATCTCTGTACCTAGACTCTTCCACTCTGAATCAAACTCACCGGGAACTGAACCAAGATCCTCTGGTTTCAGCGACAGTATAATCGCTATGAGCAGCGTTGAGAAAACCGGATCGGGTTCGGGCGCAATCGAGAACCGGGCGAGCAGGATCAGAGAGAAGCTTCAGAAGGAGCTCGAACCGGTGGAGTTAGTGATCGAAGATGTCTCGTATCAGCACGCTGGTCACGCCGGGATGAAAGGTAGAACAACAGACGAAGAGACCCATTTCAACGTGAAGATCATCTCGAAGGGATTCGAAGGAATGAACTTGGTGAAGAGGCACAGGCTGGTATACGATCTGCTCCGGGAGGAGCTGGATAATGGATTACACGCGCTTTCCATCGTGTCGAAGACGCCATCGGAGTCCAATCGTTAGGATACTCCTCCATAAGCCCAGTGTCGGTACTGTGCTTATTTTCTGTTTATGCATAAAATTTTATGTAAAACCAATCCTTATCGATTCAAAGACTGAATTTTCCCTTCCCCCATCTTTGGATTTGATTCCATTTCGATGGAGTTGATGTTTTCTGAAAGTGTTTGTTGCTTTTTGGATGGTATGTGTGTAAACAAAGGCATTTGCTTTTGATTCAATTCAAGTTGTGGTTTTTCTAGAATTCAAAACTATATATTGGTTCGTAGGTATGATGAGGATGATCTTGTTGTTATCTCTTGTTCGATGATGTGTCAGATACTTCTTGTCGGCAGAGGAGATTTCTCAATCTCTTGTAGTTTAGCCAGTCTCTATGGATTTACATATGGAAAAGCTTTCCTCATCAGTACACTAAAGATTCACCAGAAAGACACCAGTCTGCTTTGTCAAGACTTTGCAGTAGAAGCTAGTGAAGAAGAACCATTACTCAAATGCTTTAATCGTGTCGCTTCAGTGGAGTTCATAAAGGGGAAGTGCGAGAATGATACTTGCGCTGGAGATCTAGAGAACGTAAGGCAGAGCAACCTCAAAATCTGGTTAAATCATTGATATTTGCTTATATATCAATGATTTGATATTTTCAAACCGATTTAAAAAGTTTTTCAGGTGACTCATCTCCAAAATTGGACACAGAAACAAAGCTTTAGGAGTATCATTATATGTTCTTGTTGAGTGTTGTCTATTTTGCTTTCAAATCAACCGTTAAAATTTTACTGTATTACGCAACACATCTGGATTGTCATAGCTTCTGCAAGAGCATTTCTCAGTTTTAACTTTCCAGATGTATTTACACTAAGACTCTTGCTGTGCAAGAAAGTTTGGTTTTTAATATTACACTTTTTCTTTTTGTTTTTGTTAAATATTTTTTGAAAATAATTTCTTATAGATTAATAGAGGCTTCAAGCTTAGCTGACAATGCGGCGGCCATCTATATTCCGACCGGCAGAAACTCAATTTCAAATTTTCAACTAACAATCAAATCAAATCAAGTAATAATAATACTTCTATGCTTCTGTGTGGCTTACTAGAATTTCAAAAGTATTATTTAAATCATTCTTGAATTTTAAATATTATCTTATATTTTAAATGGAGATTTTTGATGAAATTAATCTTATTATTGTTTTAGTTTTAGCTTGTTAATAAATGATAAAATTTTAAATTCTATACTTACGCTAGTTTGTCTGTCAACGTTTGTGATAACGAGATACGGTTAGACGATGCGGTTAAACGCTGTAATATTGTTGTTCGTTTTTATCACGCAGCACTTGATCGTATGTTGTCGCTGTATCTTTGTTCGTTTGGCAATCGTGCGATTGATCACAGGTTGTCGCCGCATATTTGTTTGTTTGACAATCACGCGGTTGATCGTGTTGACAATCACATGTTTTTATGGCTTTGATTTCGTTTTCGTGTGAGTTTTGTGTTTGGAATATCAATCAGTTTCGAGGATCCGGTGAGTGATTGATTTTTCAGGATTTGCTTTCTGTTTATAGCTTATAACAAAAGTTGTTGTTGGTAATATGAAGCAGACGATGTGGTTAGGAAGTACAACAAGGCAAGATCAAATCTCAAAACGTTGAAGAGACTTGAAGCTTTCGTTTTACACGGAGTTGATGCAACCAAACTTCAACTACATCCTGATCTTCATTGTAGAAGATTTGACCGACTCGTTTTCAACTTCCCTCACGCCGGTTTCCACAGCAAAGAGACTGATTCATATCTTATACAGTGAGATCATCTTCTTTCTTTTCGCTTTACTGATTACTTTCTTCTTGCAGTTGAGAATGTGATTTATCAGATGTTCTTTCTTTCTTTCTTTATCTCTTGTATAGCAAGCATAGAACACTTGTGTCTGGATTTTTCCGTGGTGCAAGCCATATGGTAAGGGCTGATGGAGAAATCCATGTCTCTCACAAGAACAATGCACCTTTTTGTCACTGGAAGCTCGAAGAGCTCGCTAGCAAATGCTCTCTTGTGTTGAAACAATGCGTGCCGTTTGTCAAAAGCCACTATCCTGGTTATCAGAATAAGAGAGGAGATGGGTCCAGATGCGACAAATCTTTCCATTTGGGAGACTGCAGTACTTTCAAGTTCAGATTCTCACGCTATGCAGAGAAGGTGAAATGTAGAGAAATGAAGGAACGAGCATCATTTAATAACCCTAACCAACTCCAAGATCCTTTGGTTGATCAATCAAGACAAATAACATTTCCATTGAATCACCAAGAACATAGATCATGTTTACAGTTTGGAGATGATAGATGTATTCGAGCAACCCAAAGACAACCACCTTCGTTTGCTCTTGAAAGAAACCATGCCTGGCTTCAAGACAGCTCAATAGAGCTTGACACGCTCAGATACATTGAAAGAAGCAGCTTCCAATATCATGACGACTTTCCTTTTCAAGCTAGTCATCATCATCGTCAAGAACAACTCCTTGAATACTCCAGGCGGAGAATGTTAACATGTACTTCCAGCTCTCCTCATCCATATGCTAGAGAATCACAACAACAAAGCTTGAGTAGGCAGATTAACCTCAACATCCACCCTCCGCAGCACTGGTAGGTTCTTTCCATAAATTATGAACTACATCATCAATAGTAGAGAAATTTCGAGGTGACTCGTCTTCAAACAATCTTTTCAGGATAAAGTTGATGGCAACAAGGCGAGGAAATTTGGATTAGCTAACAAATATTGAATAATAGCTGCTTTTGTGTATCTAATTAGTTTCTGGAGAATGTGTTGCATTGTACTAAGGAGATCTATCACAGCTTCTGCAAGAAAATGATCATCAAATGAGTAGTTGATGTTTTTGTTAGACTTCTCTTCTGATCTCTCCACTCTAAGACACCGCGTGGACCAGATGGTTTAGTACGACGCCGTTGTTTTCTTTATTTTAGTTTAGGTTTACTTTAGTCAACTACATAAATTTATACGATTAAATCTATTTTCACATGTATTTTTTAGGTCTTTATTTAACTATATAAACTGTATTTTTCTTTTATAAATTACACAAATTTCATAAATTCTTCTAATTGTAGAAATTTTATTAATGTTTATGCGTTAAATAGCTAATAAATCTGGTTCTAATTCGAAAATCTGGTTCTAATTCGAAAATCTGGTTTTAACTTGGGTTTATTTTGAAATTAAAACTATATTTTTGAAGTAAAATAAGGTTTAATAATAATTTAACGTATAAATATTAACAGAATTTGTGTAATTAAAATAATTTATGAAGTTTATGTAGTTTACGAAAGAAAAACACAATTTATGTAACTTATAAAAAATCCAAAAAGTACGGATAGAAATAAGTTTATTCGCATAAATTCGTGTAGTTGACGAAAGTAAATCCTTTTAGTTTTTAGTAAACTTACAATTATGAATGATTGTTTGTTATTTATAATATCTCATAGACTAGTAGTTTTAGCTTAAAGCTTAGCCGACAAGGCGACGATCTGACTTCTGAGCGTCAGAAACTTTTCAGTTTCAACTTCTATTCAAATAATTAAATACGTAATTTGAAAATTGAAAATGTCTGGAAAAATGCATGGAAATTACTGATAATGAAATAAACAAACAGAAGAATAATAATTAATTATTGACCAACATCCTGAAAAAAATATTGACAAATAATAATTAATTAATTATTTTGTTAATTTAAATTAGATATATATATAATTTATCTCATATTTAAAATATTTTTTTTATTTTTTAATATTTATTACAAAAATAAAATAGATAATAAAATCGGATTATACAAATAGATTTAAATTGTATCTATTTTGGATAAAAGTATACATATGATATATAATCAATTAAACTAAACTTTTGTTTAATATTTTGTTTGACTAATTTTTCAAAATTTATATATTTGTTTTATAATATATTTATATTTTATGACAGAATACATTGTATATCGAAATATTAGAGATTTACATATAATATACTGTATAATGGTTATTTTAGTAAATACTCTAGTAAATTATGTCTTAAATAATATATTTTTAAAATATTTTAATAGTGTGACATGACACACTTATAAATCACACGTTAATATAAGATTATTTTGTTAAAATGATTCTCAATTAATATATATATATATATAGATATGGAACTGGTAAATTTCATGGAATTTGCTTACGGAAATACTACGAAACACATCTAATGGTTGACAAGACTTTCCAGTATGATTTTTAATATTTAAAATTTATCAGTATTATTTATATATGCTCTTGGTCGTTAATCGTTTATGTCAAATTATATATTAATGATCTAAAACAGTATATCCGTAAATCTAGGAATGTTCTCATTCGTTGCGTATGTATGACCATTCCTCTCTGTATATAATCAATCATTTAGAGGAAAAACATATTCAATCCAATATTGATCCAAGAAAATCTTGGTTCCGAGTATGATGAGGGTAAGTGCCTATTTTTGTTATATGTATTGTGTTTATGAGTTAAATAATTATTCGTTTATTACTGTTCTTTCTATAGCAACGAATAGTTCTGAAGATGGATATGAGTGAGAATGAGAGATCGGTGAAGAAAGCAATGAAAATCGCATCAGGAACATCTGGTAAACGCATCTATGACTTGTTTCAAAAGTAACTTGCAATTCAAGTTAGGTCTTGTGAATGGTTTCACTAATTTACGTGCGTGTAGGTGTGAGATCGGTCTCGATTCAGGGACAGAACGATCAGTTGGTTATATTGGGAGAAGGGATTGACACGGCGGAGCTAACACGTGAGCTTCGGAAGAAAGTTTGTCACACGACAATCGTCGCAGTTCAGGCTGCGCCACCGCCACCGCCACCGCCACCGCCACCGCAGCCGGCGAGAAGATGCATATGCGAGATACCTAATTCAGGTTTCTGCGGATTTTGTAGGTTTATGATGAGTGAAAACACTTACCAGATGATAGGTCGGGCGAATCCTCCACCGGTGATATATAGTGGTTCCCATGAAGATCCTGCCTTTTGCAGAATTATGTGAGGCTTTGAGTGATTTTTGTTTTGTTCTTGTTACCAATATTTTCTTTTCTTTTTTTCTGATCTTAAAGTATTGTAAATAGAACGTTTTAAAATTCGTTGAACAAGTGCATCGTGCTGTAAATAAATTCTACTTGCATTCAATGAAAAAGGACTCCATACACCACTGCATGTTTTATGTATAAATGACATATATGACAATGACAAGACGTTTCTTTAATTCAATTTCTGTAAGAATTATTTTGGGGTCACACATGTATAATTGATGTGTTAGGGTCATTATCTAAAGTAGTCAAAATTATGTGGTCACTTATTTGTAAAGATAAAAGACTATGAAGCATAAATGTTATGGAAAATTTGTGTGTGGATACATTATGTAATTTCTAATTTGATGAAGGGCCGAATTAGAAATTATTTTCTATATAAATAGAAGGGTTATGGTCCCCATGGCAACCCTAATAAGAAATTCAGCCACCTTTGTATCCCATCAACAAAAATCTTCAGCTGTTCTGGGTTTGTCGTGGAAGAACCGTTCCCAACTTCAATATCATAAACCATAGATCCAAAAGGTACGCTTCCGCTATTGTATTTCTTATTATTCAGGAATTAGCATGAGTTTTATAGTTATAGGAATCATAAAATAATCTACAATTTCTTCTTTGAGATTTGCAATACATCACACAGAGATTCAAATTTAGATTCAGAAGAATGATCGAATCTCTTTTCCATGTTTTTAAATCGAATTGCACACTATAGAACACAAAGTACTAGTATTTTGTTAAAGTTATTATCCAAATTCAAAACATACTTCCATCCTGACTATCGTGACCAATTATCAATTTGTGTGTAATATTGCATGAATAAAACATGCATCAAAACTAAAATGTATCGCAGAATTCAATGTTTTATTCTGATCAAATACATGTTTTCGTCAACAATGGCGAAAACGGTTAACTTCAATCTCAACAATCTTCGTCGTGACGTTTTATACAACTATGTAATTGTAATGCGAATTTCAATATTTATTCTTTAATAAGTTAAATTTTAGACATAATCTAATAATTACGTGCATTTTTTAATATTTTCATTAAAAGAGTCCAATTTCGGTATGTTTTCATATAATAATAAGATTATAGTGCAGATTTCAACATTTATCCGTTAATAATTCAAATTTTAAACATGATCTAACAAATAAGTGTATTTTTTGACATTTCCGTTAACATAATCCAGTTTTTGTTAACAATTGAGAAATAAAAAAGAAAGGAGAAAATTATGTAGTATGAGAAACGACATCGTTTTACGGCAGCATATGCATTGTCATATCACCCAATTCGTCTACGTCCTATATCACGTCAGCTAGTATTAACAGAAACCGAATTTATTAACGAAAATGTTAAAAAAAAAACATGCATTTGTTAAGTCGTGTATAGACAAATATTGAAATCCTGCATTGTAACCTTATTATTATATAAAAACAAACGATGAAAATTGTTGAAATTGAAATTGAGTATTTTTTTCATATACATATTTTGAGTAAATAAAAAGAAATACATGGTATAATAAAGAAAACCGGGCCTTATGAACTGTCTATTGGGGCCAAATTTTAAGCCCATAGTAGCGCTAACTGTTACGATCAGAATTGGGTTCATAATATTTGGGTTTTCTTTGTACGGTTATCAGTGTAAACCCAAACCTACTATTATTGATTATGTTAATATGGTTATGGCTGAACGAGCTAAACAGTTAGTTCTAAATTTCAATTTTAGATCAATTGAATTTAGATTCGATATTTTGAACTAAATTAACATTTATTGAGTATTTCCATCCATTTTATGTTGGTTTAATTTAGTTGAAATTAGATAAAAATCGGGTTTATTAGAAATGATGTGTATTGTATAATATAAAGGAAAGATCTCATAGACACTATGATTAGGCGTTGTAGAAAAATTGTGTAAAAGCAGAAACAATGGTGGTTAGTTGAAAATCCAATAAAAACGAAACCAATGGTGGAGAATTGGAGGATCTACTCGACCCATCATGCAATTTTTCTTGTCGATAAATAATTTTCTAGTCAAATTATTTACCGAATTCCAAATTCATCAGTTGACGTAACATATTCATAATTTGATTTATCTATTTAAAATAAATATATTTAGTAATCTTATATATATTAAAAAAAGTGGGGACTAAAATTTGAGTTGTCAACACCAATTTACTATTAATAAGTTTACTATTTAATTTAAATCAAAAATTTAAATTAATTATTATATTACATAAACATCCTAATCAGTTAACCTAATTATTTAGTTTAATAATATATAGCTTCCAAACAGTCAAAATATGTTATAAATCTAAAATTTGAAATTTGAAATTTTTATTTATTATTTATTTCGTATAATTATGTCCAATTAAAATATAGAAATTATATTAATCTATTAAATATTTATATAAATTCAACAATTCACTATTCTCACGTTGAAGTTAGTATTCAAAAATTTAGAAATTGTTTCATCCATTTAATATTTTCAAATTTAAATTATAAAAATATAAAATGTATGTATATTTATTCTTTTTTAATATCGCTTATAAAAATGGAAATTAAATTATTATTTTTGATATTTGAAAATTTAATATTTATGTGTGATATTATCCTAGTAATAATTAAGATGGTTAAGTATCAAAGTTGGTGATAATCAAGATTTAAATCTGATATCTGTTGGGGAGATGTACGGACACGATATATTGGAACATCATTTCAAAGAGGTTGCTTGTAAGATTGGGTGTTGGATAGATTCAAAGATTCAATGTCCCACAAAATGACAAACACACAGATACCTTTCTTCTCCATTTCGCCCAATTATCTATACACACTTGTTCTTCGATTTTAATTATTTCTTCCCCAATTAAATTTAATTCATTTTTCTGTTTAATAGTAATTCACATTTATTACAATTTTATTACATACCCAATGAATATAAAGAAATAGGCTTTAGTTTTATATAAACATAAGTAATGCAAACAATTTGCACATCAAAGATGAGATCATAAGAGGAAACTTGCACTCTTGTAAAGGAATTCAAGATTCCACAAAGACCCCACCATATTTCTTCGTCTTTCCTCTTAACAATGATAGAATCTTGCTTTCTCTTTTATTAAATATCTACGGATAAAACAATATTCTAATATCAACCAACTTGATTATACTTAAACTCAAAAACAAACTTGACTATACCAATCATACTATGGTATTCAAGTATACGCAATTAGATACATTCTTTATACTTTATTTGTCTTCGAGAGATACATCTACACATCCCTAATATATTATTTGATAATTTTTTTAACAAAGTAACTTTACTCCGACTTGTTAATAACAAAAATGTCATAATAACGTATCAACACCACAACGAATTTCAACTTAAATATATGAAAGAGTTTAAATTACTATAATAATTACAATACATACCACTGATATTAATTTGGTTTATATTTATTCTCTAACCAAATTAATAAAATCTTACTCTGACGTATTATTAAAAGAAATATCATGTTGACGTATCATCACTACGGTATATTTCAAATAAATATATAAATAAATTTAGCTTATTAGAATAATTATAATATATGTCATTGTTATTAATTTGGTTAGACAATTAATATGTTTTATTAAACTAACAAAAAAATATTATTAAATTCGTAAAAATAATTATTATTTTTCTTAATTTATATATACAAAAATTAATGTTAAAAATAATTTTAAATAAAAATTAAAATTATATAAATATTTAATTTATATTCTTTAGTAAAGTATAAATTACGAATATGTTTTCCCATGCATAGCGTGGGTATAAATCTAGTAATTGATTAATTATAATGGTGAGATAAGAATCAAGTGTGGTGATGATGGGCATGTAAAAGAAATGAATATTAATATGCACACATGATACCAAACTACATCTTTGATACGTTGGATTTCGAATATGTGCAAAAAATGTATGGGAAATTTAAGTTGAAGAATCCGATGTAATTGGAAAGTTGCAAAGGAGTGGGCAAAGGAACCAAGTTGCCATACAATGCACGCAAATCTATGTGAGAGCTGAAAAGAACACTTCACATTAACCTATATGATTTTTTTTTCATTAAGCAAATTTATATATACATAATTATAAATGTTTATGGTAATAAAAAATTTATTTAAATGCATATGAAAGGTTAAAAGTAGATTTCCCTTACTTTGGAAAACGTGGAAGCACACAAATTCCAAATGCTTCCATTACACTCCAATGCTAACCTCATAAACTACAGAATTATTAAAGCCTAGTGAAAACACATAGAAGATCTATACTTGGATTTTATACTAAATCAGGATCTTTATATTGTGAATTAGTAAACACTCACTATCAAGTTATTATGCATTAAATTAGTTTCATAAGGCCAATCTGTGGTTAGCACAAGAAGAAGATAAGTAAAAGGATAATTGATGGGGTATATATGTAATTCATAACCAATATCTAACCCAAGAAATTCTGAAGTTTCTATTAACCATAAAGTCTGAAATTAGTTTGAAGAGAAGACTTAAAAGACGTCCAATAAATGAGATACACGCTCAATGAGACTGGGCAGTTTTGAGAAATAAGCCAACAAACAGAGCAGTTCCAAACACTTTACTTCTTTCTCTCTCTCAAATGACGTAAAAGCAAAACACTGACTTTGCTTCCCAATCGAAGAAAAGCTAACGATTCCTCCATTAAACAATTCCTCTCCCTAACCCCAAATCTCAATCTTCCTATCTTTGATTCTATTCGTTTACACTCACAGATATACATATACGCTTTTTTATGTGAAAGTGTATTGAAAAATCCAACTAAAACAAAATCCCTATCATTTCTCTCCATAAACTAATACATTTGATCTAAGTGTGTGAAAGCGATCATAGGAAGAAAAGGGGTAATTTATATGGTAACAAGAGAAGAGAAGAGCAAACCTGGGAAAGTCAGGGGAAAATTTGCTGGAGGGATTGTTGGATTGCATCCATGACATCACTGCGGCTTTGGCTTTCGCTAGGATGACTGATTCTGCTTACAGAGTAGACACCATTTCCAGACTCGCCCAATGGCGAATCCACAACCTTTCTTCTTCCACTTATCGCAAATCCGATCCTTTCAAGATGGGTCTCTGGAATTGGTATCTCTCTTCTCTCTCCTTCCTTTTTTTCACCTGAGCAATAGTGATCCGACATGGAATGTGAAAAGTGGACACCTTTTTGTAATTCATTTATTTCGTGATGATAATCAGATTGATTTTGACAATTTGGGTTTTGATTTGAAGGCACTTGTCTGTGGAGAAAAGCAAGATGCTATTAAATGTTAAGTTGTATCCAGAGGTATCGAACCTTACCAGAGAAAATCCACCGTTTGCTTCATTTGCTCTTCGTGTTGTCTCTTCTGCTGGTGAGAGGAAAGCTTTATCTCATCCAGGTAGACAAGATCTTGTCTTGATTCAATAGTTTGATTATGGTTTCCACACACACAGAGAAAAAAAAGATGAACCAAAACAAACGAAGTTTGTTTCTTTAATGATTACTTGAATGTAGAAGTAATAGACAAGCGGATCAAGACAAACGAAGATTTCATTTGGACGATTGAAGTTCCCTTAACTGGAAAAATCATCATCGACGTGGAGTTTCTAGACTTGAAGGTTCTATCTCAGGATGTAAGTGTCTCATCACCTAAAATTTGAGAAACCATCCTATGCAACAATTAATTCAATATGTGGTGGAACATATGTTTTTAACTGATAAATTATCTGAATTGACAGAGTGGAGAATTTTACTCTATCTGGGCAGACGGTTCCAAGGAGAATCAATCAAAAGCGACAGCGGTAACATCCCTGGGACGTATGTTAACAGAAAGCATTTACACTGACATAAAGATCAATGCCTCTGGTGGAAGCATTGGAGCTCACCGAGCTGTTCTTGCTGCACGTTCACCTGTTTTCCGCAGCATGTTTTTGCATGACCTGAAAGAGAAAGAACTGTCAGCAATAAACATACACGACATGTCACTTGATGCTTGCCAAGCTTTTCTCAGTTATATCTATGGCAATATCGAGAACGAAGATTTTCTTACACACAGATTGGCACTCCTCCAAGCAGCTGATAAATATGATATTTCCGATTTAAAGGATGCGTGCCATTCGAGTCTATTAGAAGATATTGACACAAAGAATGTACTTGAGAGGCTACGGAATGCTAATCTCTATCAGTTACCTGAACTGAAGGCTAGCTGCATGAGGTATCTTGTGAAATTTGGTAAGATATTTGAGATACGTGATGAGTTCAACATATTCATGCAATGCGCAGAAAGGGATTTGATTTCTGAAGTCTTCCACGAAGTCCTCAGTACCTGGAAAGGATTTTAGAGGGAATGTGTGCTATTATTATACAAGAACATTTATGGACTATTTTTGTGCAAAAGGATTTGTTGGTCTTTATGTACAGATTAAAGTATTGGGTGGTTTTAAGTTCCACAGAACCCCAAGTATTGTCCTTGCAAGGATAAAACAGCAACATGTAAATTCATGATTTGATTGAATGCGAGCTTCTTATTCTGGAACTGTGAATTGTTACTACTTTTATGTCTTTCATTAATTTAAAATTTGATATCATCTCGCAGCACATTTTTCCAGTAACAAGTATCGTTTAACAGATTTATGATTGTGAGTTACAAGCAGGAATGGATATTAAGCAAAGAGATATTAGTATGGATTAAAGGCCTTAGGCCAAGATAAAGGAGCTAAGCATATTATACCACAAGAATCTGTAATCTTCCCAGTTTCATCATACGAGCAAAATTCGACAGGAATTATTCAGTAACACAAGAATCTGTGCCACATACTAAATTAGTATATAGTTTAGAACACTTATCCGAAAAAGAAAAAAAAAATCAACTAATAGCTCTTTGGACTGAATCGATTGCTATATCCATGGAGACAATCAGACATTTCTCTGAAAACAATATTCTTAGACCTATGAGATTCCAAAATTTGTTCCCAAAAATCATGAAGAAGAAATAACAAAGAAACACAGGTGCGAATAGAGAGGACAACAGGAATTTCTGGCAATCCAAACGAATCAGACGAGAAAATAAGTTAACAATAAAGTTCAAAGACTCACTTTTCACCATCATCTTCGAATTCGCGGATCTGGAGAGGGAGAGGGAATCTTGTTCATAAGCGAAGAATATTATTGTTTTCCCGGGCTAGTTTTTCCAACTGTTTTTTTCTCCGAAATTTCATAACGTCATACGATTATTAATAATGGGCCTTAATATGCTTTTAATAGAAACGACGTCGTTTAACTCCTGGTGAGAGTAAAGCCCTAAATTAACCTACACAGACGTTCTGGGGTGCTTTAGGACACAACTCACAACTCTTCTCTCTCAGCCGTCGAGAAATCCAGGTGTTCTTTTCTTCGTCTTTTTCTTACAAAGTAATCAATTTGATGAACTAGAATTGATTTTGTAGATGTCGCAGTTATTCTATCGAAAGGGTTAACTTTCAGATTTTTTTCATTCCACTTTTGAAGCTGTAATTAGTTCTGGTTGAATTTAGTTGATGAACGTATTAATTATGTATCATGTTCTCTGTTTGATTCTCGTTTCAACGAACGTATGATAATTTTAACGAATTTTGACGATGTAGCCATAGTTTTGAGATCCTTGTTATCTTCGTTAAATTAGTGGAATCACAAGTATCTGCTTTTCTTGCGTGGACAGAGTCGTGAGATTCGTACTTTTTTATGTTTGCTTATGTATGATTTGTTTTATAGGTTTGAAGATAATCATTGAAGGTGTACAAGTCAATGGCAGAATCTAATCAGATGGAAATTCAGTCTGCAACTGAACCAGAAGCAATGCCGACTAAGCCAATCTTTAAGCCATTGAAGGCTCATGAGATGTCTGATGGGAAGGTTCAATTCAGAAAGATATCAGTCCCACCAAACCGCTATTCTCCTCTCAAGAAAGCTTGGTTAGATATCTACACACCGGTCTACGACCAGATGAAAATTGACATACGGATGAATCTCAAATCTCGCAAAGTAGAACTCAAAACCCGAGCTGACACACCCGATGTCAGTAATCTTCAAAAGTCTGCAGATTTCGTACACGCTTTCATGCTGGGTTTCGATATCCCTGATGCTATATCACTTCTAAGAATGGATGAGTTGTATGTGGAATCTTTTGAGATAAAGGATGTAAAGACCCTTAAAGGGGAGCATCAATCCCGAGCTATCGGGAGATTGTCAGGGAAAGGAGGGAAGACAAAATTTGCGATTGAGAATTCAACAAAGACAAGGATTGTAATTGCAGACACGAGGATTCATATCTTAGGAGCTTTCTCTAACATTAAAGTCGCAAGAGGTTCCTTGTGCAGTCTAATTATGGGATCTCCAGCTGGTAAGGTTTACTCCAAGCTTCGAGCAGTCTCTGCCAGATTAGCTGAACGGTTTTGATGAGCGACATAGAATCGATTTTGTTTGAGGTGATATGGTTTTGACGTGTTTGGAGAAATTTGTATGAAATTTTGCATAAGAAATATTATTTAATTCTCAATCTATAACATTGTTATTGTTAACTTTTAAGCAAGATTTTGAATTCAAGAACAGGATTGTTTAGGTGGTTTCAGATAATCAACACTATAACTAGATTTTGGAAAAAAATATTTACAAATAATAATTAATTATTTATTTTGTTAATTTAAATTATATATATATAATTTATCTTATATTTAAAATAATTTTTTAAAAATTTTTTTAATATTGATTACGAAAATGAAATAGATAATAAAATCGGATTATACAAATAGATTTAAATATTTATTTTGGATAAAAGTATACATATGATAAATATTCAATTAAACTAAACTTTTGTTTTATATTTTGTTTGACTAATTTTTCAAAATATATATTTTGTTTTATAATATATTTACATTTTATGATAGAATACATTGTATTCGAAATATTAGAGATTTACATATAATATACTGTATAATGGTAATTTTCGTAAATACTCTAGTAAACTATGTCCTAAATAATATTTATCTTAAAATGCTCTAATAATGTGATACACTTGTAAATCACACGTCAACATAAGGTGACTTTGTTAAAATGATTCTCAATTAATATATATGTAGATATAGATATAGATATATAGAAAACATATAACAACTCAGTTGACGGCTGAATCTAATGCTATTTACATAAGTGTTTCGATTAAAAATATAACACCCAAAACTTAAAAATTAAAATGTCAAATCTCGTCAAATTAAAGATTCTAATGAATAGAAATCCATCTTCTCAATTTTTCAAATGTTCCCAATTTTATTTTCTTATTTTTCTCCCCCAACACTAAAATGGTTAATTTTTAAAACTTGTGTAGTGTTGAATGTTTATAATTAGTTTATTATAGTTAAGAATGTAATAAATCTATATTTAAGTGTTTAGTTAGGTTTGTATGTACTAAAATTATGTTTGGTATCTTATAAAAATATATGTTGTATTTATAAATTCAATTTTATAATATAGTGTACATATTATTTTCATAATTTGTATTTTATTATATAAATATTATTCATTTAAAATTTATATGTAGTATTTATTAATAAGCATAATTTTTTGTTTTATGTTTGATATAATTAAATTTTATTTAATATGTCAAATTTAAATTTAATATAAATTATTTTAAACTATCAGAAAATTTATTTAAATTATCAATATAAATTCCATATCAGTCTTTTAAAAATTATTTAAAAGTCTTTGGAATTTTTTGAATATGTTTTATCGATAATCCTTTAAAAATTGTACGTTAGAAATCCGTCGAATATAAACTTTTATTCAAAGATTTTTCCACACGAAATTTTTTGACGAATAATTTTGCATAAATTTTTTAGTAGTAAGAAAGATATTTTTTTCATCCTCTTTCTTCCCAATTATAACCACCTAAAATAATGCATACAAAGATCACCATGTCAATTTCAAGATTGATGTTTTCTTGATTGAGTACACATGCTCGGATAAAACTATTGGTTTTGTGGATAAGAAAAATATGTAATTCAATTTACAAAGCAAAATATATACATCACATAATTGAAATCTCTAGTTGCATATACATAGTCCACAATTATTTGAAAGAAACTAATTCATTTCTTGATTTAACAATTTACAAAAATGGTTCACAGCAAAGATTTGAGAGCGTAGTGAAGGAATGATCCAGCAGAAGAATTGCACACTAAATGGGCCGGATCAGTCGGGCCCAACAATTCGGGTAGGATTCTCAAAAAAAAATTGGTGTGGCAATCAAAGAGCAGAGTGGAACTCGCTTGATTCACATTGATCGTCAAGGTAAATTAGAAACCCTAGATTCCAATTTCGCTATTAGGAGCCTTGCGGACAGTTTAAATTGACTTACCCAACCTTGAGTCATTTCTGCTGGAGATCATGGAGAAGCAAGTCAAATACAAGAGCTCTGTCAAGGATCCAGGAACTCCTGGATTCCTCAGAATTGTAAGATTACATCTTCTCTTTGGCTTATTTTGAATAACTGGTAAATGAATACTTGGATGACTATTTTTTTGTCATTTGAGTTTCTTGCACTAACATCTGGTTCGCTGGATCTTTGCAGAGGGAAGGGATGTTGCTCTTTGAACCAAATGATCCGAAATCAGAGTCGAAGCTTAAAGTGCAGACTCAGAACATCAAAAGTATGTACATTCTAATTTACACCAGGTCATAATTGTTGATCATATAATTCGCGATTAATTTGTCTGAATGCTTATTGGATAAAAGTTAATATGATGTTTCACTGTTTCCCCTTTGTGTTTACCATTTATCGTAATTTTCTCAGGTCAAAAATATACCAAACAAGGATCAAACAAACCTCCTTGGCTCAATCTGACCAACAAGCAGGTTTTTTGTTGGTTTTTTGGTGAAAGCAACAAAAAGATTGTAGATATCTGAAAGTTATAGCTTATCCTGTGTTTTATAAAGCTTCCTCATCTTTTGGCTACAGGGAAGGAGTCATATCTTTGAGTTTGAAGACTATTCCGACATGCATGCTTGCCGTGATTTCATCAGTAAGCTCCATGTGCTATTGGTTGCTTTCATTTAGTGGAAAGTACTGTGTTTCTGCTGTTTCTTTTGTGCATACCTGTACCATTTTGTAATGTGAGCAGCTAAAGCCCTTGCGAAATGTGAAGAGGAACCTAAGAAACCATCTGTCGCCACATCTGCTGAGCAGCTCAGTTTTGCAGAACTAGAGCTACGCTTCAAGCTTCTTCGAGAAAATAGGTATGTAATCAGAATAGTAAGTTACTTTGAGGAGTTTATGATTTCATAGGTTTATCCATCGAGTTCTTTTTAACATGGGTAATATGCATATATGATATGAAGTGAGTTGCAGAGATTGCACAAGCAATTTGTGGAAAGTAAAGTTTTGACAGAAGATGAATTCTGGGCTACAAGGAAGGTTTTTTCTTTGTGGTTTATTTGGTTTTATCAATTTTCTGTTCTTTCGAGTGTCTGATTCGTCATAGTTACAAACTATATTCTGATCGCAGAAATTACTTGGTAGAGATTCCATCAGAAAGTCAAAGCAACAGATCGGGCTCAAGAGCATGATGGTTTCTGGCATCAAACCATCTACTGATGGGCGGGTATGGTATAATTCTCTCTACCCTTTCCTGGCAGTCATCCCCTCCAGTTAATATGTTCATGTGCATGGCTTTGAAGGAAAGAAATAAAGAACCTGTATAATCGTACTCTGTTTTGTTCGGTTGAAATATACCCATTTGCTGTTATATATCAATATCATACATTTTAACTTGTTTACCAACCACCATTTTCTATTTTTGTTTCAGACTAATAGGGTGACATTTAACTTGACGTCAGAGATAATTTTTCAGGTTAGCTTTTTTGTCACTGAGTTCTCCACTGATTTGACTTCTCTATATGGTCATGATAAGTTTTACGGTGAACCGGGCGGTCTGGGTTCATGTTGCAATTGGGCGATATATTCTGTTATATGTGGTTCAATATGCATCATCACTTGAACTTACAAATTGAAATGTGAAACTACAGGTTATTACATCCTTTGTGATGGCTTAGTTCATAAATCTGTTGCAAGAATACTTTCAGTTCACCTTTGAGGAACAGAAGGCTTCTGTTTTGTGATGGCTTAGTTCATAAATCTGTTGCAAGATACTTGAATGTCTCTATGGCAATTAGTGATATATGCTGTCATATTCTGTCATAAATCTATTACAATTGGTGATATATTCTGTCATGAATTCTACTATGCGTGGTACAATGTGAATCATGTGTTTCAACTTAGAAATTCCAGTGCGGAACTACGTATGATGAATAGAGACATTTATAACAGCCTTTCAGTTCACCTTCTAATTTTTGTGCTGGCATAGAATACAAATCCGCTGCCAGAATCTTGAGTTCACTGTACTGTCCTGTCTCACATATGATTTTTTCATTACAATTCAGATTTTTGCCGAGAAGCCGGCTGTTCGGCAGGCATTCATAAACTATGTCCCGAGTAAGGTAGTAAAGACTTCACGACTATAGCCTTCTTTTTTTCTACGTTTATTCATCAAATAACTCAAATCTTAACTGGTTTTGGTAACTAATTTCCTACGGCAGATGACAGAAAAGGACTTTTGGACAAAGTATTTTAGAGCAGAGTATCTTTACAGCACTAAAAACACAGCAGTAGCTGCAGCAGAAGCTGCTGAAGACGAGGAACTCGCGGTCTTTCTGAAGCCTGATGAGATATTGGCTCAGGAAACTCGTCGAAAGGTTATTTCTCATCTATGTATTTTATTTAAGAAGAAAACATTTGTGGTATATCTATCTGATCTGAATGTCATTTATGTAGATTAGACGGGTTGATCCAACTCTTGATATGGAGGCTGACCAGGGAGACGACTACACTCATCTGATGGTAACAACTACCACTGCATTGTATAAGCTGTTAAATCAAGAATTTTTTTCTTACAAATTTAAACCCTGGACTATGCAAACTATATTTGAATCATCTGATCTATTCTTTTAACCTTACAAAATTTAAACTACTGGTTTATCTTATCCACTAGGATCATAATTTTATATTAGCTTATAGAAAACAGTGATCTTAAAAAGTAACTATGTACGCCATTGAAATCTTGTTTTTATTTGCGGATCATATCTGCTTACTTTAAATTTACTGTCGAACAGGACCATGGTATTCAGCGTGACGGGACCAATGACGTTGTTGAACCACCAAATGACCAATTTAGGAGGTCACTTTTGCAAGATCTTAATCGTCATGCTGCTGTTGTATTGGAAGGCAGACGCATTGGTAAAAACGCTTCCACGAGCATCTATTATGATTCTTTCATTTGATCTTCTTTATTTTGATATTCTGTGTCACATTATAAGAAATTGCAACAACTGACTTTCCAATATCTAGTTAAACATGTACTTTGGCCTTTTTACTTTAGTTATTGGTGGTAAATATAGAATGATCCTCACTTGTCCCTTTTTAATTGGAAAACAGATGTTGAGTCAGAAGATACGAGGATGGTTGCAGAGGCTCTAACACGGGCCAAAACAGGTTTGGTGTTTCATTCTGCTATGTCCTACTTTTGATTTTTCTCGCTGATTGATGAACACTGCAACATTTTACATTCATCTGACTGCACTATCTGTCTTTATTGCCCCTGGTAGTAAGCAAAACTGATGGTGAAGCCACCAAGGACGCTAATCAAGAGAGATTGGCGAGAATGTCTCGGGCAGCAGAAATGGAGGATCTTCAAGCACCACAAAACTTCCCGTTAGCACCGCTGTCTATCAAGGTTTGGCTTTCTGTCTTTAAAGTGTTTTCCCTGTTGATGATGGGTGCTTCATGATCCCCTTACTCTTTCTTGTTTGGAATCAGGACCCTCGTGATTACTTTGAATCTCAACAAGGAAACGTCCTCACTGAACCTAGAGGAGCAAGGTCATTAAAGACAAATGTTCATGAAGCTTATGGATTGCTAAAAGAATCTATTTTTGAGATTAAAACTACAGGGTTAAGTTATCCTTTGATTAAACCTGAAGTTTCCTTCGAGGTGCTATTCTATCCCATGATCAAATGTGTTTTGACTAAAAGAGGCTATGGTTTATTGCTTTGCTGCCTAAGCTAAAAGTTGTTAACCCAATATAGGTTTTCAGTTCGTTAACCCACTCTATCTCAACTGCCAAAAATATTATTGGGAAGAACCCGCGAGAGAGCTTTCTGGACAGATTACCAAAGTCCACTAAGGATGAAGTTCTACATGTATGTCCTACATTCTCAATGTCCCAAAGTAACAATAAGCTCTATATATATTGGTTAGTGAGGTGCCTATGGATTGTGTTCTCCCCTCAAATGCAGCATTAGAGTACCTTTTTTTTTCCTTTCATCTACAGCACTGGACATCAATACAGGAATTACTACGACATTTTTGGTCATCGTACCCAATAACAACCACATATCTTCATACCAAGGTAGTGTTGCCATTTCACATCTCCGAATCCTAGAATTCGCTAAATGGGTTCATGGGTTTTCGTGGAGAAATATTCAAACTTATTTTACACCAAGAACAAGTTCTTATACTGGGATGTTATGTTTAATTATGCAGGTTTGTAAACTGAAGGATGCAATGTCCAATACATATTCTGAACTCGATGTAAGCTATGAAATGCTTTCAAGTCTTTCTGATAAAATAAGCAACTAGGAGTAGTCTGTTAGAACAGTAGTTCCTAATCTCTCCATACCAATGCATTTACACAAACATGAAATTTGGGTAAAGTAAAATCGGTGCAGAATTGCAGTAGAAGCTTATTACATTTGGTCTAGTGTGTACATTCGTGTACTATTTCCTTGATAGTGTACTGCCTTTAACTCAGGCAATGAAACAGTCGGTGCAATCTGATCTCCGGCATCAGGTTTCTTTACTGGTTCGTCCAATGCAACAGGTTAAGTCTGTCTTCTCCACATACTTTGTATCTAACGGTTTATGCCAAACCAGGCAGTGCATTGTACTCTGATTAACAGTGAAATCTGGATGATCTTAACCCATTTTGTCCACCAGGCTCTTGATGCTGCGTTTCAACACTACGAAGCAGACTTACAGAGAAGAACAGCTAAGAGCGTTGGAGGTGGCAGCGGTGAAAGACCAAACGGGTGCGTTTAGAAGAAAAACAAATCGTTGTTTTTGATGAGTAATTGATGTTTTTGAGATTTTTCATTTGTTGCTTTTTTGTCCGATCATTGAGATGCAAAAAGGCGTTTTACATTGTGCAAAGGTTTTGTACTTGGAAATAACAAAGAGATTTTCTTCGACATAATTCTCGAAATTACAATTTAGTTTTATAGTGTAATAGATAAGACACTCCACTCAGATGCCACAGAAATACCAACCTTTCCACCTCCTCTGGCGAATTTGGAAAGCGCGTAACGAACTAACGTTTAATAAGGACTGCTCAGATGATGTTATTCTACAAAAATATCTTGATGATGTTTTGGAATGGTTAACAGTTGTTCAGAAAACGTCGATTATTATTCCCACCAATTCAAGAGCCAACTGTGCTAAATGGAAACCTCATCCCCAAGATTGGGTGAAATGTAATTATGATGCTGCACACCGTGGTGATACTGATAATTCAAGATTAGGATGGATCATCCGAAACAGCAATGGGGAATTCATTTATGCTGGTATGGGGAAATTTGAAGGACGTCATTCCGCACTCGAAGCAGAATTCACAGCATTGATTTGGGCAATACAAGCGACATGGTCTCTGGGATATCGGAAAATTATTTTTGAGGGAGATAATCTCACTCTAAATAATTTAATTAATTCCAACGGTATAAATTTACGACTCCAATACTATCTCCAAACAATTCAAGCTTGGATATCTAAATTCGATGATGTTGAATTTCACTATCAACCAAGATTATGCAATAAAGTAGCTGATATATTGGCGATTGAAGGACTATATCATTGGAAATTATTTGTATCTTGTCCTCTTTTTTTAAGACATATTGTAAACTTTGAATCTTCATATTAATACAATTTGTTGGCAAAAAAAAAAATAAGACACTCCACATGACTTAACCTCGGTGGGTTTAAAAGGTTAAGTGTGTTACTAGAGAGCTTTGAGAAACCTCCAGATTGATGCTCTAATTGTTTATTTAGGTTATAAAACGTGTAATGTTACAATTTGACAATACTAGAGAAGCATAAATTTCAATGGGGTATGATAATGATCAAATCGCAAAATAAACATTCCAAATAAAATAAGACAATCTAAGACTGCTATAGATGCAAGAACTATAATCCAAACGCAAGGGAGGGTCAATTTTGGGTTAGCGACTAAAATCTGTTTGGAGGAGGAGATATGAAACCGTAAGTGCGGCGAGTACCTCCATTGCAGCCTAATCTCGGATCACAATCGATACGAAAAGTGTCGTGTATCTTGTGAGTTACATTCCCGAAGACCCCAAAACCAAAAACCAAACCAATAGCTATCACCACTAAAACCAAGCAAGTACATAACATGCAAATCCTTCCACAACACATCTTACTTCTTCTTTTGTTGTTATTACGATTGATCACAATCTTATGGGCTTTGAGGCTATATAGAGGGTTTGGTTAGTTTGTTGGTTGTGAGATTGAGGGGGAGAAACGTGGAGAGAAGAGAAGGAAGTGTTGGTGAAGGTATTATTAGGAGATTGGTGCGTGTACGTTTTGCCTATTTCTTGCTTTAAAAGTTAATCATTAAATCCAACAACGTGGAGAGAAGAGAGGGAAATGGTTTTCTTCTAGTGACATGTTGATCTTAAAATTCTTATACATTCTTCATGATTTATTCATATTTGTTATATATCTTTTGACTTCGTACTATAATGCTAAAATCATAGGTTAACCCTTGATTTTGTTTTTGACATTTGATGCTTACGTTTTCTTAATTAAATATAAACTTTTTTAGTTATCAACGATTGGATAATAAACTTTTTTGTTGGATCTCAGATTCCAGATAAAAATGTAAAAGATCAATCTTTAATATTTGCTAGGATCGAATAGAAAACAATAGAGAATTAGATAGAATGCAGGATCGTGAATATTAAATTATTGAGATCGGTTACAAAACAATCTATGTTCGTTACAAGTCCGATCTATTAAATTTGTGTGTCCTACAAACCTCTTTTTTATATTCACATTTCGTTTAATCTTCAACGCAGTAATCATTATTTACCAGAAATGTTTATAAATATCATTTAATACTAATACTGGGAAACCGCCGACATACTCGATAGTCGGTAAAATCAGACGAATCTGTGAACTGTGCTGCAACTACTCAATAAGAGCGCACCCAATTATTTGGTAATGGATGTTCAGCATAATGTACCAAATCCACACTGTACCGAACTCAGACTTTTTGGAAGACGTAACCACCTCCAACGCTTTATCTT
The DNA here is from genome assembly GCA_018901935.1 of Pugionium cornutum. Taxonomy (NCBI): domain Eukaryota; kingdom Viridiplantae; phylum Streptophyta; class Magnoliopsida; order Brassicales; family Brassicaceae; genus Pugionium; species Pugionium cornutum. The sequence goes on along the minus strand of CM032156.1, from coordinate 27,472,768 downwards.
GGGTTTAGATTTTATTAGCACTAATTTCATTTTTAGAACGTCCTTCTTCAAGATAATTGTTAAAAGACAAAGAGATGCATAATAAAAACATTGTTGTGAATGCAAAGAATTAAATTGTTGAATAATAATAGAGAGATAGAGATTTTATTATTATACTGATTTTATTAATCTTATAAATTTTACAGAAGAAGAAGAGAGAAAGAAGGAAGAGAGAAAGTTACTTCATCTGAATGAAGTAACTTACGTATTTATAGAGAAAGAGTAAGTCGGCAAACTTCGTAAAAAGGTAATCAAAACAAAGACGTCTTCAACGAAGACGCCTTTGTTGACTTTTCAACACTCCCCCTTGATTATCTATTATTATCGAAGTATTGCGTTCTGCCTCGTTAAAAACCTTATCATGTAAAAACCCAACGGGATAAAAATCATGATAAGGGAAAAAGAGTACAGATACACAATCTCCCCCTCGAAAAGATAGATATGTTTCCTTTTATAAGTCTCGCAGATGACGCATTCCAATATTCTGAACGTGTTTTCTGAACGTTGTCGTAGGAAGCGCCTTTGTAAACAAATCTGCTGCATTATCACTTGAACGAATGTACTCGACGTTAAGTTCTTGATTTTTCTCAAGTTCTTGGATATAGGAGAAAAATCTCGGAGGAATATGTTTTGTTCGGTCACTCTTGATGTAACCTTCTTTGATTTGGGTCACACATGCAGCATTATCTTCGAATAATTTTGTTGGCTCCTTATTGTTGATTAATCCACTTGCTCCTTCTATATGTTGAGTCATAGATCTGAGCCATACACATTCTCTGCAAGCTTCATGAAGGGCGATGATTTCAGCGTAATTTGAAGAAGTGGCAACCAAAGTTTGTTTTTGAGATCGCCACGAGATTGCAGTTCCACCAAGTGTAAAAACATAACCGGTTTGGGACCGAGCTTTGTGTGGATCCGATAAATATCCAGCATCTGCAAAACCAACTAAACCAAACTCGGGGTTTCTAGAATAAAATAATCCCAAATCAATCGTACCTTGGAGATAACGGAAAATATGTTTTATTCCACTCCAATGTCTTCGTGTAGGTGATGAACTATATCTCGCAAGTAAATTTATAGCAAATGCTATATCTGGTCGAGTGCAATTTGCGAGATACATAAGTCCACCGATAGCACTCATATAAGGTACTTCAGGACCTAATATGTCTTCATTATCTTCATAAGGTCGAAATGGATCCTTGTTTATATTAAGCGATCGATTAACCATTGGAGTACTCAAAGGATTCGCTTTATCCATATTAAATCGTTTCAATATTCTTTTCGTATAATTTGATTGATGCACAAATATCCCATCTTGGAAATGTTCAATTTGGAGTCCTAGACAAAATTTTGTTTTTCCAAGATCTTTCATTTCAAACTCTTCTTTCATATGAGTTCTTGCATTATCAACTTCCTTTTGAGTTCCAATTATATTCAGGTCATCTACATAAACAGCAATGATCACAAAGCCTGATGGGAATTTATTTATAAATACGCAAGGACATATCGCATTGTTAATATATCCTTTTTTCAACAGATATTCACTTAAGCGATTATACCACATGCGTCCGGATTGTTTTAACCCATATAATGATCGTTGTAATTTGACTGAATATAGTTCTTTGTGTCCTTTAGAGATCTTTGATCCTTCTGGGATCTTGAATCCTTCTGGGATTTTCATGTATATGTCATTATCAAGGGTTCCATACAGGTATGCAGTCACGACATCCATAAGGTGCATTTCTAACCTTTTGGATGATGATAAACTCATTAAATATCTAAATGTAATTGCATCCATGACCGGAGAATATGTTTCTTCATAATCTATTCCCGGCCTTTGAGAAAATCCTTGTGCAACAAGACGTGCTTTATATCTAGTGACCTCGTTTTTCTCATTCCTCTTCCTTACAAAAACCCACTTGCACCCAACTAGCACTACATCTTCAGGTGTAATGACAATGGGTCCGAAAACATTTCTTTTTTGTAGAGAGAATAATTCATTTCTCATGGCTATTTGCCATTTTTCCCAATCAGACCTTTTTTGACATTCTGTTACAGACATTGGTTCTGCATCATCATTTTCATTTTCAATTTCTTTGGACACAGAAAAGGAGAATATTCCATTAATATCCTCTATTTCATTTCTAACCCATAATTTTCTATTTTGGGTATAGTTAATTGAAATCTCATATGTTTCTATATTGCGTTCGTCTTCTGGATGGAGTTCCACTTCACGGTTTTCAGAAACCTGTTTGCATATGTCTTCCGGACATTCCGTTTGAGTTGGTTCCTCTATAACCTTTTCACAAGTATTTTCGAGACGCTTTTTGTAAGGTTCTTCCAGAACCTTTTGATTTTGTTTTCCCAAATACTTTTTCTTACGGGGATTTTTATCTTTTGAGCCCATCGGTCTCCCTCTCTTTAACTGAACTCTGGGTTCATTTATTTTATCGCCATCAACATGTTCTACAGGAACATTAATTCTTGATGGGACATTCACAGCGGGTATATATGATTTCGTCACTCGTTTTGTATCTGTGAATGCATCTGGCAACTGGTTTGCAATATTTTGCAAATGTATGATTTTCTGAACTTCCATTTCACGTTGTTTTGTGGGAGGATCAAGATACAACAAAGATGGTGTACACCATTTAATATCTTCTTGGAGTTGTTTAATTCCTCCCCCTAACGTAGGAAATTCTTCTTCATCAAAATGACAATCGGCAAATCGTGCCGTAAACATGTCACCAGTTCGTGGTTCAAGGTACCGAATAATACTTGATGATATAAATCCAATATATATTCCTAATCTTCTCTATGGCCCCATCTTTGTTCTTTGTGGTGGGGCTATAGGAATATAAACCGCACACCCAAAAACTCGGAGATGAGATACATCAGGCTTCTGGCCAGATGTTAATTGTAATGGGGAATATTCATGATATGCACTTGGTCTTATTTGGACCAATGCTGCCGCATGCAATATAGCATGACCCCATACTGAAATTGGGAGATTTGTTCTCAATATTAATGGTCTCGCAATGAGTTGTAACCGTTTTATCAAAGACTCAGCCATACCATTTTGTGTATGAACATGCGGAACCGGATGTTCAACATCGATTCCGAGAGCCATACAATAATCATTAAAGGCTTGTGACGTGAATTCACCAGCGTTGTCAAGTCTTACTTTCTTTATAGTATAATCAGGGAATTGAGCTCTTAACCTGATTATTTGGGCAATGAATCTTGCGAAAGCCATATTTCGTGTGGTTAACAAACACACATGTGACCATCTACTAGATGCGTCAATTAAAACCATAAAATATCGAAATGGCCCACATGATGGGTGAATAGGCCCACATATATCACCATGTATTCTTTCTAAGAATACTAGGGATTCATTACTAATTTTGGCTGGTGATGGCCGAGTAATAAGTTTTCCTTGAGAACATGCTTTACACGAAAACTCGCATGATTGAAAAATCTTCTGGTTTTTCAATGGGTGGCCATTAGAATTCTGCATAATTTTTCTCATCATAACTGATCCAGGATGTCCTAGTCTTTCATGCCAGACTTTGAATGTACTCGTAAACTTCTGGTTTACCGTAATATACGATTCAATTATATTTATTTTTGTGTAATATAATCCAGAGGACATCATTGGTAATTCTTCCAATATTTGTTTCTGCTTCCATGTAATGCAAAGATATTCAATGTTATTTTTGCTCATTGTCTCTATGTGATATCCATTTGTACGGATGTCTTTGAAACTTAATAAGTTTCTATGAGACTTGGGGGAATATAAAACATCATTTATTTCAAATTTCGTTCCCATTGGCATTGAAAAACTAGCTCTTCCGGAGCCTATGATAATATTTGCATTACCCGATATTGTATTTACGCTTCCGGCGGAATCTTTCATTTTGAGGTAGGAGAAAAACTTTTTATCTTTAAGTATTGTATGCGTTGTAGCACTGTCTGCTAGGCATATATCTCCATTCTCACTCTCAAAATGATACATTTTCTGTATTAAAATATTGATAAAGATGTATTAATAAATGTTAAACACACATATTTCAAAATCAACTTATATTATAATAAAACTATTTTACATTAAGTAATTAAAGTTCAAACTTACATATATTTTTTTTTTTTTTAAAAAAGACATTAAGTTTTGTTTTTGTTCGTAAGAAAATTAAATACAACTTTATATATATAACATTAAACTTAATTATCTTGTTCTTTGGTATTCTCGGAATCAACCAGAAAATCAGCAACATCGAGATATGCATTTCCATCGAAGGAAAGTCCGGGTTCATCCGAGATAAAGTTGGTTTCACTTTCTTTTCCTTTTTGTTTCTGTGATTCTTGATATAGATTAGCCAAATGTTTTGGTGTACGACAGGTACGAGACCAATGACCTTTCATGCCACATCTGTAACAAACATTTTCATATTGTATATTTTGGCGTACAGCAGGTACGCGACCAACTTCATTTTCGTGGACTTTATTCTTTCTCCCGAATTTGAATTCATTAGGACGAAAAAATCTTCCTTTTCCACGTCCACGTCCACCTCCTCGTCCACGTCCACGACCACGACCATGGCCTCGACCACGTCCATGTCCTTGCCAATTATTGTAACTGGATGATGCAACATTCACTTCTGGGAATGGAGCCGATCCAGTGGGACGAGATTGATGGTTCATCATCACAAGTTCATTATTTTGTTCAGCAACAAGGAGAACTTGCATTAACTCCGAATAACGAGTATATCCCTTTGCTCGATATTGTTGTTGCAGGATTACATTTCCGAGGATGAAATGTTTGGAGAGTTTTTTCAATCATATCATAATCACTTACTTTTTCTCCACATAATATCATCTTAGAAGTGATTCCGAACAACGCGGAATTATATTCACTTACACTTTTATAATCCTGAAACCGGAGGTTTAACCACTCATGTTTGGCTTTTGGTAAGATCACATATTTCTGGTGATCAAACCTATCTTTGAGTGATTGCCAAAGATCTGCAGGATCTTCTTTTGTGATATATTCATCTTTTAAACCATCATGGATATGGTGGCATAAAAATATCATGGCTTTTGCTTTTTTCTCATCGGATGTTGTTTCCGACCTATCGATGGTGCCAAGAAGGTCTTTTGCCTTTAAATGCATTTTTGCAGCTACTGCCCATGTCATGTAATTTTTTCCAGATATATCAAGGGCAGCTATCTCGAGTTTTGCCAAATTTGACATTATAACTATACACATAATAAAACAATATGTTAAACATCAGTTTTATAAAAATTATTTTATAACTATTTTTTTTTAATAATTAATCATGATAAAATTTTGGGTATAGATTTTAATTTATTATTGTTATTATTATTATTATATATATTTAATAAATATGTATAATTAGTTTTAAGAATTTAAACATAATGATGACATAAATTAATTTATGATAAAATTGTAAAACATTAGTGAATATAATAACACATAAATTAAAATAATTTCTAAATATAAATCAGGAGGCAGAGCCTACCATATAATATTCAGAAGGCAGAGCCTACCATATAATATTCAGAAGGCAGAGCCTACCATATAATATTCAGACGGCAGAGCCTACCATATAATATTGAGAAGGCAGAGCCTACCATATAATATTCAGAAGGCAGAGCCTACCATATAATATTTAGAAGGCAGAGCCTACCATATAATATTTAGAAGGCAGAGCCTACCATATAATATTTAGAAGGCAGAGCCTACCATATAATATTTAGAAGGCAGAGCCTACCATATAATATTTAAGAGGCAGTGCCTACCATATAATTTAGGAGGCAGAGCCTACCATATAATATACACATGTATTAATAAAACAGAATTTTACCTTATTTTAGTATCTTAGGTAGATGGTAGAAACACTCGTGCTGATAACGTGTTGAATAATAATAGAGAGATAGAGATTTTATTATTATACTGATTTTATTAATCTTATAAATTTTACAGAAGAAGAAGAGAGAAAGAAGGAAGAGAGAAAGTTACTTCATCTGAATGAAGTAACTTACGTATTTATAGAGAAAGAGTAAGTCGGCAAACTTCGTAAAAAGGTAATCAAAACAAAGACGTCTTCAACGAAGACGCCTTTGTTGACTTTTCAACATAAATATCATTGTTGTAAACCCAAAATATCTTATTTGCACGAAAAGAATGAATCTAGTCTTTCTTTTGTCTCGAAGTTATTTTTCGGACACAAAGATCGATATGATTTAGTTACTATGGAGCACATTGGTAATAGATGTGCGACCCGCCCAATGCTGGTGCATATGCTGGGGCCCACTCTGCTCTTTAAGATCTGCACCGCTCTATTAATTAATAATTAACTGAAAACATTATTATGTTATCTTAATAAAATTGAAATATTTGATATATTGTGGTAGGTAATTGGAAAAACGTGTTGTCAAAATAAACTTATTGGAGGATATAAATTAGCAACATATAAACATCATATTCGACACGGATTACACAGTCAGCAATCATAATATCTGTGTTACATGTCAGCATTACATTCACGTCCACGTAAGCTATATCATTTTCATTTTTCATATTTTTATCAAATTAAAGTAATGTTTCAGATTTATGCCATTCGAAAATCTAAATCAAATTTATCCTAATGAGTTATGAAAAAGAAATAGAAAAATACCAAATTACCTTTTCATTTTTTAAATAATCGTAGTATAATTGGGAATATAGTTATAAAAAAAATGATATATATAATTCGACGTAAATGGTTAAGGTAAATAAATAAATATCTATACATATATTAATTGATAATTATTTTAATAAAATAACTTAGATTAACGTGTGATTTACAAGAATGTCAATTTGTCACATTATTAAAGCATTTTAAGATAAATATTACCTAAGACATCATTTACTAGAATATTTACGAAAATTGCTATTATATAATATATTATATATAAATTCTTAATATTTCGACATACAATATATTTTGTCATAAAATATAAATACAATATAAAACAAAATATAAATTTTGAAAAATTAATCAAACAAAATATAAAACAAAAGTTTAGTTTAATTGAATATTTATCATATGTATAATTTTATCCAAAATAAATATAATTTAAATATATTTGTATAATCCGATTTTATTATCTGTTTCATTTTCGTAATTAATATTAAAAAATTTTAAAAAATTATTTTAAATATAAGATACTGATTTAAATTAATAAAATAAATAATTAATTATTATCTATCAATATTTTTTGTAACGTAGTTAGTTGGTCAAAATCTAGTTTGTTATATTAGGTAGATACGTTCTATAAATACCCTTCTTAAAGCTTCTCTTTAGTCATAACATTTCATTATATTAGCCCTCCAGATTTTGTATTTTGTTTTTTGCCGTAACGATGACCGTTGGTGCCGGAATCAGCGTCAACGACTCCGACTTGGTGGTGTTAGGTCACCGAGTACTTCGTAGCGTGCCAGACAATGTTTTGGTTACTCCAGCATCAGGAAACGCGTTCATCGACGGCGCGTTCATCGGCGTCGCTTCGGATCAGACCGGAAGCCACCGTGTCTTTCCCTTAGGGAAACTCGAGTACTGTTCTACTCTTCGATTCTCATTTCGTTTTGGTAAATGTCTGCAATGAACACTTCCATATTTTGAGAATTTGATGCCGGAAACGATTGGTATGGAGTAATTAACTGTTTGTTTTGGACATTTGAATCATAACTTTTTTTTGGTTTTGGTTTTGGCAGAGACTTAAGGTTTATGTGTGTCTTCCGATTCAAATTATGGTGGATGACTCAAAGAATGGGAACTAATGGGAAAGAGATTCCATGCGAGACTCAATTTCTAATCGTAGAAGCAAACAAAGGGTCTGATTTGGGAGCTGATCAATCTGCCTCGTATGTTGTATTCTTGCCCATACTCGAAGGAGATTTTAGAGCTGTTCTTCAAGGGAACGAGGCAAACGAGCTAGAGATTTGTCTTGAAAGTGGTAAATCCACTAATTTTCACGAAATTTGAGTTGGATTATCTCAGAGATTTATCTATATGGTTTATGTTTTCTTTTAAATGGTCAGGTGATCCAGCTGTTGACAAATTCGTCGGGCATCATTTGGTTTTCGTAGTTGCTGGGTCCGACCCTTTTGATGTCATCACCAAAGCTGTCAAGTCTGTAACGCTTCTTAACTCAAATTCTTGACTTTCTTTACGTCCAAAATTTTAGTGTTAAGAATCTTTTTCCTTGAATGATTTTGCAGGACTGTTGAACAACATCTTCAGACATTTTCCCACCGCGAGAAAAAGAAAGTAAGGAAACTGATATCATCTTCGGTTTTATCAGAAACTTGTCTACTTCATTTTTCTTAAATATTTTACACACTGTTATGTCTTTTTAGATGTAATCTTTGATTGTTACACCAAAAATTAAATGTGACATTTCCTCTGTTTTTGTTGGTGTTCAGATGCCAGATATGTTGAACTGGTTTGGTTGGTGCACATGGGATGCATTCTACACCAATGTCACAGCCAGTGACGTCAAGCAAGGACTTGAGAGGTATTCATATGTCTCTGACTCAAAAACACGCATTCATACTTTTTTGGGTGGGTGGCTCTCTACATGTAAACTGTGACTTCAATCAAACCTCAAACGATTCTCATGCAGCCTCGAAGCTGGTGGGATTACCCCAAAATTTATCATAATTGATGACGGATGGCAATCTGTTGGCATGGATGAGACAAGCACTGAATTTAACGCTGATAATGCTGCGAAGTAAGCTCTAGACTTGAAGTATAATAATTTTCATAATAAGCAAAACCAACATTTGAAATATCAACACCTGTGTTTGGTTTGGTATTGACTCTTTTTCTCTTTGAAGACAAGAACAATTATTGCAGAAACATATACGTATAGCACTATTGTTTCGTCAGCCTGTTTTTTTCATTGGGCTAATAACCGCCTTTTCTTTGCTTCTTCAGTTTTGCAAACAGATTAACTCATATTAAGGAGAACCATAAGTTTCAGAAGGATGGCAAAGAGGGCTACCGAGTGGATGACCCTGCATTGAGTCTTAGACATGTTATCACAGACATTAAGAGTAACAATTCGCTCAAGTATGTTTATGTTTGGCATGCGATAACAGGTTATTGGGGAGGAGTCAAACCAGGTGTCTCGGGTATGGAGCACTACGAATCAAAGGTTGCATATCCAGTTTCTTCACCAGGAGTTATGTCCAACGAGAATTGTGAATGTCTAGAAAGCTTAACAAAGAATGGTCTCGGTTTGGTGAATCCTGAGAAAGTCTTTAGCTTCTATAACGACCTTCACTCATACCTTGCATCTGTTGGGATCGATGGTGTCAAAGTCGACGTCCAGAACATTTTGGAAACTCTTGGGGCTGGACATGGTGGTCGGGTCAAACTTGCAAAGAAGTATCACGACGCTTTGGAAGCCTCCATTTCAAGAAACTTCCTTGACAATGGTATTATCTCTTGCATGAGTCATAACACAGATGGTCTCTACAGGTGAAAATCTAGACCTGTAAAGTTATCCTTGCTGGATTTTCTCTAGAATCATTCATTCAGTCTATTGTGATTTCTGATAATGATATTCAGCGCAAAAAAGACGGCTGTTATAAGGGCATCAGACGACTTTTGGCCAAGAGATCCTGCGTCGCACACAATCCACATTGCTTCTGTTGCATATAACACACTTTTCCTTGGCGAGTTTATGCAGCCGGATTGGGACATGTTCCATGTAAGTTAAATTGGTACAACGTTTTTGAACTTTGATGGACAATCAATGTGATTCTATTTGTGTCTCACTGCAGAGTTTGCATCCGATGGCTGAATATCACGCAGCAGCACGAGCAGTTGGTGGATGTGCCATTTATGTCAGGTAATTAAGCATGAGTTTCAAGAACACTTGAGAACAAAATATCATATGGTGGAATAGGCTGTGCCAGTAACTGTAGATATTCAAAACTTTGTTAATAAATAGCGATAAACCGGGACAACATGACTTCAACCTCCTAAGAAAGCTAGTACTTCGAGACGGTTCCATTCTCAGGGCAAAGCTTCCCGGAAGACCAACACTTGATTGCTTCTTCAGCGATCCAGTCAGAGACAATAAAAGGTATTTCCCTTTCCAGAGAATAAAGCTTTTTAAGGATGAAAAGAAGTGACTAAAAAGGTAACAGTTCACGTTGTTGTTTATAATTTTGCAAGTCTTATGAAAATATGGAACCTGAACGAATTCACCGGTGTTATTGGAGTCTTCAACTGCCAAGGAGCCGGATGGTGTAAGAACGAGAAGAGATACCTAATCCATGAGCAGCAACCTGGGACCATCTCTGGTCATGTCCGAACCAATGATGTTCATTACCTCCATAGAGTCGCAGCCTGTGAATGGACAGGCGATTCCGTAATATATTCCCATCTCAGAGGTACTCAAAATCAACAATCACTCTTTTAAGTTCTCTGATTTGTTTTCTTTGCAAGTACAAGAGACCAAAAAAACACATTTTTATTGTAATGTATATTTGCGTTACCAGGAGAATTAGTGTATCTCCCCAAAGATACATCTTTACCAATCATATTGAAATCACGTGAGTACGAAGTTTTCACGGTGGTTCCGGTAAAAGAATTTCCCGATGGTACTAAGTTTGCTCCGGTGGGACTTATGGAGATGTTTAACTCTGGAGGAGCCATTGTGAATTTAAGATACGATGAGACTAACTTTGTCGTGAAGTTGAAAGTTAGAGGCAGTGGTTTGTTTGGGGTTTACTCATCTCTTCGACGACCAAATAATGTTACGGTGGATTCTGACGATGTGGAGTACCGGTATGAACCGGAATCCGGTTTGGTTACATTTACATTAGGAGTTATGGAGAAAGAATTGTATCTTTGGGATGTGGTCATCCAACTTTAACATGGAGGATTGTCGTCTTTCATATGATGGCATCGATTCATATTTGTAATCTGTGTAATATGTTTTATGTTAGGGTATTCAAATTGGGTTGCATCTATTGTACTTTTGATCAATTTATAACTTTTTTAAATAAACAAATACAAAGATTTGTGGAATCCCTTTGTATAAAAATCTAATGGGGATAACGTGATGTGGTCGACAATTATTTATTCTCTTATGGTAACACGTCATATTTAGGGCTCTACTTAAATCACTATTTTTCTATAACAATGTCTAGTGGGATATAACATATTATAAATTTATATTATTATTATAATTGATTAAAATATTATATGTATTATATTACATATTTATGATATAAAATAACTTTTATTTGTGTTTTATGTATTTAAAACTAATAAAATTATATATTTCAAATTTTAATATATTTATATTTTTATTTTAAAATTTAATAATAAAATAAACTATATTTTGTATAATTATATATTAAAAATATGGATTTTTATATAATACACCTTTTAACCATTATTTTTGTATGTTTTTGGCTATTTTGTAAAAATAAATTTTATCTTTAAATATTAATTTTTTAATAATTAGATGTTGATTAAAATATAAACAATTCAATCAACATGTAAAATTAATAATCAAGATTGAAAAAATACAAATGATTCATAATAATTTGTCAAACCAAATTAATTATTTGAAACAACTATAAATCAATAAAATCTAAATAATAATTAAAAACATACATGATATTAAATATTTTTTTTAAACTCACTTCTAATTTAATATATAATTTATTTTATTTTTAAAAATAAATTTATGTTTAAAATTATCATGTCACATTTGATTAAACTTCATTTTATAAAATTTTCAACATATGTTATTTTTTTTTTGAAAATAAATTTATATTTAAAAGTGTCATGTTATATTTGATTAATTTATTTTTTTTAAATAAATTTATATTTAAATTTATCATATCCAATTTGATTAATTTATTTTTTGTAAATAATTTTATGTTTAAATTTCCATGTCACATTTGATTAATCGACATGTTATAATTTTTTCTAGTCATATTATATTTTCTAATGATATGTTATTATTTTTTAAAAATTCATTTCTATTTTAATGTTAAAATTTTTTTTTTAAAGTTAGTAATTCACAAAATATAGATAAGGAACATTCGAAATCAATTCACACCAAATTATATAACATTTCTTAATTTCAAAACTTGATAAAATGGCCAGAATCTTATTTTGAAGTTTTAACGGCAATTGACTAAAATAGCACCATTTCAAGTTTTTGTTCCAAATATAGTACTAGTCATTTAAATTTCCAAAAATAGCACAAATTTAATACTAAAATAATTGAAAACTTATTCCGAATAAAAAAAATTTAAACCCTAAATTGGAAAAAGTGAACCCAAATATTATGTTTTAATTTTATATATATTTTATTTAAGGTAAATAATTATTTTTACATAATAATTTATGCTATTTTGGGAATTTTAGTTTTATTGTGCTAAATTTGGAAGATAAACTTAAAATGGTGCTATTTTAGGGTATTACTCAAGTTTTAAATTATTAGAAGGAAAAAAAAGTTGACAGAAACATGAATAACTGTAGTTAAATATGAGGAGTAAATCTATTCTGTCTCTGACTTGCATTCTTTTGAAAAAAGCGAAACTTGTCTTCTTCAACGGATGAAAAATTAGAAGCGAGAAGGAAACTTCCTCGGTCACGCTCTTCATAGCAATCTGAGATCTCATCACAACCAAAGCACAGATCACTGAGATCACAAATCTCGTGTACCGAACCTATTATTGTATTCCTTGAAAAGCAACAACCCAACGACATATCCCACCGAACTCTTGTAGAATAAGCTTATCCAATCCAGCAGATCGGAAGACGAAGAAGAATTCAAACTACTTTTGTGTGTTTTTTATTTGTTTGTTAGTTTGTTGAGTTATCCTGGATTTGATTTCAGCAATTTGTTCCAGTCTTTCTTCTCTGACCGTTCGTTGACTGCTTAGGTGAAACTCTCGGGATCTCTTTCCAAGTTCCTTTAGTTCATCTTTGATTCGTTTGAAAATCGCTCGATTTTCTTATGTGCTCTATTAATTCTTTGTTCGTGGTCTCGAGATTTGGGTTCGCGTTTGAAAACGTTTTTGACTAGAGCTTTGAAAGACATATTCGAATTGCATTCCCATTATATCAGTCAAATGGTGCTAACAATTGTTTTTCAACTATGAACTGATTCATTGGGCTGATTTCATTTTAAGCTTACAGCAACGATTCATGTTCTCCTTTTGTTGCGGTTACTATTCTGTGTAGATCAATGCTCTTTTATATCGATGATTGGTCTCCCAAGTTTTCAGATTTATTTTGTTTGGGTTACAGGCGATTCCCATTTTGGGAGCTTCTCCATCTAGAAGAAAGCAACATTGTAGTGTGTCCTCATTTACATGTTTTGCCGCGACAGAGTATATGGGTTGTTGTAAGGTGCCAGCTCTTATTCAGGCGCAGGTAGAAGTAAGTTATTTCAGGAGATCACGTTTTGTCTCATTTTTTTCAGCTGGTCACTGTCAGATTAATGGAAAGGTTATTACTGTAAACAGATGGGATTGGTTAATGATGTTGAGCATAAAAGCCTTTTCGGACGAGAAACAGATTCACCACAAACAAAAGCTGCTTCTTTGATCGAGCAAGGAGGATCACTTTCTGGAAGTTTTCGAGAGCGCACAGCTAAAGCACCTAAGAACAGCGTGCTCCAGAGCTTTAAGATCGTGATTTTATCAAATAAACTCAATCTTTTGTTGCCTTTCGGTCCACTAGCAATATTACTCCACTATTTGACAGATAATAAGGTGAGCTGTTGTAGTTTTGGTACTAAATTTAGCAGTTTCGTTCCTTCTTGTTATGTCTCAAGAAAGAATTCTTGCTGTGTCTCAGGGATGGGTCTTCTTACTGAGCTTAGTAGGAATCACACCTTTGGCTGAACGTCTCGGATATGCCACAGAGTAAGCCGTCATTCGCATTTGCAACTCTTAAGTTACATCATTACCATTCTAATAGCAAGACTTATGTGTAAGTACTGTTTATGTTTGTAACAGGCAATTGGCTTGTTACACAGGTTCAACCGGTATGATCCGATTGTTTTCTGATATTCAACTTTCTCGGGATTACTTCCTTTGTCTCCTGTATATTTGACAATAAGAACAAATTTCACAGTCGGAGGCCTCCTAAACGCTACATTTGGAAACGTGACAGAGCTCATCATATCGATTTTCGCTCTTAAAAATGGAATGATACGCGTTGTACAGCTGACACTGCTCGGCTCGATTTTGTCTAACATGTTGCTTGTACTTGGCTGCGCCTTTTTCTGTGGCGGTCTTGTATTTTCCCAGAAAGAGCAAGTCTTTGATAAGGTAGCATATCATTCACTTGTTTCGCTTTTGTAATCTATTTTGTTCTTGTTTTTCTGTAATCTGTACCATGTTTCTGGGCTTATTTTTTCTGCAATACAGGGAAACGCAGTTGTGAATTCGGGATTGCTTTTGATGGCTGTCATGGGGCTACTCTTCCCCGCAGTTCTTCATTACACGCACAGTGAGGTTCATGCTGGGTCATCGGAGCTTGCTCTCTCAAGGTTCAGCAGTTGCATAATGCTTGTTGCCTACGGTGCTTACCTCTTTTTCCAGTTAAAGAGCCAGCAGAGTTCTTATACCCCTCTTGCCGAGGTTTGTTGATTTCAAACTTTGGTTAACTTTGATTCTGTCTTACATATGCCTTGAAACGATAATGAAAATCACTTCAAAAATATAAAATTGTTTCTTACAAGCTACGACCAACTTCATCATTTAAATATTTTCTTTTCCGACCTTCTACTTGTAGAACCATGACCCTGCTAGTTCTACGGACGCTGTCCAGTTTCTTCTTTATATACACTGAGCGGTTTGCTACCCCCTCTCTTCTACTTGAACTTAACTCTGCTGTTTGGTAAACGCTGTAAATCATAGGAAATAAACCAGAATGAAGAAACTTCAGACGATGATGAAGATCCTGAGATCTCCAAATGGGAAGCTATCATCTGGCTTTCAATTTTGACGGCTTGGGTCTCTCTTCTTTCTGGCTATCTTGTCGATGCTATTGAGGTAAATAATTGAATGTGTTTTTGTGTTTCATTCTAATGAAGATCTTATTCGCATTACTCTATAGGGATGGCATGACCTATACATTCATTTCCATATGATCTGTGTACGGCTACTATAGTTGCCTTTTTTATGCCCTTTGTCCCGAATCATACATGGTGGGTAAACCTCAACCGATGCAAGGCATAAATTGGAATATCTTTTACGTACTTGTAAGATTATTAATCATACGCACGGGTCATCAACTGCACCAATATTTTCTGTAGAAGGTTCTTGACAAGGAGTGACTAGAAACCAATGATCATGACAACACTGCAATGCTAGTTTACGAGTTTGACTTATGGTTTTGTGCTTGTTGTTTTCAATCTTTAACAGGGTGCTTCGGTGTCGTGGAAGATACCAATCTCGTTTATTAGTGTCATCTTGCTTCCTATAGTTGGGAATGCCGCTGAGCATGCAGGTGCTATTATGTTTGCCATGAAAGATAAGTTGGTAAGCAGCCAAGTCTTGTGTAGTTTGATGTCTTTATGTCTCTTATTTAGGTTGTAAATATATCTTCCTCTACAGGATCTGTCTTTAGGAGTGGCTATTGGATCATCAATTCAGATTTCTATGTTTGCGGTACGTTTAAGAAATGTGGATTTGGGTCTAGTAATGAATAGTTTCGTAATCATTTATAATTGGATCTAGGTTCCGTTCTGTGTGGTGATTGGATGGATGATGGGTGAACAGATGGACCTAAATTTCCAGCTGTTTGAGACAGCTACATTGTTCATAACAGTCATAGTTGTAGCTTTCTTTCTCCAGGTGAGTTAATAATCTTTGTGAAAGCTAAAAAATTGATTGAAACCAAATGATCTTCATGAATATTGTTAAATGTTTCTGTATGTTTGTTATGTAGGAAGGGACATCGAATTACTTCAAAGGATTGATGCTAATTCTTTGTTATTTGATAGTCGCTGCGAGTTTTTTTGTACACGTAGATCCACAACAAGGTTAAGTGTTGAAACTCCGATTTCTTCCAGAATATTTGTAATATTCAACAAGAAGAAACACCTCTGCTGAAACATTTGAGTTATTGTTCTTTTTTTGACAGGTGATATATAAACAAATCCGAAAGAAGTCAACAAAAGTGGTGTCTGAAGCAGTTTGTGTCCTGAAACTAAAAAAAGATAAACACACCATCTTCTTACATGTACATTATTTGAAATTCTGAAGTTGTTTGATATGTCATAATAACATTTAAAATTTGCCCACCGTTTTACGTTTTTGCTCCCCCCTGAAATTGTTTACTCTTTTTTTCTTTGGGGATTAAAGCCACAACAATTTTGTATAATGAGTGGGTTTCAACTCATAACAGAACAAATCCCCAATTTTATTGTATGTGAAATCTAAGCGGATCAGAACATCACGATATAACAAGCGATTTGTTGGGTATGAAAACTATTTACCAAGGGATATCTCCATTACACATGGAGTTCTTCATCATTGCTAAATTTGTACAATATGCATCGATATTGCACAAGTTTTTTTAGGGATTCAATGAATTTGAGTAATCTAATGAAAGATCTTGAAATCTGGCCAAGATTTACAACGAAATTACAATAATTCGAAGGTTTACGACATTATTTTCCAAAATTTTCTCTTAAATACCAGCAAAAGGAGAGGAACCAACATACCGATACGCTAGAGCAAAGAAGGCATGGAAGAGAAATTATATTATTACTTATATTAACACTTCGATACTATAATATTTTGAAAATATGTTAGATATTTTCTAATTAAAAATTATTATTATTTTCTTCCAATGTAAAAAAAAAACGGATCAAAGCATAGATTAACATTTCATTTCAATTTTTTATCGTGCATTCTTTTCGTCCAATTTATATCTTTTCAAAACAATTCATTTTTTTGTGTAAAAACTCCATTTCTATTGCGGTATTTTTAAACTTAAAAGAACCTAAATCTCTTTAATTATACCACTTATAAATAATAATACCTGTTCCCGAATGTAGTAAAGGTCCAACGTGATAACATAAAGTTAAAAAAAACATAATAATACCAAAAACTAGTTTGTTTGGGACGAAACAAAACGACGAGGAAAGTTATAACAGTGGTCATAAGCTGGTGTGTCAGCATGTCTACCGTTTTCGATACGAGCTGTGCCCCACAAAATAGGCCATAGGCAGAAAGAACTAAAACAACACGTCGTTTTTCTTCTTTTTTTGACCTTATATGGTTTTAAAAGAGCAGCCTCAAAAGAAACACCCCTATAATTGGTTCAATCCAACAGTCAAAAATGTAAAAACCAGTGGTACCATTCAGTTACTTAACCAAAAGTTCAATACAAAATTAAATTCTTCTTCACTTTGTGGGACCCGTTTGTCATATCACTAGGCCCCACCTCTTGTCCGAAGACTTAATTTTTTTTTTTACTGTTACCACAATGTACGGATTGATGTCACGGCATATTACTTTAAAAGGATTTTTTGAGATATAAAGGATTTACGGTTTGTTCAATTCGGTTTTTGGTGGTTTATTTTCGGGTTTGTTCGATTATTTTGGTTTTTAGTTTTTTTTATTGGTAAAATTAAATATCTATCCAGTTATTTTTAGATTTTGGTTTAGTTATATTTTGGTTTCGTTCGATTCGGTTATTAAGTTTAAAAACTAAAAAAAAATCTGGATAACTGAAAATAACCGATATAATAAAAATAAGCAAACATAACCAAAAATAACCTAAAAATAATTAAAAAACAATCGAAAAATAATCAAAAATAATCGAAAATAACTAAAAGTAACTAAAATATCTGAAATATCTAAAATATTTTCGGATCACCGAAAAGAACCAAAAACAATTCAGTTTTTCGAATATTATTTTAGTTTTTGGTTTGATTTCGGTTAATAACCAATAAACATAGTTTTCCAAAATAATAACCGTTCAGTTATTTTTTTATAACCAAATAGCAACTGAAATCTGTTTTTTGATTCAATTTCGGTTTGGATTATTTGTCCAGATTTAATATAAATATTTAAAAATAAATTTGATTAATATTAATTAATATTCAATTTCGCTGAAGATATATGATTTCTAGAGAGATGGAAAAGCCTAAATTGAATTATCAAATTATTCGAGAAGTTAGTGGTCAATAGATGAGTTATGGTGGTATTCATATAGTTATTATTTATAATATTTCATCATGTTACAAAAAATATAACTTATAAACAAATTGTTAATAGAATTATTTCTGAAATCCTATATTCATATGTTCTCATAAGTATAATCTAACATAACATAATATTCTTGTTATTGGTTTAATATTATTTCTCATAAAAGTAAAGTTAGAGATTTTTTTACAAAATCACATATATAGATACACTAATATGAATTAACTTCTAATAATTTTATAATAACGTTACAAAGTTAGAAATGTGTTTAAATGGTACAATATATTTTTAAAATATGGTATAAAATCCTACAAAAATATAATTTTAACACTAACTATTATTAGACTAATATCTTAAAATAGCAGTTTTTGAAGTTTTTTTTCTCCAAATTTAGCATAATGAAATTAAAAAAGACAAAAATAGTAAAAATAATTATGTAAAAATACTTATCTACTCTAAATAAATTATATATAAATTTAAAACATTATATTTGAGGTTATTTTTTCCAACGTAAAAATTTAATTGTTTTTAATTAAAATATAGTTTTAATATATTTTAATCTTAAATTTGTGTTATTATTAAAAATTTAAACTAATGATGTTATTTTTGAAACAAAAACTTAAAAATATACTAGTTTAAAGAATTGCTTCTATTATTATAACATATTTATTTCCGTGTTAAACAAAATAATAAGACATATCTCTAATATATTAATTGAGAATCATTTAAAAAATAACCTTATCTCGACGTGTTATTTACAACTATACCAGCTGAAGTGTCGCTTTCTCATAATCTCTCAAAACAAATTTAAAACAAGTCTTAATTTACTAGATAAATTACTATATATGTCATTCAATCACCATTAATACACATAAAATCATTAGAGTAAATTTTATAAATCTTTCCCTACATTATCTACTACTAATCAATACATAAATTATTATATGTCAATGCCAACATTTTGATTTAAATTTTAATTGAAAAATAGTCAAACTATATTTATACTCTTTTATATTTATCGATAACATATTTTAATTTCTACACCAAAATATTTTACTTATCTTATTAATGATTTTAGTATAAGCACTTATATTTTGTTTTAATTTTAATTGAGTTTTAAAATATTTCTTTACTAGAATTTTTTAAATTTCAAATATTCAAATCTTTTCACATAGAAAATGAATTTTTACTCATATAAAACAATCCATAAGACTATATTTTATATTATACATAATACAATTATGATATATTATTTTATCATGGTAATATGATTTTTAAATTTTCAGACAATATTTCAATATATAAACTAATTATATATATTATTTTTATAAAATTTCATTGTAATAAAATATAATAAATAATTTACTCTGCGCATGGCGCGGATCAAAATCTAGTACTATATATATATATTAGATTTTCTAAATATTTTCTGGTATAAAGCTTTTAATACTGACCAATTTTATAACAAATGAAATTTGTATAAGATTTCTATGTAGCTTTTAACACTAACTAACATATTCTAGCTAATCAAACGTATATGACATGTATTTTGTGATATATTAGGAGAAATAAATGTAATTTTGAGAATATTTTGATGTACTGTTCAATGAAAATTTATTTTCCAAAAGTTTTGTTTTGTGATTCTCTTGATTTTCACGACATCCAGCTGTCATTGACTTGATGAATATCTCTTATTTTAATTTGTGGTAAGTGTTAAATCGATTGTATCAAAACAGTTCACGGGAAACAAAACAGAACTGTTCAAAAAAATTTTAGAAAAGGTAAAAAGATAAGAAGTCAAAGAGTTGACTCCATGGATTAAAGAGACTCTGTCAGGTCAATGAAATACAAAAAATAAAATATAAAATTTTGATCATATTTGTATAGTGATACATTATAAAATACGAAGCATATATACTAACAAATATAATTTAGGATTTTTTTTGTAATATGGAATATTCCATTATTGCAAACACAGGAAGCTATAAGCTTTTAATTTTGAGGGAATTCTAAAAGACATAATCAGTACAATTTATGATTGTGGTAAACACACAAATCTTTAAGTAAACGATGTTATGAGTTATGAGTATGTGTTTATGTACACTCTCATCTTTGTTTTTTCTTTTACTTTGTCGCTAATTAAATAAGAACTATAGCGCTGTTCGTTTGTCTGCGACATGCGGTCACACGCAGCAATATTGTTGTTCGTTTGATCGCCACAGGTTGTCGCCGCAGGTTGTATCGTAATTGTTTGATCGCAAATGCTATAATTTCGCAGCGATTAAAAATTTTGATCGCAACTTTCTGCGGTCGACCGCAGCGTTTGACCGCAGGAACTTGCGGCGGTCAAACGAACAACGTTTGGCCGCATGACGCAGCCGTAGAAACCTGCGGCTACGAAACGAACATGCCTTATATATCATTTGCTGCAACATAAAACTATTAAAAATACGGAGAAATGTTGACAAAAAACTTTACGTACAAATTATTTTTGAAACATCGTTTATTAATGGATACAATATTTGCCATATAAATAATCTCATGCAACATATAGATAAACACTTAGGATCTTTAATATATTAATTGATAATCAATTTAACAAATAAATTTTAATTTCACGTATGAATTACAAATGTGTACGTATCACACTATAAAAAAATATTAAAGTATGTATTACATAAAACATAATTTATTAGATTATTTATAAAAATACAAATATTTAACAGTATTATATGTAAATTTTTAATATTTTGACATAAAAAATAAATATGATATAAAATAAAATATTATAGATTTAGAAAAATTAGTCAAACAAAATATAAAATATTTTGGTTTAACTGAATATTTATCGCATTTATAATTTTTTAATCTGTTTAATAATATTATTTATCTTAAATAGAAAAAAATAAATTTATTTGTATGATAATATTTTACTGTCTATTTTATTTTTATAATATTAAAAATTTTATACAGATTATTTTAAATAAAAGAGATTTATATATATATATATCTAAATCTTATTAAAGTTAAAAATAGAAATCATAAGTTTATGGGGTCATTGTTGCATCAACTTGTGGGGTATACCACCCAATTTTTTTTAGAGAGAGAGAGAATAGGAGCACTTTTTCTGTATGATAAAGAAGAAGCTAGACAGGAGCATTTGACCTTATTGCAATAAGATTTGGAATTTCAGAAAAAATATAGAACCAAGAAAAAGAAAGTTGCTTGTGAATCAGGAAAAGCAAAATCTAACAATTCTTTACCAATACATATTCTTCCTATTCTTTTTAAGTTCTGACAAATTGTTAAACCCTATTTTATTTCTAAATGTATGATTAAGTCTTAAACACACATTATAATATTAAAATCTTTACTGATTATATCTTACCTGATTTTCTTCTTTTCAAAATTTTGATATATACAATCCATTGGATAAAGGGAATGGAATGATTTTCAATATTTAACACAAAAAACATAATTCGTGATCAATTGTTTTTATATATAAATATATATAAATATATATATATATATATATATATATATATATATATCATAGGAAACTTAAGATATATGTCATGTTTGTTTGTCGTTCGTAGGAACTTACGGCTGCGGATATGATAAATTATTGTTCGTTTAACTATCGCAGGAACTTGCAACTACGGATGCGACAGATTGTTGTTCGTTTGGCTGCCGCAAGTACCTCCGGTAGACACAGCGGTCAGACGCTTTATCATGCGTCGTAATTTTTTTAACCGATAATTAAAATAACGCTGCGACTAAAAATCTATGAATAACCGTAATCGTGATAACAAATAAACGAACAATATTTATCGCAGTTAAAACCATGTGCAACGAACAAACGAACAACGCTATAATAATAAACGTATTTTAATTTTTGAAAATTAAGACACCAAACTCTAGGATGTATTTGAAATATAAGTAGAAAGTGGAAAGGTGTGAAGAAAACGACTAATAACTGTAGAATATTTGGGGCTTTGGAATGATAGATACTATTCTTATTTTTATTACTCTGCCAAGAAAGTGACATTTCATTCGTTATTTATTTAATAAAATTTGGAATTTATTCAAAAGGACTTTTGTCACAATGTCATCTTATTTGTCACAATGTCAAGTTACTCTCAATTCTTGGATTCTCTCCATCACATCCTATTCTTTCTTTTAGAATATAAATATATATATATAAAGTAGATATATCATATATATACTGTTTATCTTTTATTTAAAACTATTACGAAATCATTCTTTTGTTTGATTAGACTAGACTATTTAATTTTATCATATTATTTTGGACCACCAATTTCCTACAAAGAAATGAAATGAAAAAGACAAAAAACTTAAAAATACACAAATTTACTAATATTTAATAGAAAATAAACAATTTTTTTCCCAATTTTAAACCCTAAATTAAAAATTTTGTTTTAAAAGTCTATCAATTATCTAATTTCGTAATTTCGATATCGACAGATTAACAGTTGTTCACTCTATTAACATAGTTAATTAGACTGTTTTAAGTTTTTTTAACGCTGTTTAAACTAAACTTAATTTAATTTCTACGATGGGTTTACAAAACAATGGTTCGGAATCGGATTTTTAAGATAAATTTTTAGTTTGTGGTTTAAAATGAAAGTAAAAAAAATATGTATATTTTTTTAATAAATAGTAGTATGTTTGTATATTTTTAAAGTTTTTTCCTATGAAAATAATTAGTAATAAGGTCAGTTACTGTTGGGAGATTCTGAACATTAAATGCTTTTAAGTCTGATTTATTTGTCCCCATACACTGCTGAAAAAGAGCATAGTGAATATTTAATGACGAATGATGCATTTCCAGAAACGACACTGTCCTGTGTCGTTTTATTCACTATTGCGGTTAAAGTAAAAAAGTAATCATTTAATAACAAAATCATTTTTTTGTACAATCAAAAACATAATCATTTAATAATGATGTACTAATTTTGCCCCCCGACTGAAAACTATGTTTGATAAGCTGTTCTATCACCGTACTGATATATTTGTTAGGACCATTCTCATTTATTGCCGGACATATTTTACTTTTAACAAAAATAAATAGGAATAGTGAAAGAATTCTCTAAAGAACAAAAACATATAGAATCTCATTATTACTTCAACAATAAGTAATTTATTCGATGATGATTTAGAAATCCACAATGAAATCCTAGTATGAATTTTAAAAATGATGAGATTCATGCATTTAGGCTGAGTTATCTTGACACGTGTTCATAACACAATATGCGGTTGTAATAAAAGTCAACCTACTTCAATTAATTACCACCTCTCTTTTGTCGTAAACTTGTAATAAAGCCAAACATGTTTAGGAAACTTTACGAATTGTAAAATCACAAAGAATCAACCTTTTCTTTACATGATATTCCCTTCGTTTTGATTATAACCGTTGTGTTGTAGTTTAGTTCAACGGTCGAACTTTAACAAACTTAATATCATAAATTGTGAGATAAAAAGAATATGATTGAGTTGGTTTTTATTAATCAGTTTGGTCGTATAAAGAAATAGTGAATTTTTTAATATCGAACATCTCCGATCTAATTCATTTTATCGTCATTTATGAAATTAATTTCTTTACTTTATATTCTCAATTCACCAAATTTTCAATATTTTCATTATTACGATTCATTAATGCTTATAAATATTTTTAAATACTTTTTTGAGAGATTTGTCGTCATCTTCAAAAATTGGTGAGATCATACATTTCAAAAAGTTTATTTACGGCTCTTCGAAACTGGTGCATCAACTCTCACTATCGAATCCTTGGGTTATTGGGTCAATTTCATTTGTATCGAGCTCCGATTTTGGATAGGGTGATACCCACCTCCAACACGTCATATGATTTAATGTTTTTTCACGAGATGTGAAACAAACAATTTAATTTTCTGTTCTCCTCTAATTAATATACTATTTAATGTATTCTCACTTATAAATAAATTAAATAATTAGAGATAAAACAATATTTATTCAAAATCTTGACTGAAAACATAAATGAAACAATTTTTAATTTTTTAAAACAATATTTATTATGAAACAGAAGAAACATTATTAAATGTAATTTAAGTTATTATTTTTTTGACTAATTATTTATTTTATAAAGATATGCATATATGATATATTTTAGCTTACACTCATTCGATATATATAAAAGATTTTTGTGGCTCAAAAGAAAAATGTCACTTTTGTGGACATCCGATTCAAATCACAATAAGATGACAACTAAAGCGACAATCACATTTGTGTTTTTATTCCCTATCAATAGTTTGATCCAATTTGCATGGTTAACATTGATTATATTTTTGAAAAATTAAGTTTGGTTTTTTTGTTTAATTTTGGATTATTTAATTAATGAATTGATTCTAACTTTTTTTTTGGTAATTAGTTGGTAATAAATCAAAAGAAATAACTTTGAAAACTTTCCAACTATAAATTGATCATAAACATTCCACTAATAAATCCATTTGACTAAAATAATCCAAATTATTTTGTAAACAAAATTTGCAGCCAAATGAATAACAAAAATCCTGCATCGAGACTTATACATTAAAACGAAACACACTATATGTGGCAACTAAAAATCCAAACTTAACAAATCAAATTGTTGGAGCTGGATTTGTACGACAAACATGATACACTAAAGAACAACGATATAAGATCCAACGAGCATCGAATTGAATTTTCTATCTTGATAAAAATAAAACTAATATTTTATTTTGAAGATAAAAGAAATAGTGAAAAGATACGCGAAAATCACAGAGATCATGGAAATCATGGAAAGATGAAATATCTAGAGAATACTTGAGTTAATATTTGTAAATAAGAAAGATGTAACACTTTTTTCATTCATTCAATTCGATACATCGAAATTGTACATTCAATTCATCAATATTAATGTACTATTTTTCAAAACAAGTTTTTTCTGTAATGATTTCAACAGGTTAACAAGAATTAAAAATATTAAATCATTTTCTCAAAATATAAATTTCGGAGTATGGATTTCTTTGTCCACACAAACCTCTTTTGATCTCATTTGCTTTTGTCTTCATCTTCATTGTATCTCATTGTGCAAGACTTAAAGGTCTGTTTTCATTCAAGTTTTCGTTTAGTTTTTTTTTTATGAATTTAGTATTTACATTAAATGTATACTCTAATTTATTCAAAATCTACATGTTTAATTTGTTTTTTTTTTGGAAGAATTTCTTCACGTTTACAAAACAAAGTATTAGACATTATACATTTGAATAAAGAAATAAGAGTTTACTTCCGTCAACTATACGAATTTATACGAATAAACCTATTTCCACCCGTACTTTTTAGGTCTTTCATGAGTTACACAAACTATGTTTTTCTTTCGTAAACTACATAAACTTCACAAACTATTCCAATTACAAAAATTCCGTTAATGTTTACACGTTAAATTGTTATTAAACCTTGTTTTACTTCGAAAATCTGGTTTTAATTTTAAAATAAACCCAAGTTAAAACTAGATTTTCGAATTAGAACCAGATTTAGTAGCTATTTAACGTGTAAACATTAATAGAATTTCTGAAATTAGAATAATTTATGAAGTTTGTGTAATTAATGAAAGAAAAATACAGTTTATGTAGTTACAAGAAAACCTAAAAAGTACAGGTGAAAATATGTTTAGTCGCATAAGTTTGTGTAGTTGACGGAAGTAAACCCAAGAAATAATAATATGAGATATGTGGTGAACAAAAAATCCAATTAAATAAGTGAGTTTGGTAGCTTTGAATAATTAAATTAATACACGGGGGAAAGAAGAAAAGGACACGCATGCAAATTGAAGGCAGACCAAACACAGACTAAGAAAAAAGCTACAAACTTTCATCCTTCCCATTTGCTTACAGGAACTGACCATTGAACCAACACATCAAAACCAAACCTAGAGAATTTTTGTTTATTATTGCTCACTTTTTTATATGCAAAATGGAATATTACTAAGTAGCGAAACTCAATTCAAGACTAACGAAGCAGAAGAAGAACACCACGCGAGAAAGTCCAGATCTTTCCTCTCTTTCTCTCTCTTTTTCCATCTTCGAAGAAGCCTTTCTTGCCTTACCTTCCGGGGGAAATTTCGTATTCTTATGTGTTCGTTTGTTAACTTAACGTGGTGGAGGTTTGTAGCAGTTTGAGAATTGAGTTCCAATCGTTTGAAGGTATAAGAATAGGACAGATCGTGTTTCAGAGTAGTTTCACTTCCTTCTTTAATGTAATCGGCATTGCTGCGATTTCAAGCGGTTTTTAGGTTTTCAAAGTGTCGGTGAATCATTGAGCGAACGGAATATTGAAAAATGAGGAGCTTTGTGGTTTGCGTTTTCGATGCTCCTCTGAGTACTCTTTCATTTTAACGGTTTCGTCTCATTTAAAGTTTCGAGATTGCATTTATGGCGAGCTGAAGTAAAGCGTTTTGTTTTTATTTAAGAGAAGACAAGTGTTGATAAGACTTAAATGCATAGAAATCAAGTGAATGGATTCATAAGCACCAACTATAAGAACAGATCTGGAGCTTTTACTTGGGATTCTGATAACTTTCCCGACACTATGGTAATGATTTCCTCTGGTCTGTTAGTAATTATCGAGAAGAAGAAAAAGGTTAAGTTTACTCGAGTTGATTTCTTAAACTTTGAATAACCGTTGCCTTCTGTTTCTCCAGGTTTGTTTCGTTTCACAACTGATGGTCGTGTTAACTCACATGCATGTTCTCTGAATCCACTTAACATTAAGAAGCTTTCCCTTTGCATTGATATGTCAGGTAGATTTCATCGTTTGTTCCTGATTTATGTCACATGTTATGGCCATTCAAGTTTTTTTTATTTTTAGTTCCATGTCGATGAAACAATCAAGTTTCTTTCTGGTAAGGTAGATATCGAGACTTTGCAGGTACTTACTCTGATTTGCCTATTGAAGGAGTTGAAGAAAATGGAACCCTTGACGAAATTAGGGAGCGAAGATCAGACTTTGAAGTCTCAGAAGATGAAAGACGACGCTCAAAAATCGGGAATTTGAAGAAGAAAGCGATTAATGCTTCAACCAAGTTCACTCACTCTTTGAAGAAAAGGGGAAAAAGAAAAATTGACTATCGGATTCCTTCAGTCTCCATTGAAGATGTACGTGATGCAAAAGAGGAGACTGTTGTGCTTGAATTCCGCCGTAAACTCCTCGAGAGAGATTTGTTACCTCCTAGACATGATGAGTACCATACTCTTTTGAGGTTTGTTTGTCCCTTTTTAGTAGCTACATAAGTACTCTGCTCACTTAAGTTTAACAATTGGATAATAAGTGGGTTGTCAAGCTAACTAACTCTACATTTGTAAATGTAGATTTTTGAAAGCCAGGGATCTTAACATTGAAAAAACCATCCAGATGTGGGAAGAAATGCTTAGATGGAGAAATGAGTATGGGACAGATACCATACTAGAGGTAAAGGACTCATTGATTTAAGTTTGTTACCAGCTTGTTTTGTTTTTTCCATACATTATTACTCTGTGTTAGCTAACTGATTCATCATCTAGGATTTTGATTTCGAAGAGCTGGAAGAAGTTCTCCAATATTATCCTCAAGGCTATCATGGAGTTGACAAGGAAGGAAGACCTGTATACATCGAAAGACTTGGAAAAGCTCACCCCGCTAAGCTTATGCGGATCACCACCATTGATAGGTATCTAAAATACCATGTGCAAGAGTTTGAGAGAGCTCTCCTGGAGAAATTCCCTGCATGCTCGATCGCAGCAAAACGTCGAATCTCTTCCACGACTACAATACTGGATGTACAAGGACTGGTATTTCTTCAAGTTCTTACCAAGTTTTGGACATTTCTGCATTGTGTTATGCTATGAAGCACAACGTGCTCGTTTAGTGCTTCCATATTCTTACCAAGTGTTATGTTAATTACAGGGCATGAAGAATTTTACACCAACAGCTGCAAATCTTGTGGCTGCCATGTCGAAGATAGACAACAGCTACTACCCTGAGGTACTTAAGTTTTCCCAATGTACATCCCAGTTATTCTTTGCATACATACAGGGTTTTTGCAAGTCATCATATGATTTTGCAGACTTTGCACAGAATGTACATTGTAAATGCTGGAACAGGTTTCAAGAAGATGCTTTGGCCTGCTGCTCAGAAGTTTCTTGATTCAAAAACCATTGCAAAGATACATGTACAGCTTTCAGCTTAGTTTTTTTTTCTCAAATTTTGCCATATGTACTTTATCTTATTTGGGTCCGCTGCAGGTGCTAGAACCTAAATCTTTATCCAAATTACACGAAGTCATTGATTCAAGGTAATTTGCTTTACATTCAAACCGCCTATGAGAAATTTCAGATAGCATTTGTATGCAATACTTAACAGCTCCAGTGCTGTGTGCTTTAGTCAATTGCCAGACTTCCTCGGAGGTTCATGCTCTTGCTTTGGCGATGGTGGCTGTCTTCGCTCTAATAAAGGACCCTATAATGATCCTGAAATAACGAAGGTAAAATCTATGTTCCTTAGAAACTTTTATGTAGTATTAAGCTTTTAGTCTGGACTTATACATGAAGCTCATTTTAGACATGTGCCTTTATTAGCTTATCTACCATGGAGAATCATCACTTTTTAGACAAATAACCAGGAAGCTGAATGACCCGCAGAATTCTTCCGCCTACATAAGTATACATCCATCGAAGGTAAAAGGCTCTAACAAAGCCAATAACTCTGTTTGTTCTACAATTTTTTTGTTCTCTATACATGAGAAATTAATTTGAGTTCAGGCTATGCAAGCTGACACTTCAGCAGAAGAATCTGTATCTTGTTCTGATGTTCCCACTTCTCTAACTGGAAGAATGTGCTCAGCCTCTGCTAATGTGAATCCAGCTTATGAGGAAGTGAGTGCTTGTGTTGGTACATTTGTGTCACAGACCACTGTTGTTTCTTAATACTGAACTGGAACAATATGATGTATGCAGGCTAGGACATCAGATGTTAACGGATATTATAGTTGCGATGACAAATTTGCCATACTTAACAAAGCTACTAACCGGAATGGCCAAGAAAGGAAATTCCATAACCAAATGCTCGAACTCAATGGAGCAACACTCAGTTTAAAACGTGAAACATCTCCACCAGGTTATACTAGTTCGTATTCATGCTTTGCTGCTAAAACATATTCTCATCCCTCTGGTACCTTCCAGGTGCTCCCATCATCGGATGGCTTCAAGATTTAAGGGGAACAATTGACAACATAAAATCTGAGAACCTAGCCAAAATGATACTTTCGTTAATGCTGAAACTAGCAGCAGTTTTCCGTTATTTTCCATTTGGGGTTTGGAGAAGGCAGAATAGTGTTTCTCCTTTAAGTCCAACAGAAGATGAGAGTAGGGGCAGCCTCATGCCAACTCCTACAATAATTAAAGAAGAGATTCTTCTGTGTTTGGAGCGTATTCATAAACTGGAGAAAAAGTATGAGGAAATCCAGAACAAACCCGTTGAAATTCCCGTAGAGAAGGAGAGAATGCTGATGAATTCGCTAGACAGAATCAAATCGGTTGAGTTTGATCTGGAAAAAACAAAGAGGGTAAATATGCTTTTCCATGTTTCTCACAAACTTATAATTGCAGTATGGACTTTAAAACATTTTCATTGGTTGCAGGTTTTACATGCCACAGTGATGAAACAGATAGAAATTACAGAAATGCTGGAAAATATAAGGGAGTCCCAGCTTAACGTAAGTCTCCATGACTATGACATTATAGCCAACAACATCAAGATGAGCTAACACTAGGTGATTTGTTCTTTGTGCAGAGAAGAAGATTGTTCTGTTAGTGTTAGAAACCAATAGAGAACATCTGAGTTTTGCATAATACAACTCCAAAAATTCTGCACATACAGAGAGAGAGAACAGATTCCAAACAGAAACATGTTAGTTTCTTTGTATCCTTCTCTAACTTCTTGGGACACAACTTTTTCTTCTCTCTTAGGTCCCAATCTGCTTCCACTTTTAAGTGAAAAAAAGAAAGACAGAGAAAATGTTTAGATAGTGGTGGATCCTATCTTTGTTAATTTAGATTGAGATCAGAGTTGAGCATCAATCTTATTTCAAACCCCTTGGTTATAAACTTATAATTGGCCTAGAGAAGAAAGCAGAAGTAAAATTATGAGAATATGTAAGGTATGGTAAAAACACTACTAACTACTAATGAGTGTCTAAATAATCTATTTGTTAAACATGAAAGCAACAAGATCGACGTTGTGAATCTGGTTCATATCTCTAATATATTATCGAAAAACATTTTAAGAAAATAATTTCGATTTAACATGTTATTAACAAAAATATCATGTGATTTATCATCTTCATGGTGAATTTTAAATAAATATATAAATAAATTTAAGTTATTCCAACAATTGTAATATATAACATTATTATTAATTTGATTAGTAAATCAATATATTTTATTAAACTAACTAAAAAAAATTATTAAATTCGTAAAAAACAATTATTTTTATTTTTTAAATTTATATATAAATTAATATTAAAAATAATTTTAACTAAAAATTAAAATTATATAAATATCTAATTTATATTTATTAATAAGCAATATTATATAATTTATATATTATTTCTATAAATCTAGTTATATATATGATATAAGAATTCTACCGTATAGTGTATTTTGTAGATCTTACTGAAAAATATTAAATTGCAATTTCTAATGATCGCGATTCGCGACTCTTCTGAGAGGAATCAGATAAAGACAAAGCAGCCCTCGTAATTTAGTTTGATACACGAGATACGGAAGGGTAAAATTGTAAACTAATGTCTATTTACGCATATATAATAAGCACAAGTTTGATTTAAAAAAGAACAGTAAAAAAGATAGAATGGGAAGTCATTGATTCAACTGGGAAGAATGATAGTTTTCCCATTCATGTAGTTTTGTAGCCGGTCAACGAAGATAAATATCTTCTCTGTTCTTCTTCTGGGTTCTCTCGCAATCGATCTCAACGCTACTCCGACCTCGAAACTTTAACTTATTAGAATCATAAATTCTCTGGGTTTTGCAGACAATCCGTTTTCAGTTGAACGAATTGCATCGCCAGGTAGGCTTTTTCCGCCTCTGATCTCTATCTCTTTCATGTCCCTGAGTTTTTGGAATCGTGCTCCTATGTGTTAAGATTGCTTGCTCATGTGCGGAGTTTATTGATTTCATTTGATTTCGTATTTCCCTCTGCGAATATGTCGGTTTTGTCGTTAGTTTGGGTTTCTGAGCTCCATGCTCTTTTGGGGGCTTCGGCTTAGTGTGTCGGATTAGTGGGCGTTTTATTCGTTTCGCGTGGGATCAAGTTACGATTTTAAATTGAAATCGGGCATGGACTCCGGGTTCGTGTATTTGATCTTAGTTTCTAAGCGTTTAGCTTGTTGGATATTGTTATTCTCTGAATATTGCCTTGACTATGAATCGTTTGGGATTTATATTAGATGCAAATATTTTGCAACTCAATCAGTATGCTCAGAAAATTATTATCTCTTTAATTCTCTTTTAAATATTGTTCAGAAAGTTATTGTTTGTTCACTGAAATTTGTTCATGTTAAAATTCTATTTTGATTTTTGAGCATCATCGTTGAGCTAGAGTATCAAGCTTTTTGGTATACTGGATTCTGCTATTGTAGCTTCTGTGATCTCTTGCTTTGATAGCTCAATAATATAGGTGCTTTGCTATATATTCAGGTGTTTTTTATCAATTAAAAAAATGCTGAATACATGGGCGATGTAGCTGATGAAATGGAAGAGGTAGACGATGACATGGATGATGAGTTTCATGGGGACGACATCGTTTCCTAATTCGTTTTTTTTTGCAACCGCTTACTCTATTGTGTGGTTCACTGATCTCAGAACATAGCGGATACTACAGCTGACCAAGCCCGGCAAGGGAAAGACATTCAGGGGGTTCCTTGGGACAGGCTTAGTGTTACAAGAGAGAAATACAGACAAACTAGACTAGAACAGTACAGAAATTATGAAAGTGTCCCTAATTCCGGGAAATCATCTGCAAAAGTATGTCTTTCGTTCTTCGACCTTACGTTGTTGTCAACTTGTTTTACTAATGTTGGTTTCAACTGTTACGTATCATTTGCTTAATGAATACAGGATTGCATGGTCACACAGAAAGGGGCCATGTTTTATGATTTCTGGCGAAATTCAAGATCTATCAAATCAACTATTCTTCATTTCCAGGTTCATATCACTGAAGCATGGCTATTTTTTCTTCCTTTTGGTAATTCAGTCTGTAAATCATGTGCTTAATGAGGATGCACGAATTGTTAAAACTGGCTGCATAAGTGAAAAGATATGGATTCGTAGAACGTTTATTCTGCTGAAAAAGCTTTTACGTTGGCATCTAATAAAAAGTCATTTTCTTGGTACTGCAGTTGAGGAATCTCGTTTGGGCAACTTCTAAGCACGATGTCTACTTTCTGTCACAATTTTTGGTGAGCCACTATTCTACTTTGACATCTGAAAAGCATGAGGTTCTCAATCTTCAAGGTCATGTTGCCCCATCTGAGGTTAGTGTTTTAAAGAATGATAAAAGATATTTCTTTAAATATCTACATTAGTTAATGGTGAATTTTTTTTTGCTGTGGGTCAGACACATCCTGGAAGTTTGTTGGAGGGATTTACGAACACTCAGGTGAGTACACTCGCAGTGAGGGATAATATTTTAGTTGCTGGCGGATTTCAAGGAGAAGTTATATGCAAGGTAATTTCTACTACAGTTTTACGAATCGTTGATTTCGTACGACAATTACATGAAATGTAGTCAAGCAACTTCACCTGATTCCACATTGATTTTATTCAGCATCTTGATAGACCTGGTGTGAGCTTTTGTTCACGTACAACTTATGATGATAATGCTATCACCAATGCTATTGAGATTTATAACAAACCCAGGTGAATTCTTATCTTTTGCTTGGAAGTTCTTTTTGCCAACTTGTGGCTTTTGCAACTAAAATCCTTTGGGATACAAAAAGAAAAAAATTTTTATTATGAACTTGTTGATTGTAGCCTGTGAACGAGGAATATATAGATAAAATACACTTACGATGATGAATGAACTTACCTTTTGTCGTGTCTGTCTGCAGTGGAGCGCTTCATTTTACAGCCTCAAATAGTGATTGTGGAGTCAGAGATTTTGATATGGAGAGATACCAGCTTGTTAACCATTTCCGTTTTCCTTGGCCGGTGAATGTAAGCCCCTACTTGTTTCGTAATTCATTATATTTGCTTTGGCATAATTCGATTTTGTAACACTTGTGGCCGTAAGTTTGGGTTACAATTACTTTTTCATATCTTCTTTTCCATTAGAAATCGTAACTGTACTTGTACCCATGAATCATTTAACGGTAATGGGTTCTTTTTTGCTGACAGCATACATCTCTGAGTCCTGATGGTAAATTATTGACGATTGTGGGAGACAACCCGGAAGGCCTTTTGGTAGATCCCAACACAGGAAAGGTGAAGATACGATCTCTGTGTTTAAGTATCGTAAAGAAATAAGCTTTCGTAACTAAATTTAAAGTTATCAACAGACACTAGGAACGCTAGCAGGACATTTGGACTTTTCCTTTGCATCGGCATGGCACCCAGATGGGCTTACTTTCTCCACAGGTAACCAAGACAGGACCTGCAGGGTTTGGGACATTCGTAACCTGTCTAAATCTGTTGCTGTCTTGAGGGGTAACCTCGGGGCAATCCGATCTATTCGCTACACATCCGATGGGAAATACATGGCCATGGCTGAGCCGGCTGACTTTGTCCATATTTATGACGTCTCGAAAGGGTATGAAACCGAGCAAGAGATTGATTTCTTTGGGGAGATCTCAGGAATATCCTTTAGCCCGGACACAGAAGCACTCTTCATCGGAGTTTGGGACCGCACTTACGGTAGTCTTCTTGAGTATTGCCGTGGCCGCAAATCATCTTTAAGTGAAGAAGAGAAAGACAGAGAAAAAGTTTAGATGGTGGTCGTTGTTTAACAAAGATTGTGATCTGAGTTAAGCATCAATCTGATTTCGAACCAGTTGGGTGTAATCGGCCTAGAGAAGAAAACAGAAGAACATTAATGAGCTTATGTAAGGTATGGTAAAAACACTACTACGAGTGTCTAAATAATCTATTTTTGTTTTAACATGAAAGGAACATTTCCGAGATTGTGATCTGGTTTGTATTACTATACTGTACTAGATTTAGACCCACTTAAGAAAAATATTCACATATTTATAATTAATTATTTATTTAGTAAATATAAATTAGATATATATATATATATATACTTGATTTTTTTATTTAAAATATTTTTTTAAAAATTAATATTGATTATACAAATAAAATATACAATAAAAATTTAATTATACAAATAAATTAAATTATTAATATCTTGGAAAGATAATATTATAAATACGTAAAAATGGTAGATGTGATAAATACTAAATTATTCTAAAATTTGGTTTTATCTTTTGTTTGATTATTTTTTTTAAAATTAATATTTTATTTTATATTATATTTATCTTTTATGTTAAAATATTAGATATTTACATATAGTATAGTAATAAATATTGGTCTAATGTTATTTTTCTAAATATTTTAGTAAATTATGTCTTATATAATATTTAATTTAAAAAGTTCTTATGATTTGATATGTCAGCATAGTATAATTGTAACTCATCCGTAAAAATAAGATTTTTCTAATAAAATGTTTTATAATTTATAATCTAGGATATGATTTATAATTTCTACCCTATTGTGATCCTTAGGTTTCACTGAATATATTAAATCGCCATTTCTAATGATCGCGACTCTTCCGAAAGCAATCAAATAAAGACAAAGCAGCCCTCGTAATTTCGTTTGAGACACGAGATATGGAAGGGTAAAATTGTAAAACATCTATTATGTCATAAGCACAAGTTCGGAGACAAAAGTTTGATTTAAAAACAAAAAATAGAGAAGAAAAAAACAAATGGGAAAAAATTGGGGCCGTCCTTTTCCCACTGATGTAGTTTTGTAGCCTGTGAACGAAGATAAATCTCTTCTCCGTTCTTCTTCTGGGTTCGCTCGCAATCGATCTCAACGCCACTCCAATTAAATTTTACATGCGATCTCATAACTTAAACTTATTAGAATCATAATTTCTCTTGGTTTTGCACACAATCCGTTTTCAATTGAACGAATTGCATCCCCAGGTAGGTTTTTCCCCCTCTGATCTCTGTCTTTGTTATGTCCCTGATTTTTTGGAATCGTGCTCCTATGTGTTATGATTGCTTGCTCATGTGCGGGGTTTATTGATTTCATTTGATTTTGTATTGCCCTCTGTGAATATGTCGGTTTTGTCGTTAGTTTGGGTTTCTGGGTTCCATGCTTTTTTGGGGCTTCGGCTTTGTGAAATTGAACTTCTAGTTTCGGATTAGTGGTCGTTTTATTCGTTTTGTGTGGGATTAATTTACGATTTCAAATTGAAATCGGGCATGGACTTGGGGCTCGGCTGTTTGATCTTAGTTTCTAAGAGTTTAGCTTGTTGGATATTGTTATTCTCTGAATATGGCCTTGACTATGAATCGTTTGGGTCTTTTCTTAGATGCAAACATTCTGCAACTCAAGAGTATGCTCATAAAATTATGATCTCTTTAAGTCTCTTTTAAATATTGTCCAGAAAGTTATTGTTCGTTCACTGAATATTGTTCATGTTAAAATTCTAATTTGATTTTTTAGTATCATCCTTGGAACAGGAGTATCAAGCTGATTGGTATACTGGTTTTTGCTATTGTAACTTCTGTGGTTTCTTGCTTTGATAGTTCCATAATATAGGTGCTTTGCTACATATGCAGGTCTTTTTTATCAATTAAATAATGTCCAATTACCAAGGGCAGGATGCTGAATACATGGACGATGTAGATGATGAAATGGAAAAGGTAGACGATGACATGGATGATGAATTTCATGTGGATGACATGGGTACATCCGATTCAGATGTTGATGAGTTTGACTACTCAGTATGTATGCCTGTATTAAATCTAATGTAAACTCGTTTATGCCATTCTTAAATGCTACTTGGAAAATGTCTAGCTTACTCTATTGTGTGGCTCATTGGTCTCAGAACAATAAAATAGCAGATACTACAGCTGACCAAGCCCGGAAAGGGAAAGACATTCAGGGGATTCCTTGGGACAGGCTTAGTATTACAAGAGAGAAATACAGACAAACTAGACTAGAACAGTACAAAAATTATGAAAATGTTCCTAATTCCGGGGAATCGTCTGGGAAAGTATGTCTTTCGTTCTTTGACCTTATGTTGTTGTCAACTTGTTTTACTCATGTGGTTTCAACTGTTACATATCATTTGCTCAATGAATACAGGATTGCATGGTCACACAGAAAGGGGCCATGTTTTATGATTTCTGGCGAAATTCAAGATCTATAAAATCAAGTATTCTTCATTTCCAGGTTCATATCACTAAAGCATAGCTATTTTTTCTTGCTTCTGGTAATTCAATCTGTAAATCATGTGTTTGATGAGGATGTACGAATTGTTAAAACTGGCTGCATAAGTGAAAAGATATGGATTCGTAGAACGTTTATCCTGCTGAAAGCTTTTACGTTGGCATCTAATAAAAAGTCGTTTTACTGTAGTTGAGGAATTTAGTTTGGGCAACTTCTAAGCACGATGTCTACCTTATGTCGCAATTTTTGGTGAGCCACTATTCAACTTTGACATCTGAAAAGCATGAGGTTCTTAATGTTCAAGGTCATGTTGCCCCATCTGAGGTTAGTGTCTTCAAAAATGATAAAAAATTGTTCTTAAAATATCTACATTAGTTAATGGTTAATTTATTTTGCTGTGGGTTCAGAAACATCATGGAAGTTTGTTGGAGGGATTTACAAAGACTCAGGTGAGTACACTCGCAGTGAGAGATAAATTTTTAGTTGCTGGCGGATTTCAAGGAGAACTTATATGCAAGGTACGCTCTCCTACAGTTTTACGAGGTTGATTTCACACGACAATCCAGGCAAGGAATTTCACCTGATTCCACATTGATTTTATTCAGCATCTTGATAGACCTGGTGTGAGCTTTTGTTCACGTACAACTTATGATGATAATGCTATCACCAATGCTATTGAGATTTATAACAAACCCAGGTGATTGCTTATCTTTTGCTTGAAGATTTTTTTACCAACTTGTGGCTTCTGCAACTAAAATCCTCTGGGATACAAAAAGAATAAAAAAGTATTATGAACTTTTTGATTGTAGCCTGTGAACGAGAAATATATAAATAAAATACACTTACGATGATGCATGAACTTACCTTTTGTCGTGTCTGTCTGCAGTGGAGCGCTTCATTTTACAGCCTCAAATAATGATTGTGGAGTCAGAGATTTTGATATGGAGAGATACCAGCTTGTTAACCATTTCCGCTTTCCTTGGCCGGTGAATGTAAGCCCCTACTTGTTTCGTAATTCATTATATTTGTTTTGTCATAATTCGATTTTGTAACACTTGTGGCAGTAAGTTTGGGTTACGATTACTTTTAGGAATCTCATATCTTCTTTTCCATTAGAAATCGTAATTGTACTTGTACCCATGAATCATTTAACATAATGTGTTATTTTTTGCTGACAGCATACATCTTTGAGTCCTGATGGCAAATTATTGACGATTGTGGGAGACAACCCGGAAGGCCTTTTGGTAGACCCCAACACAGGAAAGGTGAAGATACAATCTCTGTGTTTAAGTATCGTAAAGAAATATGCTTGCGTAACTAAATTTAAAGTTATCGACAGACACTAGGAACGCTAGCAGGACATTTGGACTTTTCCTTTGCATCGGCGTGGCACCCAGATGGGCGCACTTTCTCCACAGGTAACCAAGACAAGACCTGCCGGGTTTGGGACATTCGTAACCTGTCTAAATCTGTTGCTGTCTTGAGGGGTAACCTCGGGGCAATCCGATCTATTCGCTACACATCCGATGGGAAATACATGGCCATGGCTGAGCCGGCTGACTTTGTCCATATCTATGACGTTTCGAAAGGGTATGAAACCGAGCAAGAGATTGATTTCTTTGGGGAGATCTCAGGAATATCCTTTAGCCCGGACACAGAAGCACTCTTCATCGGAGTTTGGGACCGCACTTACGGTAGTCTTCTTGAGTATTGCCGTGGCCGCAACTACTCCTACCTCGATTCATTACTATAATCAGCCGACCCATCATCAGAGGAATAAATGAGCTTATACATATGTGCATCACACTTTCGTGGCTTTAGTAAACCGAGAAACCCGGCCAAAAAAGCAAAAAAAGTATGATCAGATATTTAATGGTGTAAATGATGTGTTGTGCAAGTAACCATAGGATTTCACAGAGTGAATTTAGTTTAGTTAATTTTCCTCTTTCGAATGTTAAAGTTAATGTATTTGTACAGAAGTGTCAAGGTTCGGCGTGTGTTTGCATCAACTCTTAATTCTCGGTCAGACAATACTGTTCGAGTCCGTTGCTCATAATTTGAACTTGATTTTCTTTTTATAGTCTCTGTTTCTGATTCTTTGTTGTAAACCTAAAATATGTAAATATGGATTAGATCGAACGTTAAAAAAGTAAGGTCTTCTAAGGAGAGAATCGTCTAATTAATTATGGGTTAAATCTAACAAGAATACAAAAAGGAAGGCGGTTAAAGAAAAACCATCTAAACTAGGAGGGCTTCAACACGAATTTTGTGGTCTGAAAAATCTCTTAATCCAGAAAGAACCAACGAGACATTGCCACATCATCAACCCGATCTCCTTTCTTCGCCTCCCAGATGCCAAAACTGATCCTTAAAGATCATAAACTCATTATTCAACAACACACTGTAATTCCCCAAAGAAGAAGAAGAGGCAAAATGGCGACAAGCGCATCTGCTTTGCTCTCACCTTCAACTTTCTCCACTGCAATCTCCAAGAAAACCCCTAATTCCATCTCATTCAACGGTCTTCGTCCCCTCCGCCTCGGTGGTTCTTCTTCCGCCTTACCCAAGTTATCCACCACCTCCGGAAGAAGATCTTCATCCGCCGTAGTGAGAGCCGAGCTCAGCCCCTCCGTGGTGATAAGCCTCAGCACGGGCCTATCTCTTTTCCTAGGACGATTCGTCTTCTTCAACTTCCAGAGAGAGAATGTCGCGAAACAAGGCTTACCGGAACAGAACGGGAAAACCCACTTCGAAGCCGGCGATGATCGTGCCAAGGAATACGTCAGCCTCTTGAAATCGAACGACCCAGTTGGATTCAACATTGTCGATGTTCTTGCTTGGGGTTCTATTGGACACATCGTTGCTTACTACATCTTGGCCACTTCCAGCAATGGCTACGATCCCAGCTTCTTTGGTTGATTCATTCAATATCTGTCTCGTATATGTATATGTTTGACTTGTATCGCAAGCTATCTAATCTATTCTCTTATCTTATTCTTCTTCCTCTGTTCTTTTCTTGTCCAAGGATTCTCCTTGGCTCTGCAACTCTTATGATTTCCTGATCTACAAAGAAAGGATTTGATCTGTTTAGTGTTTGCAGACTAAAGATATATCCAATATCTGCAGTATAAATATAATACTGAGAAAATAGTTTTGAAAATCTTACAGGCAGATTATTTAAGACCCAATGTGTTGAGTTTTTTGCGACGAAATGTTTTGCAGATTGAGGCAAAATGTAATCGAGAGTAAACTGTCAAAATCCAAGACAGAAAGTTGGGTGCATAGACAAATGAAGAAGCAATCAACAGTCAATCCTGAAAGCTTAAAGAGGAAGAAGAAGATGAAATATGAGAAATGATTCTTATTAACTTAAAATCCCGTTTACAACTCTTGCACTATTTATACAGAGAATAATGAGAATTTCTAGGTGTGAAGGTGTACAGCGAGTTTGTTATTTCACAGGATCCAAGAATAGAGAATCAAATCTGTTCTGCAACAATATTGGATTCGATTGCAGAAGCCGTTCACCATTGTCGACGTGTGTTGCTGTTGCTGAAGGTGTGGGCTTCATGTGGGCTATCTGTTCTTGACTTGGCGATGGGCTGTGTGGGCTAATAAATCCTTGTTTTTAGAAATAACCAAAAAACAAAATTCGTCGACAGCAGGGTTCGAACCTGCGCGGGCGAAGCCCAACAGATTTCAAGTCTGTCTCCTTAACCACTCGGACATATCGACTTACTGTTTATTATAGAACACATGTTGTATCTCAACTATACTGAGCTCAGCCCAATAGAGGCCCATATTCATCTGGATCTTCTAGTCCAGATTGAGGCTTCTCTTACGACGCATGCCGCGTGTTTCATTATGGAGACGGTAACAACTTCTGCGAATCTGAAAGCCGATCAAATCTGAAGAAAACCGGCGAAGAATCTCCGCGGCGTAGATTATACTTCAACCCGGAAGACAAGCTGAGGTTTTGATCCTAGCGTGAATCATCACGGCGAAGAGGATGACATGTTTTTAACGGAGGCTTGAAATTAGATATGTCATCGGGGGGAGCTGGAGAGTACAGCGAGGACAGGCATCTATTGCGATCCAACGACGGAGATGAAGTCGGCATTGGCGGAGGAGAGGGTGATATCGATGTTGAATCTCAGTCTCCGGGCATCAGGAGCGGAAGCGGTGGAGTTAGGGATTTGTTCAAGCATCTAGATCGGAGATTTTCTCTCTCCGGACGTCGTCTAAGCTTCAAACGGGTGGAAAATAGCAGAGTCGATAGGGAGCACCACCATCCTTCTTCTTCCTCCCCTCTTTCTACCGGCGTGGTCGGTAGAGAAGAAGATGGCGGTGGTATCAGTAATTCACATAGCGTCGATGATCGCAATTACCGGGATGATGAGTACGGCTTTGATGAAGGAAACGACGTGCTCGGAGATAGTGCTCCACCTGAGTGGGCTCTGCTTCTCATCGGTTGTCTTATCGGCGTTGCCGCTGGAATTTGTGTCGCCGGCTTCAACAAAGGGGTACGGTCATATATTCATACATCAGATCTCGATCTGCCTTCTCATATACGCTTATATTATTACTTGACTGCTGATTCAATAGAGTAGTGTTTTTTGTCTAGGTTCATGTCATTCATGAGTGGGCATGGGCTGGTACTCCGAACGAGGGTGCTGCATGGCTTCGTCTACAGAGACTAGCCGACACTTGGCACCGGATTCTTTTAATTCCTGTTACCGGGGGTGTTATAGTAGGAATGATGCATGGGTTGCTCGAGATCTTAGACCAAATCAGGCACTCGACTTCTTCTCAAAGACAAGGAATCGACTTTCTTGCTGGTATATTCCCAGTGATAAAGGCCATACAAGCTGCCGTGACCCTTGGTACAGGATGCTCACTGGGTCCCGAGGGACCTAGTGTCGATATTGGAAAGTCATGTGCCAACGGGTTTGCACTAATGATGGAAAACAACAGAGAAAGGCGAATAGCTCTAACTGCTGCTGGTGCAGCTTCTGGGATTGCATCTGGTATATCCTAGACATTACTTATTCTAAAACAGTTTTGGCCATATTTATGTATCATTGGATTGTCAATGCACGGAACAGCAATATAGCTCCGTCACTCTTATATATTGCTACTTATCATTAGGCTTAACTGTGTGAATTTGATCAGGAAATGTCCATACTAGGTTCCTGTGATCTTTTTGACTATGCAGCCTTTTTGGCCCCTCCTTTTTGCTCGCTCTCTTGGTCTCAGCATTTTGTACATAGTAGATAACCTACAAATGTGTGTGGATTTTACTAGAAGAAGCATTTTTCTCGGAGCAATTAACGAAACTAGTTCACTTATGATTATTTTGAAGTGTGATATGTGAATAATGGTGTGTTATTTTGCTATATTTAGAGCAGTGAGACAGGCACTACAACTATTTGTTCTTCCCAAGAAGGAATTCAGTTTGCCGCAATTTCTTTTATTTGTGGTTATAAATCTGATTTCCTTTGTTCATTTCTCGTTACAGGTTTCAATGCAGCCGTAGCGGGTTGTTTCTTTGCTATTGAGACCGTTTTAAGGCCTCTACATGCTGAGAACTCGCCTCCATTTACCACTGCAATGATAATATTGGCCTCTGTTATATCATCGACTGTGTCAAATGCATTGCTTGGGACTCAATCAGCTTTCACAGTCCCCTCATACGACCTGAAGTCCGCTGCAGGTATGTTTCTTTTACTGTTAAGCTGAATCGCAAACTGTGCAGTTATTCTTATGGTATATTTTTTAGTAGCTTATGATTTAGTGTCCTGATGGATAGTTTATATATCATAAAGAATCTTGGTATCTTTCTTTTTATAAGTTTCTGAACATCTTTTTACTTGTCAGCAGAGCTCCCTCTATACCTAATATTAGGCATGCTGTGCGGTGCTGTCAGTGTTGTTTTTTCTCGCCTCGTCACATGGTTTACCAAGTCATTCGAGTTCATCAAAGACAAATTTGGTCTTCCTGCTATTGTGTGCCCTGCATTAGGTGGTTTAGGAGCCGGGATGATTGCTCTCAAGTACCCTGGAATTTTGTACTGGGGGTTTACCAATGTTGAGGAAATCCTGCATACTGGAAAGAGTGCTTCCGCTCCTGGAATCTGGTTATTAGCTCAGTTAGCTGCAGCCAAAGTTGTGGCTACAGCTTTGTGCAAAGGCTCTGGGCTTGTAGGCGGTCTATATGCACCAAGTTTAATGATTGGTGCTGCTGTTGGAGCTGTGTTTGGAGGTTCGGCTGCTGAGATTATTAACAGAGCTATTCCTGGTAATGCTGCTGTGGCTCAACCACAAGCTTACGCTCTGGTATTGTATTCCCTTTGTTGCAGGCCCTTGCCACAATCCGGCTTTTTCCAATTTTAATATTGTCCAGTTCGGTTGTTGCCAAATCTGACTCATCAAGATGCATTTTATGTGATGCAGGTTGGTATGGCAGCGACACTAGCTTCTATGTGCTCAGTCCCCTTAACATCAGTATTACTGCTGTTCGAGCTAACAAAAGATTATAGAATTTTGCTTCCACTCATGGTAAATATTATCTTGGTGGTGCTTATTATGTAAAAATATATCTGAGTTTGCCTTCTTAACTAATCAAACAGATAGCCCTTGTTGAAACTATGCCATGTACCACTTACCATGTGTAGCTATAATATTATGTTTTAGACAGTGGTCCAGAGCTAGTTTGTACGTAGATAAAAAGAAAACCATGTTTTCCCACACAACATGCTGCAGTTCATATTTTGATCAAGTTGTTTTTGATCCAATATCTCTGTTGATATCTTTTAACAGGGAGCGGTTGGCTTAGCAATATGGGTACCTTCTGTGGCAAACCTAGGCAAAGAGAGTGATGCATCTGAGGGTCGCAACACAGGAAGAGGATACTCTTCTCTTTCACCTTCGGATCGTAAAGGGGGCAGTGTTTGGAGACACACGGATAATGCTGACTCGCTTGAGCTTACCGTCATAGGGAACCCTGACCAAAAATCATTCCTGGATGAAGAAACTATTCTGGAAGACTTAAAGGTTATGCGGGTAATGTCAAAGAACTACGGGAAGGTTTGTCTGGGAACAAATATAAGAGAAGCAAGAAACATCCTCAAAGACAGCCACCAAAACTGCCTTATGGTAGTGGATGACGATGATTTTCTAGCCGGAATCCTAACAAACGGAGACATCAGACGATACTTGTCAAATAATGTCTCGACAATCGTAGATGTAAGTAGTTAGGAAAAAGTTAAACTCTGCTGAGTATCAACACACGTTACTTGAAACCTGCAGGTATAATGAATGAACTCTTGTGTCTCTTGCAGGAGAATACATGTCCGGTTTCATCTGTGTGTACACGGAAAATAAGCTACCGAGGCCAAGAACGCGGTTTGCTTACATGTTATCCAGACACGACGGTTGGTGTGGCGAAAGATTTGATGGAGGCAAGAGGTTTGAAACAATTACCTGTCGTAAAACGAGGTGAAGTCATTCACAAAGGTAGAAAAAGGAAACTGCTTGGCCTTCTTCATTACGACTCCATCTGGACTTTTCTTAGGTAAACAAAACTCGTTTTCTTTTTTTTAAACCTAAACTCTCAAATCCAATGTTAATGAATGTCTTCCATTTGTTCACGCAGAGATGAAATGAGTCGTAGGAGAGCGATCTACGAACGGAGAAAAGAGACATACGATGAGGTTGGTGCAACAAATGGGCATTGATTGGATTTTGTGTCCATTTTTTTGGTATAGCTTTTTCTTCTTCTTTATAATTTTTAAGCTTCACTTTGATTAAATACGAATAATGTTAATACTTCTTTTTACTAGTTTTCGAAAATATTGTTCTCATCCACATTAACATTCATATCATATATTCAAAGTGAAATCTAGTGACATTTCTTGTATACTTTTATTTAGCATTTATTCACCTTTACACCATTTAAAATAATAAGCTTGATGAATAAATCATATAGAGAAGATCTTTAACAAAAGATAATGTGTACAATGACTGATAATGGACCCTTCCATTAATGATTTTCACGTAAAAGAGCTTTTTTAACAGTAAATTTGTTTATAAAAGATGGACACAAAACTATTGATTGGAATTTGATTGAATTTTGT
This sequence comes from Pugionium cornutum, assembly GCA_018901935.1. Classification (NCBI taxonomy): domain Eukaryota; kingdom Viridiplantae; phylum Streptophyta; class Magnoliopsida; order Brassicales; family Brassicaceae; genus Pugionium; species Pugionium cornutum. Next base: position 27,427,788 of record CM032156.1, on the reverse strand, counting down.
TGGTTACATATTGGTAAGTGGGTGATTAATTTTTTTTTGTCACTTTGGTTAACACCGCAATCTTTTTTTGTTAGAATTTATGGTATCGACAAGAACTAATCTGCATGTGTGTTTCTCTCCCTGTCTACATGATTCAAGGAGAATTCAAGAAATTTTGTTCGTAGCTCCTCCATCTCTTCTATCTCTGCAGCGAATCCTGGCCATTTCTTCTTGTCATCGATAATGCTAATTAGGTCCGAAGTGGGTGATTAATTATAAATTTAAAATGCTTAGCTTTTTCTTCATTATTAGGTCGGTCCTTAATGTCAAACAAAATTATCAATATTACAATATTAGCAACTTCAACCCTTTTAATCGAAACAACTAATTACTTAACTAGAAATTCAATTTTAATTTGAGTGATTATATTCTCGATATGAAAAGAAATCTTGAAAGAAGTAAAGAGACATGCATGGAACTATTCGTTAGTTTTACCTAATATAAATAATGGTACGTTGGACCATTAAAATGTCTTTTTCTGCCTTTTCTATTTCTTCTTTTACAAGTTATATGGACTAATAAAAGAGAAGAAAATAAATCTATACATATAAAAAGGTGATTCTAATTTGGACAAATAAGACTAATAATTTTAAATTTTAATCATCATTACAAATTTAGTCATTTTCATAAAGTCGTCATCATCCACCTTTGGTTACGCAATAAAAAAATTGGTTAATGATGATTTAACATATAAACCATATACTAGATTATATTTACGATAAGAAAAAAAATATTCGTAAATTATATTTTATTAGTAAATATAAAATTAAATATTTATATAATTTTAAAATTTATTTAAATTTACTTTAAACATTAATTTTTGTATATATAAATTAAGAAAAGAAAATTAATTCTCTTTTATGAATTTAATAGTATTTTTTTGTTAGTTTAATAAAATATATTAATACTCTAAGTAAATTAATAACAATGACATATATTGTAATTATTCGAATAAGTTAAATTTATTTATATATTTATTTAAAATTTATAGTAATGATGAAACATAAATATGGTATTTGTGTTAATAACACGTGATAGTAAAGTTATTTTCTTAAATTGTTTCTCAAATAATATATTAGAGATTAGGTAATAACTTAAATCTATTTATATTTATTTGAAATTATTTATAAATCAACGTATTAAAAATTTAAAGAAATAAAAATTATTGTTTTTGCAAATATAATACTATTTATTGGTTAGTTGAATAAAATATATTAATTCTCTAACTAAATTAATATCAGTGACATGTATTGTAATTATTCTAATAACTTAAACCCTTTTATATATTTAATATGAAACTCGTTGTGGTGTTGACACGTTAGAATAGTATTTTTGTTATTAACACATCATGGTAAAATTATTTTATTAAAAAATTTCTCAAATAATATATTAAGGATTTGATAGTATTTTTCAAAAGATTATAAGTGATGATAAATGTTGAAAATAATAATGTCAAAAGTGGTAAATTTCAAAATTAGTGTATAGACATCAGATAGTGTGGGCATGGGAGAATCTTTGGAGTAGAAAGAGATCAAACATATGCACTCGTGCGGAAGAGAATACTGACAAAATCGGTACACAGCCCAATCCTACGGCCCACGCGCGTCGAAACCGTTCCCTGCTTTTCATAAAACCCCTTCTTATTTTAATTCTCTTATTATTTTCTCTATTACTAATTAAATTGATTTCTTTAGAACCCTCTTTGTCTTTTTCCTCAACATATATTTTTTTTCAATTTTCAATTACATTGGACATCACAGAAGCTAAATAATTTTAAATTGAACTCTAGTTTCTGTGTATAAATTATGATATATAGGTGAACACTTCAAGAATTTTGTTCATCTTTTTTTACATGCATGTGAATGTCAAATATGTTTTGAAATTAATGTTATATATTTTTATCGAATTCTAACTTTTCAAAACCAACAGTAGAAACCATTATCAACTATTGTCAAAAGGTGGATTTTTCCTAAACATAACTTAACTAGATTTATACTCGTAAAAAAAATATTCGTAAATTATATAATATTTTTTATTAGTAAATATAAATCAGATATTTATATAATTTAAACTTTTATTTAAAATTATTTTTAATATTAAATTTTATATATATTAAGAAAATAAAAAATATTTTTTTATATAAATTTAATAGTATTTTTAGTTAGTTTAATAAAATATATTAATTTTCTAACCAAATTAATAATAATGACATATATTATAATTATTTTAATAATTTAAGTTCATTTCTATGTTTATTTGAAATTCATTGTGCTGATGATAAGTCAGCATGATATTTCGGTTAATAATACAATAAAATAAAATTATTTTTTTAAAATATTTCTCAAATAAATATATTAGAAATATTTGCATGATAGAATACCAATAGAGAAGTTGTGATTGGATAAAATGCGAAGATTGCCAAAAGTTAAATGAAAATTATATAAATGAAGAAAAAACATAGGGAAGAGAAAGTGGTTTACTGGTTGTATCATTTTTACATGTATTTTATAAGTGTAGAGTTTGACTTTAATTTTTCTTGTATGAGTGTGTTAAATATTCGTATAAAAATGTTGGATTATTGGGTCGAATGATAAAAAAAACATGAAGCCATAAAACTAATATAAAAGGAAACAAGGACCAAAGGGCAAAAATTAAGAACCATATTGGTTAAATTCTTTTTTAATATAAAACAAGAAAGTGCTTCGTGCCGTGTATGAGATATATAGAGAGAGTTAGAAAGTTACATAAATGCGTAAAAACATGAGAACTAACAGGAAAAAGTAAACCTTTATCGTAATTATCATCAAATTATCATATTTAAATTTTTTTATGTGCATAGATTAGAGACTATTCTTTATAGTGGATATGTATTATTAAATAATTAAAGTAACCACAATGTTTGTGATTAAATAAATGCAAGAAAATTTTATACTCTTTTAACAAGAAAGAAAAGCAATAGAAGAAAATTTTGATAATTAGATGGAGATTATAATTAAAGAGGAAATTAATCTTTAGTATAATGATTATGTTTTCTCTTCTTTTCTGTAGGATTAATGTCTTCATTTATCTGCTTTTTCTTTTCTCACTTTTTTACAACTATTCCTTTGATATTTCTATGCAAACAGAGACTAATAAGAACCAATCGTCTCCTAATTTACGAAAGATTATCAAAGAAAATTGTTTTCTTTTCTCTTCTTGTTTTGTTCCTTGTGAAAGATTCACTTTTTTTCTTTCTCTTTTCTGGGAGATTGTCGTGCTAAAGAAGAGTTTTCTCGCTATGTTACCACTTCTCACTTCGGAATCTTAAACCATCTGATCTTGGAAAGAAAAAACCTAGCTTTGGTTGTTTTGAATCCGACCATCTCTGCAACATCGTACTTGAGCAGAAACAATATCTAAAAACCTTCTTCATTAGTGAATCTCTGTCTCTGTCTCTCTCTTTTTCTTCTTCCGTCACCGTCACTGTCGTCTCTATCAAACTTTGGTTCTACTCTTTCTTTCTTACTCCATTCTTCTTCTTGAACAAGGTTTCGTATTTTAAATCAACTTTTCTTTGAAAAAGATTGTTTCTTTGTTGTTATTCTGAAAGCTTACTCTGTTTTTGTTCAGAGTAATAAGCTCAAGCTCTCTACTTTGTGAAGCTCTGGAGGAATTGAGCACAGTCAATGAATCAGAGCAAGATAAAAGAAGATACTTACTCCTTTGAGATATTTAATTCAGACGCAGAGATTCAGAGCTTGGAGTTTCAATCTCTTTAAGGAATTAAATCGAACACTAGAGGTGGACAAATGAAGCAGAAATGGCTGTTAGGGTTCATCCTCTGTTTCTCTGCAACTTTTTTAGTGATGGACATTCATGGAAAAAGGCTAATCAGCGATGAAGACTTCAATGAAACTGCTCTGTTAATGGAGTTCAAGCAAATCTCTGTAAAGTCTGATCCTAACAACTTTCTCGGTAACTGGAAATATGGTTCGGATCGTGGCTCATGCTCTTGGCGAGGCGTTTCTTGCTCTGAAGACGGCCGAATCATTGGATTGGACCTCCGAAACGGCGGACTTACCGGAACTCTAAACCTAGTTAACCTCACGGCGTTGCCCAGTCTCCGGAATCTTTACCTGCAAGGAAATTATTTCTCCTCTTCAGGAGAATCGTTTGCTTCTGATTCCTCTAGTTGTTTTCTTCAGTTTCTGGATTTATCTTCGAACTCGATTTCGGACTATTCAGTAGTGGAATACGTTTTCTCGAGATGTTCGAATCTGGTTTCAGTGAATTTCTCAAGCAACAAGCTCGTCGGGAGATTGGGTTTTGCTCCGTCGTCGTGTCAGAGCTTGACGACTGTTGATCTCTCATACAATAAGTTATCAGAAGAAATCCCGGAGAATTTCATTGCAGATTTCCCAGCGTCGCTGAAATATCTCGATCTAACTAACAACAATTTATCCGGCGATATCTCTGATCTTAGTTTCGGGATCTGTGGGAATCTCAGTTTCCTCAGTCTATCACAGAACAATATCTCCGGTCACAAATTCCCAACTACTCTACCCGACTGCAAATTCCTCGAGACGTTGAACATCTCACGTAACAATCTCGCCGGAAAAATCCCTGGTGGAGATTATTGGGCAAGTTTCCAGAGTTTGAAGCAACTCTCTCTTTCTCACAACCGTCTCTCGGGCGAAATTCCACCGGAGCTTTCTCTACTCTGCAAAACCCTAGAGGTTCTCGATCTCTCCGGAAACGCTCTCTCCGGCGAGCTCCCTTCACAATTCACCGCCTGCGTGTCATTACAGGACCTTAATCTCGGAAGTAACTTCCTCTCCGGCGATTTTTTAAGCACCGTCGTGAGTAAAATCACTGGAATCACATATCTATACGTGCCCTACAACAACATCTCAGGCTCTGTTCCAATTGCACTCACCAACTGTACAAATCTCCGAGTTCTTGATCTAAGCTCAAATGGTTTCACCGGAAATGTACCGAGTGGTTTCTGCTCTATGCAAAGCTCTCCGGTTCTGGAAAAGGTTCTCATAGCGAACAATTACCTCTCAGGAACAGTTCCTATGGAGCTTGGCAAATGCAAGAGCTTGAAAACAATTGATCTCAGCTTCAATGCTCTCACTGGTCCGATTCCAAATGAGATATGGACGTTGCCGAATCTGTCTGATTTGGTTATGTGGGCAAACAGTCTCACAGGAAGAATCCCAGAAGGTGTTTGTATTAAAGGAGGAAACTTGGAAACTCTCATCCTAAACAACAATCTCTTAACCGGCTCAATCCCTGAGTCAATATCAAGATGCACCAACATGATCTGGATCTCTCTTTCAAGTAACCGCTTGACCGGCAAAATCCCTAGCGGAATCGGTGCTCTTATCAAGTTAGCAATCTTGCAGCTGGGGAACAATTCCTTGTCCGGGAACGTTCCAAGCCAGCTCGGGAATTGCAAGAGCCTGATCTGGCTCGATCTGAACAGCAACAATCTAACCGGGGACCTCCCGGGTGAGCTAGCTAGCCAAGCAGGGTTGGTTATGCCTGGGAGCGTCTCAGGTAAACAATTTGTGTTTGTGAGGAACGAAGGCGGAACAGACTGCAGAGGTGCAGGCGGATTAGTTGAATTTGAAGGCATTCGGGCAGAACGATTAGAGGGGTTTCCAATGGTTCATTCGTGTCCTGCGACAAGAATATACTCAGGAATGGCAATGTACACTTTCTCTACAAACGGAAGCATGATCTACTTGGACATCTCTTACAATGCGGTTTCGGGTTTAATACCTCCTAGCTATGGTAACATGGGATATCTCCAAGTCTTGAATTTGGGACATAACCAGTTACGCGGAACCATCCCGGACAGTCTTGGTGAACTGAAAGCCATCGGTGTCCTTGATCTGTCACACAATCATCTTCAAGGGTATTTACCTGGATCGCTTGGATGGCTTTCTTTCCTCAGCGATCTCGATGTCTCAAACAACAACCTCACCGGTCCAATCCCATTTGGAGGTCAGCTTACAACGTTCCCAGTATCAAGATATGCAAACAACTCCGGCCTCTGTGGCGTCCCTTTGCGGCCCTGCGGCTCAGCTCCTGGACCCGTTACAACCCTGGTCCACGCCAAGAAGCAAAAGGTTGCAACCGTTGTGGTTGCTGGAATAACGTTTTCTTTCATGTGCCTTGTGATGCTAATCATAGCACTTTACAGGGTGAGGAAAGTTGAGAAGAAGGAAAAGAAGAGGGAGAAATACATTGAGAGCCTTCCAACATCTGGAAGTTGTAGCTGGAAGCTCTCTAGCGTTCCTGAACCGCTTAGCATCAACGTTGCTACGTTCGAGAAACCACTGAGAAAACTCACATTCGCACATCTTCTGGAAGCCACAAACGGGTTTAGCGCAGAGAGTATGATCGGATGTGGTGGATTTGGAGAAGTATACAAGGCTCAACTGAGGGACGGATCTATGGTAGCGATCAAGAAGTTGATTCGGATCACGGGGCAAGGCGATAGAGAGTTCATGGCTGAGATGGAAACAATCGGTAAAATCAAACACAGAAACCTGGTACCACTTTTGGGATACTGCAAGATCGGGGAAGAGAGGCTACTTGTATATGAATACATGAAATGGGGAAGCTTAGAGACAGTTATTCACGAGGTAGCGAAAAAAGGTGGAATCTTTCTAAATTGGGCAGCCAGGAAGAAGATAGCTATAGGAGCTGCAAGAGGTCTAGCGTTTCTGCACCATAGCTGCATTCCTCACATAATCCACAGAGACATGAAATCGAGCAATGTGCTTTTAGATGAAGACTTTGAAGCACGTGTATCGGATTTCGGAATGGCCAGGCTTGTTAGCGCTCTAGACACGCATCTGAGCGTGAGCACACTCGCAGGTACACCAGGATACGTCCCTCCAGAATATTACCAGAGTTTCAGGTGTACGGCCAAAGGAGATGTTTACAGCTATGGAGTTGTACTTCTTGAGCTTCTCTCTGGTAAGAAACCTATCGATCCAGGGGTGTTTGGAGAAGACAATAACCTCGTCGGATGGGCAAAACAGCTGTACAGAGAGAAAAGAGGAGCTGAGATTCTCGACCCGGAGCTTATAACCGAGAATTCATCAGGCCATGTTGAGCTGTTTAATTACTTGCAAATCGCGTCTCAATGCTTGGACGATCGACCGTTTAAGCGGCCAACAATGATACAAGTGATGGCAATGTTCAAAGAGCTTAAGTCGGATGCAGAGGAAGATGAAAGTCTTGATCAGTTTGAGATGAATGAAGGAGCCTTATATTAGTAGTTAATATGGAGGATTTAGAATGCTTTGTTCCAAATTTTGAGCATGATTATATATATCATCATTAGGCCCAATCAATATAACCCTATTCTGTAAATGTTTTCAGAACCGACCGTCTGAAATGGCAAACAAAACCACATCATTGCTAACATTATTTGAATTTGGTCATATTCGTTTGGCAGCCGCATGTTCTTGCGGCTACGGCAGATTGTTGTTCGTTGTATCTGCGGCAGACGCAGCATCCTGCGTCGCAATTTTTTCGACCGCTGATTAAAACAGCGGTACGATTAAAAATCTACGATCAACCACAACCACAACCATTGGCGGCAGACAAACGAACAACATCTGCCGCAGCCGCAGCCGGAGGGTTGACCGTAGCCGCAGCCGCAACCCCCTGCGGCGACCAAACGAACAACACTTTTATATAAAAAACAATAAATAAATGTTCAATTTTTTAGAGTTTTTTTTTATAATTTTAGGTGCAGAAAGTTACTTTTCAAAATATGTAGATAGTTTTTTTTGGGGTTTCTTAAAATTAAAATTAGAGATCCATTCATTTGAATCATAAATTTTGTGTAGAAGTCCGTTGTGTTCAATAAAAAAAACTCTAATGGATAAAGAAAAAGATAATTTTTTGAAATACTACATTTTAAGTTTTTATTCTAAAAATAATAGAATTAATTTTATAATTTTAATAATAACACAAGTTTATGGTTAAGATATATTAAATTTTATTTTTAATAAAAATTATCAAATCTTAGATTAAAAAAGATAAATTCGATATAATGTTAATTTTATATATAATTTATTTAAATTAAATAAATATTTTCATATAATAATTATGTTTTATTTTTAAAATTTTAATTTTGAAATGCTAAATTTGGAATAAAAAATTTGAAAAAATATTATTTTAAAATATTACTCTAAATAAAATTATAAGCATATATAACATTTGAACACATATGAAAAATTACATGCAAGAACTAGAAAAACATTATACATTAATTTATATAATATCTTATTATTTTTTAACATCTGAGTAACCTATCTAATATTGAGCAATTCCATTACATGGCAGTAAAGTGTTATGTTTTTGCAAGTCCATTACATATAAAACATATTGACCAAACTTGAGATCGAAGTATAAAGTCAAAATTGTTTATTATTAAAATCAAACTCAAGAGAGGTCGAGTAATGTCTTGCTCCAAATAAGGTCATACTGCATATAGTTTGTTAGTCAAAATATAACATACCTGTTATGGCTTAATTTTAAAAGAAAACTATCTTTCCCTCTTTGAATTAGTCTCCTTAGTCAACAATGTTTTCGTTATATTTATCTTATTTCCATTTCTGCTTTAACCACTTAACATACAAGAGTTTAATAACTTAACCATAATGTTTTGCTTTACAAAGTCAAATCTTTCAAAAAGTTTACTAATATTTTTTTAATATTAAATGATATATATATATTAATGATGATTATTTTAAAAATAATCGGATCCAAAAATTATATTTTTAAGTTATTGAACTATTAATTAATAGAAAAGTCTCAATCTACTACAACTGTGTTGTATTTAACATTTAGTAGAATAATGGTAACATTTATTTATTTACTAACATCCAATAATTAAATATTTTGTTACCATTTAAAATTGTTTCCAAAATATACAATAATTGGTTACAAATTTTATTATATATAAAAGATAACACCTTCTCCCTCTTATGCAACACACATCTCTTCTGTCTTCTTCTTCTTTATCTTCTTCGTTTTGAGTTAGGTTTCTCCTTTACATTGATAAATTCCAACCATTCTAATTTCACAAATTGTCACTTTTACATTATCTTATTTCAAAACAGAGATTCGGTTTTTTGACTCTTTTTCTTGACATGTCAGGGATTTCTCAAGAAATGAGTGATTTTGATGGAACCTTCAGAGGAACGACGTCGTATTGGGCTCCACCGTCCAGTCCTAGCCCAATAACGATATTAACGATGCTGAATCAAACCGACAATAATGGTTTGAATCCGATCAACGAGATCTTCCCTCAAAGTGATCATCAGTCTGAAGAAAGATCTGGTCTTGGCGACAGATTGGCTAAAAGGATAGGATTTAAACTTCCAAAGCTTGAGACAGAGAACATCAGTCCTTTTGCTGCATTTTTCAGGAACTCCACTGTTCCTTCTCCTGTCTTTGCAATCTCTCCAGGATTCAGCCCATCAGCACTTTTGCAATCTCCAAATATGCTCTCTAATTCTTCACAGGTTAACCAATGTCGTTTATGTTTATGGTTGTTTTATAATCATATGATTCTCTTAAAAGAGTTCAAAGACATAGGGCATCTATCTTCTTTTCGATAGGAGAAAATAAATTCAATCGATCCTAATTATGCCCTAACTGGTATTGTCTTTTTTGTTATCAAGATCATCCCTCCGTCTCCAAACACTAATTTTGGACCTCCTGAGACGGTGGAAAGTTCAGGTGAAGGCCATGCAACGACGACGATATCTAACAACGATTTTTCTCATCAGCCTCCTCAAGAAGGTCAGAGAGTTGCTTGTGTCTCAAGATTACTTCCATTCTCTATATATTTTCCTAATTTTAAAAAGATCTGTCTTACAGTTGAAACAATGGTGTCTGATGATATTCCAAGGGAAGAGCCTGTTGACATCCCATCTCATGAATCTCACGTTGATCCTCTTGGTGCTGCTTTAGTCGCTTCGTTGGAATCTGAAGTCATTGACAAAGACGATATCATCAACGTCTGTGATCAGAGCGAGGAAGAGGATGAAGACGATGAGTATGAAGATGATGATGACGAAGAAGAAGAAGAAGAAGAAGTAGTAGAAGACATTAATGTTGGTGAATTAGATTTCGAACCCTCATCTCCAAAGAGAAGGTCCCAACAAAATTCAACATATTCATTAAAAATAATAGCCTTAATTAGTTGAATAATTAATTAAATCTCTAAAAGGAAATATGAGGTACCAAACATGTATGGAGCGACAAGAACAAGCACGCAGCAAAGAGTCATACTTCAGATGGAAAGCGAAGAAGACCATCCCGACGATGGTTTTCGCTGGAGAAAATACGGCCAGAAAGTTGTCAAAGGGAATCCTAATCCGAGGTTGATGTGTTCTTTAATATGTCTTTTAATTACAAGCTTAATTAGTCGAGGAATGTTAACTATATATATATTGCAGGAGTTACTACAAATGCACATACAATGGGTGCAAAGTGAAGAAGCATGTGGAGAGAGGAGCAGACGACGTGAAGTTGCTGGTGACTACATATGATGGGAGACACGAGCATCCTGCACCAACTGCACCAGCTGCACGCAGTAGCAATTCTGGTTCAAGAAACCGGTCCCGTTCTTCAATGTCTCGAGATCATAGCAATCGAACCGCTCGGTTAGACAGGCCACCTTCTTCATCTCCAGACATATTCAGGCCTTTATCCTATTCGTTAGCCCCACAAATTGATATGACACAACTCTATATGACCGGACTCTCTAAGCTGCCGAGTATACCGGTTATCCAGAATCCGGGCTTTATGTACCGGAATGGTGAACCAAACATCGATGTCATACCGGACGGTACAGAGATATACAGAGGGATCATGCAACAGCTATTTCTTAAGTTTGGTGTCAAACTTTAGATGTAAACCGTTTTTACATATCCTTGTGATCTATATTCAAATTAATATGCAAGAATCTTGTATGATTCTACTCTTTGAGTTAATTTATAATAAAAAAAAAACATTAGAGATGATTAATCTAGATAATCTAGATAATTTAATGGAACGAATCTAATCTAAAATTCGTTTTCTAATTCGAACTAAAGTAAAATCGAAACTGAAATTAAGAAAATGAACCAAAGTAAATTTATATTTTCGTATATTAGCACCTCAATACAATATTAGTTTGAAGATACGAATAATATTTTCTAACCGGAAATGATTATTATGTTAATTTAAAGTGACAAAAAAAACGAGCCAAAATAAATGTATACTAGATTTATACCCATATCATGCGTTGGAAAAAATATTCGTAAGTTATATTTTATTAGTAAATATAAATTAAATATTTATATAATTTTAATTTTTATTTAAAATTACTTTTAACATTAATTTTTGTATATATAAATTAAGAAAGAAAAAATAATTATTTTTTATGAATTTAATACTATTTTTTGGTTAGTTGAATAAAATATATTGATTTTGTAACCAAATTAATTATCAATGGTATGTATTGTAATTATTCTAATAACTTAAACTTTTTTATATATTTAATCTGAAACTCGTTAGGAGCGTTGACACGTTATCATGGCATTTTTGTTATTAACACGTCATCATAGTATTTTTGTTATTAACACGTCATCATAACATTTTTATTATTAACCTGTCATAATAAAATTATTTTGTTAAAAAAAATTTGAAATAATATATTAGGGATGTGATTAGAATCCAATAAGAATTATATGAATCAATACCGTGCAAACCGGGTTATTCTCTGTTGTCTAATTTTCTTTTGAACCCAACCGATCGTTAATGACCCAGACAAGTCGGTAAGGATTTCATCCTGCGTCTAAGCATTTCCCTTCATCTTCTTATTCGTGTCAACGACGGGCTCAAAAGGGGAAGAATTGGAGAATCTGGAATTGATTTGAAGTTGAAGAGGGAAAAGGGATAGAGGAGATTATTCACCATGGAGGAAGTTACGAGATCTGTGTTAGCGGAGGAAATACTGAAGCGTCTAGATCTCGAAAATCTTTGTTCCGTCGCCTGCGTTTCCACCACACTCCGCTCCGCCGTAGTCTCCGTCGTTCTTCCCTCTCTTACCTCTCTCGATCTCTCTGTAAGTGTCTGATTCTCTTGAAATTTTGAGTTTTTTCTCTTTCAATTACTTGTGTAAAAATATGAAATTTATTCGATTTTTCGTCTCTCGCGTTCTTGTTGTAGCTTTTTTGTTTTATCAACTCTCTCGTGCTGCTACTTGCTAGGTTTTCTCTCCGGATGAGGAAACTCTGAATCACGTATTGCGTGGTTGCATCGGGCTTACGAGCCTAACTCTGAACTGTCTCCGCCTTAGCGCCGCTGCTGTGCGTGGGGTTCTCGGATCACATCTCCGGGAACTTCACTTGCTCAGATGTTCACTTCTTAATTCCACCGTACTCACTTCCATCGGCAGCCTCTGCCCAAATCTCCGGTACAATTCCCTTTCCCCATGAACATCGTTAGGTGCCTCATGAATTGTTTCTCCAATTTAGCAGTTTGGTAGACTGAAAAATGGGGAAACTGACGAAAAGTCTCATTTTTGTAAATTAATCACTTAAGGACTATTGATTAATTCCATATATATCTTGTCCCTGGTCGATATAATCCGATAGATGATCAATAGGTCTGATTTCTGGTCCTACTTCATTAATAATATCGAATCCAACGTGCTGAGTATCCGTCTTTCCTTGAAGGCATGCCTTTACGTATTTGAGATTAGCTATGGCTTCTGCCAATTGTTCTTTGTTGACAAGAAGTTTTAAGTTTGAAGAATTGAATTTCAAATTAAAGAAAAGAAGTTGTGACAGTGAGTAGTTAAGAGTTTTGGTGTTCAATTATTACAGGGTTCTTACCCTGGAAATGGCGGACCTGGATTCACCTCTTGTTTTTCAGTCTAACCTGACGCAAATGCTTAACGGGTGCCTGTATCTGGAGGTAATTTGTTAAAGCTTGCTGAGGCATTGGTCCGAAGAAGCGAGAAAGTGTGAAATTGAATTGGATTTTATATTATTGTGATGCTTGCAGTCTCTGCTACTAAATATCCGAGGTATCCTAGTAGATGCCACAGCTTTCCAGTCAGTTAGGTTCTCGTTGCCAGAAACTCTCAAAGTTCTAAGGTTACAGCCGCTGCTTGAGTCCGAGGCAATTCTTCTCATGAACAGATTCAAAGTCACTGGGAGTTATTTATCTAAGGCTGATTATAGTGCCTTGCTTCCTTCTTCACCTTCTTTTACTTTGCAAAGCCTGTCTCTTGTGCTGGACTTAATATCTGACAGGCTAATCATAGCTATCACAGGTTCTCTTCCTCAACTTGTCAAACTGGACCTTGAAGACCGTCCTGAAAAAGAACCCCTTCCTGACAGTGACTTGACTTACACTGGGCTTCAGTCTCTGGGTTATTGTCAGAAACTAACAAGCCTCTCTCTGGTTCGAACTTGTTACAACCGCAAGATATCATTCAAGAGAATTAACGATATGGGTATATTTCTTCTTTCCGAGGCTTGCAAAGGTTTAGAATCAGTGAAACTCGGTGGGTTCCCAAAAGTCAGTGATGCTGGTTTTGCATCGCTCCTTCACTCATGCAGGAACCTTAAAACGTTTGAAGTACGAGGTGCCTTCCTGTTGTCTGATTTGGCATTCCATGATGTCACGGGATCTTCTTGTTCTCTTCAAGAGGTCAGACTCGCCACCTGCCCTCTGATAACCAGTGAAGCTGTGAAGAAACTGGGATTGTGTAGCAATCTTGAGCTGCTCGACTTAGGCAGCTGCAAAAGTATATCAGATTCTTGCCTCAACTCTGTTTCAGCCCTCAGAAAGTTAACTTCTCTGAACCTCGCAGGAGCTGATATAACTGATAATGGCATGCTTGTACTTGGTAAGTCGGATGTTCCGATCATGCAACTCTCCCTCCGGGGCTGTAAGAGAGTCAGTGACAGAGGAATTTCTTATCTGTTGAACAATGAAGGAACAATCAGCAGAACATTATCAACACTTGATCTTGGTCACATGCCAGGAATCTCAGACAGAGCCATCCACACAATCACGCGCAATTGCAAGGCTTTAACAGAGCTAAGTCTCAGGAGTTGTTTCCATGTCACAGATTCTTCGATAGAGTTGCTGGCTACAAAGGAAAGACAAACAGAGGGAGGAAGCAAACAGTTGAGGAAGCTCAATGTCCATAACTGTGTGAGCTTAACGACTGGTGCACTGAGATGGCTCAGCAAACCATCTTTCGCTGGTCTGCATTGGCTCGGATTGGGACAGACACGGTTCTCTGGTCGAAAAGAGACGGTCACAGCTACAATTTGTGGGCAGAGACCGTGGCTCACTTTGTGCTTTGACGGATGTGAACTTGGATGCTATGATGGTTGGGAATTCCACACACCTCAACGTCATTGAGTAAACTCCTCTAAACTAATTAAGGTAATGTATAAAAAGCATTCAGAAAAAATATTCAGTAGAATGTGTAATTTATTTGAACCTTTTAAAACTTTGATTGTAAACTAAATTTAAGTATAATGCTGGCTTTAAAAACTCCCCTAAACTTTGTGTTTTTTTCTTCTGTTTTTCTATTTCAAAAAGAGTAATTAGCACAAAAACAATATGACTGTGATTTATTAATTGAAAAGGAAAAAAAAATTCAAGTGCTTAATTAAAATCTGGTGCCAAGCTATTTCACTTAATTATGATTTGTTGAAATATTACCAAACTGATTAGTTGGTTAATTTTTTTTTTGTCACTGGATCACAACGGGTTGGTCCAATATTCCAATATTTTTATACGAATATTTAACACTCTCGTACGAGAGACTAAAAGAAGAGGGCGTAAGCATGATTCCGGGACGGAGCCGTATGACGCGAGAGTGTAGACTCTGGAACTCACGGAGCAAGATAAAGGTAGAATCGAATTTCATACTTTTTAGATTAGAATAACTACTAGACTATTTATTATTTTCTTAGTTAATTAATTATGAAAAGCAATATAGTCATTTTTTAATAAATTAATTAAACAGGGCATCCACATATCTACACATTAATTAACCACAAATGTAGCTAGAATAAAGATTTATTAATTGAAAAACTATATGATTCATCTTCTTTATACGAGTGAAGATGTAGTTTTCTATACATATGTGATGTACTAAAAGTGAAATAACCAATAAATCATTTACTTTTTTCCGATTAGTTAAGTAATTATGAAAAGCAATATAACAATTTTTTAATAAAATAATTAAACAGAGCATCCACATATCTACACATTAATTAACCACAAATCTAACTAGAATAAAGAACATGGTGACCAGAGATATTTTAGCAAGAAAAATTATTTGACCTTAGCCAATGATTATAAAAAATTGGAAAATGTAAATGGAAAAAAGGTAAAAAAAGTCAAGGAAAATAAATTGAGATTGATGGATGGAAGTAAAAAGAGAGTGGGTGTGTGTGTGTACACAAGAGGCATGAGCATGAGAGGTTGCTTCTGTCAGTAAGCATATGAAATATATTTTCACCTAAAACTCTAATTCCTTTTTTTTACGAATGATTCTTTTTTCATATTTAATATTCAATTTAATTTGTTGAGTGAAGTTTTTAGGTTTCTATCCGCACGCAAAATTGGCCTTTCAGCTCTTGACGTCATCTTCTTCCTATCTTTGTTACATATTTCACCGTCTTGTCATGAGTAAATTATTTGATGTTTCATATCCGATTAAGAAAATTTAGGACTAAATAATTTATCATGGCTGTGAGATAATTTATCATGCATGTGATTGCGGCTATGGTTAATAGTACGACTGATATATGATGTTCGTTTGTCTATCGTTGGCGGTTATAGTTACATGTGATTGCGGCTATGGTTAATAGTACGACTGATATATGATATTCGTTTGTCTATCGCTGGCGATTATAATTGCGGTTGATCGCATTCGCTTATTTTTAATCGAATCAGTGTTTTAATCAATGGTAAAAAATATTACGATGCAAAACATAATCTCTGACCATTGCGATCAGGGTCGGGATTGAACTCAAACAAAGTAACCTCATGTTTGCGGTCCTCAATATTAGTAGAAAAAATGGCACTTATTCCAAAAATACTCTTAATACAACGATAAATGAAACTAAACTATTTGCTTACATTCTGCGGTTCGATTCCAAAAATCTTCTTAGTAAAAACGACTCATTTTTTTTGCTTGTCGCCATTTAGATTCAAGGCCGGCTCTAACTGCGATTAATCGCAAATAACTACGATAGATAAAAAAAATATAATACACTCACAAAAAGTTGCAAAAAATAAACAAATAATAATCTACCGTATTTACAAAAAGATGTGTTTGACAAACGAACATGATATATCATTTGCATGTTTATACTTCTAGTATTTATAGTTGACTTTTTCAATATAAATACATGTTATGTTCAACGAAGTAGTTCTCAATTTTCAACACTAGTCAATAAAATCTAAATTAACAACGGATTATACAGGAAATTAATACACAAAAGTTCTCTTTAGTCAGTAAAATGTTATGTGCATGTGTAGGTGTATAAATATGTGTGCAATGTTTTAGTCTATTAATGTATATAAATCAATAAATGTGTTAGGTCAAAGAGTGAACACAAGTGTATGAAAAAAGGGAAAAATAACGTTCGGCAACCAGACACAAGAGACGAGAGAGATACCTATGAACCATGACTTGTGTGTTTGTGTTTCATTAATATTTTATAAAAAAAATATAAACCATGATTAATCATATAATTAATTAAAGAGTAATACCCTAAAATAGCACCATTTTAAGTTTATCTTCCAAATTTAGCATAATAAAACTAAAATTCCCAAAATAGCATAAATTATTATGTAAAAATAATTATTTACCTTAAATAAAATAGAGTAATATCCTAAAATAGCATCATTTTAAGTTTATCTTCCAAATTTAGCACACTAAAACTAAAATTCTCAAAATAGCATAAATTATTATGTAAAAATAATTATTTACCTTAAATAAAACATATATAAAATTAAAACATAATGTTTGGGTTCACTTTTCCAATTTAGGGTTTAAATTTTTTTCATTTGGAATAAGTTTTCAATTATTTTAATATTAAATTTGTGCTATTTTTGGAAATTTAAATGACTAGTGCTATATTTGGAACAAAAACTTGAAATGATGCTATTTTAGTCAATTGCCCAATAAAATATATATAAAATTAAAACATAACGTTTGGATTCACTTTTTCCAATTTAGAGTTTAAATTTTTTTCATTAGAAATAAATTTTTAATTATTTTAATATTAAATTTGTGCTATTTTTGAAAATTTAAATGATTAGTGCTATATTTAGAACAAAAACTTAAAATAGTGCTATTTTAGTAAATTACCCTTAATTAAAATCTACTTATATAACATAAGTATAAATAAACACACCCTTTTGTTTAAATTTTGACAACTTTGATGCTTTTGTTCACCCGACAAATCAGCACCTTTTAGGGTTTTCATTACCTGTTTCTTCCCAATAGACAAATCCCTTTTTTCACCATATTAATTTACTCTCTTTCTGTCTCTCTCTCTTGATTATAAATATTAGTAAGTAATTATAAATAAATCAATGAGTAGCTTTCTTGGAAATAACGAAAACGCATCATTTTAAAACTCGACAAAGAAAAGAATTTTCGGGAAACAAGACGAAGCCAATGGTTATTACATTATTCCTCTTAAGATTTTCTTCTGTCGACACTAACCCTAATTATTTCATTAAACAAATGGCTTCTATTTTCACATCTAGTTTTCTAGTTTCTTAGTTGTCCAACGTAACTAAATTAAGGATTATGATCGTATGTCTTAATTTGTTTTTACTTATTTTGCTCTCGAAGTCGACGTAAAACCTTTTTTTTTACCTAACGTCTGCTAAAAAGAGATTTGTGTATTTTTCCGAAAGAAATATTTTAATTATCCTTAATATATTAGTTAACGAATATTTTAAGAAAATAACCGTAACGTGTTATTAACAAAAATATCATGATAATATTTCATTATCATATTGAATTTCAAATAAATATATAAGTAAATTTAAATTATTAAAATAATTACAATATATATCATTGTTATTAATTTGGTTTGACAATTAATATATTTTATTAAACAAACTAAAAATATTATTAAATTCATAAAAATAATTGTTTTTATTTTTTAATTTATATATATATAAATTAATATTAAAAATAATTTTAAATAAAAATTAAAATTATATAAATATCTAATTTATATTTAGTAAAGAAAACAGTATCAGTACAACCATTAAATTGAAATGAAATTGCACATTCATCTTTCTAATAATATTATATAATTTTCGAATATTTTTTCTCGAAAAAATGAATCTAGTATTTATTTATTAATAACATCTTTTATTCATAAAAAATGAATTAGTTGACTCCAACTTCATATATTAGTTTTGTTCGTTTGACTGTCGCAGGCGGCTGTGGTTGTGGCTGCGATCAACATTACAGCTGCGGCAGATGTTGTTCGTTTGTTTGCTGTTAGCGGTTACGGTTGCGGTTGATCGCAGATTTTTAGTCGTATCGCTGTTTTAATCAGCGGTCGAAAAAATTACGATACATGATGCAACATCTGACCGATGCGTCTACCACAGGTACGTGCAACAGCGAAACGAACAACAATTTGCTGCATCTACAACCGCAAATTCGTGCGGTTGACAAACAAACATGACGACTATTGTTACAGTATCTTATGGAAGATCCTATACATATATTTTGTACCAAATCGGCATTTATAAAATTGTGGTAATAAATGAACAAACCGCTTAGAATCATTTAAACTAAGATGCGGCTCAGACTTTTATCAAAGTGTAATTAAATGCTCGCCACTCAGACTAAAAAGTATTCTTTTTACGGACATATATATTTGACTCTTGATTTAGGAGTTGTTTGGGACAATCTTCGTACTAATTAACCTATATATATTGAATAATGCCCAAGAAATCGATCCAGAAGAGCTGCTTCAAATCTGATCTATACTTCTTTTGTGACGAATGATGTATGTATTAATGGTAGATTTTGTATCCTTTAAAGGGTTTGTGTATAATGTTCCATTTTAATCAAAAACTTTATAAAAACAAAAGTATAACTTGTGAGACAAAATGGACTGTCTCATATACATTTTATATATATAATACTAAATAAAAGAGAACGAGAAAGTGGAATCTCTCAAAAAGATCGAAGAGACAGATTAACAACTCTCTCTCTCTCTCTCTCGTGCTGATTATATATATTATTAAGCCTAATTAAGGGGCCATTTCCACAAATTAGTTTATAAAATTCTCACCTACCATAAAACTTCTTCTCATTATAACATATTTATAATATAGAAACTTTCACAAAATTTAAAATACATTTGAATCTCACCAGTGGATACGAATAATAAATCTTAAAATGCATCTTGTGTACTAGTGGATCGACTACTTAATCCAATAAAAATTAAAAAAGAAAAAAAGAGACAAAATGGGATTATATATGTCTAAACGATACACTTAAGATTGAGTTTGAAAAAAAAAAAAAGATTTTAGTAGGTTAAACACAAAAGATTAGGTTGTCTCTTTGTTTGAGCTTCCCAAGAAACAAAAAGACACACATCCCAAGATTCCTCCGCCGTCGAAAATCTTCGTCGGAGCTACCGTTCTCCGTCGTCATCTGCATAATATTTCTTTTGTGCCCTAACGCCAAAAAGTATCGATCTTTTTCTCTCTGTCATACTTAAATTTAGGTCGTCGAATCATTTCCATGATGAAACGGAGAAGAGAAGACGGTTTTGCCAGCCCAGAAACAAAGAATTGTTGAGAAATTGAAGATTGTAACCTTCTGAAGGATAATGGAGTCTAAGAAGAAGCTTCGCTTGAGACAAAGCAAAGCTTCCGACAGGAACGTTAACAAAGCCAAATCTCTTCATAATCTCTTCCCAAATCTCAAACCTCCGGTATCTTTGCTTTCTCTCCGCCGCTTCTGCTGCCACAACGTCTAATATCTCTTTACCGAACCACCGTTGTTCTAGGGTTAATCTCTCTCGGCTATTTGGCGGCAAAGTCGCTTCCAACGAATCAAAGATCGCCACGTAATGATCCACAGCCTCGGAGAATCTATTCAAAAACGTGTGATCTCCGTGATTCGCTTCCCTCTCCGCTATTGTCACGATTCTAGGGTTTAAGCTCTTGATCGCCGACAAAAAGTGACCGATCATATCTCCATCGTCGTTAAAGAATCTATGGAGGAAGTGAACGCAATTGACGGCGATGGTATCACCTTGTACGGTGGAGAGAGCTAGCAATCGGATCTGTAGCAAAAGTCCAGCAAGATCTTCTTCAACGATCACAAGCGTATGAAACTGAAAATGAAGACCAAGAGACGTAGCAAACCGAGTTAACCGATCTCCGGTTCGGTTTAATCCGGCTAAGTCTCGACCGCATCCGGTTATGCGAAGAGGTGGAGGTGGATTGTTTTGGTTTAATGATCTTTCCGCTAGGGCTTGCATCAAAGGAGGCCATTGAAGTCCTTGTGATATATCTAAATCGAGTATATGCAAAGTTCCGTTACCGTTTGTCTCTGTCGCGTCGAGGATCGCTTGGTTCGCCGTTAAATGACAGAATCTAATAAACGGCGTTAGTTGATTAAGCCAGAGATAGTAACAAGACTCGAAATCAGAATTGTTGTTCTTTGTTCGAAACAAGAACTGTTCTTTGCAGACACTACTTGTAAACACAGTGGAGTTGGTCATTTCGTTCGTTGTGCACGTGGCAACGTTTTCAGCCGTTGGATCTTGTTGTCGACGGTTGATCCTTACGGACAAGGCTTTTGTGAAGAGATGGACGAGTCGCTCGGTGGAGTCACCGTAAGGGGAAGAGTTTGAGGAGAGGATTGAGAGTAAGTTTTGAGCAGCGGAGAAGTTTGACTGAGAGACAAAATCCGCGGCGGTGAAAAGAAGACGACGGAGGTGATAACCGGCGGATGTTGCAGCGGAGGAGGAAGCGAGGGATAACGAAGGAGAAGGAGGAGGAAGAGGAGGAGGATTCTCGGTGGTGGTGGTGGTGGTGGTGACATCTTCGGAGGAGGAGCTAGAGGATTTGAAAGAAGCTAGCATTTGAAAAGATAGAAAGATGCTTTTGGTTTAGATGATAGATTCTTTTTCTCTCTCGATCAAATTAGTCTTTTTCAATGGGTATCTAATATTATTTTTCGTTACCTGAAGGTATATTGCTTACATTATTATAATATTTATTATAAATAATCTACACTAACTATATATATAAATATATACAGAGAGAGAGATTTATGGATAGAGATGAAGAATGGACCGACCAAGCAATTGAAATCCTCGAGCCGGTTTTAGGGTTAATTAAAAAAAAGGTTTACTATTATCTAACGTAGCTTATTAATGCTTTATAGTATTAACTTTTGTAATTTCGGTGCATAATCTCTCTATAATTACGTTTCTTAAAAGTTGAAAATGGTTTTAGAAAAAGTGAATAATTCTTTGTATGTTAAGTTTTAATGGCGATGTGGGATTGCATTTTTAGGTCAACCGAATCCTACTGTAACACTAGTAATAATTTTTTTCATAGGTTATTTCAATAAACTAAATTGTGATACAAATTTATAGGTTTTAGATTTAAAATCAATTGGTAATAAAAATTTATTAATTATTCATATAATGTTTTAAACGTTTGATGTGGGATGCTAGCTAACATCATGTAATTTAATAATTTGGTATGTCATGTAATTGTGGGTTTGATTGGTGTTTAAGTAGAGGACAAAGTAGAGTAAAAATTTATCACTTCAAGTTTTTCAAATTAACACTAATCTATATATCAATTATAATCATTTTTAAAATCACATATAATAATTTTTAAAATCACATATAATAATTTTAGTATATGTTTTCCAAAAAACATATAAATATTGTAGTGGTTAATATAAATTTAAACATCCTCTTGAAATTTATATATTTGTAGCATATGACTTTTTTCGTGGAAATAAAATAAACTAATAAATTTTGTTGGTTTGTTCGCCATCGCTGCTTGTGGTTGCGGTTACGGTTGCGGCTGCGATTAACAATGCAGGTGCATATCAACATATATTGTTTGTTTGTCTGTTACCAGCGGTTGCGGTTGATCGTATATTTTTATTCGCAATATTATTTTCATTAACGATCAAAAAAATTACGACGTAAAACGTATCGTTTGACTACTGTAATTGATCGTAAATAGTTGTGATAGATAAACGAATAACAATTTATCGTAATTATA
This sequence comes from Pugionium cornutum, assembly GCA_018901935.1. NCBI lineage: Eukaryota > Viridiplantae > Streptophyta > Magnoliopsida > Brassicales > Brassicaceae > Pugionium > Pugionium cornutum. The sequence continues at coordinate 27,405,402 of CM032156.1, read as the reverse complement.
ATAACTATAGTTAACAAACGAATATGATTATATTCTATTCTTCAAATAAACAAAATAATTACTAATCTAATAAAGAACACTCGAAAGATATACATTAAAAGATTAAAATAGTAGTAACATCAGTCGTTATAAATTATATTTGCTGATACCACACGTCTTCGTCGACAGAATATTATATACTTTAATCTTTTTTTTACATAAATTTGTATTATATACATAATTTAGGTGTGGCCCAATTATGCTAATTGATTATCTGGCAATCAAGAAATTATACTCATAACCAATATTAGATAATACCCATTTAGGGTATTTTTTTTAACAGTAAATTAAAGAAAAGAAATAAAAAAACAGAGAAAAGAATAAAGTATAAATTTGGTTAGGATCATAAAATATTATGTTGAAGGAAACTGAAAATCTGGGAATGCACAAAGTAGAAAAGAGAAGTAACTTTGCTTGCAAAATTGAAAAGCTAATCCATAAAAATTGCTAATTATTACACCTTTTCACTTATTGGATTTACCAAAATGGAAATGCTGCAAAAAGATCTCTCCTTCAACCTTCAAGTGAAAGGATTCTTTATCTCTCTCTATCTCTTTCACTCATTATATTATTATGTATGTATATGGGAATGATTTTAATTACAGCATCTATTGTTGGATTGGAGACTTTATTGCTCATTCTTCCTGTCTCTTTCTCAACTAAAAACTAGTTAATTTATGACTAAAATTATATGAAAAAATTATACTAAAGGAATTCTTTTGATGAAATTATATATAATTTTCTTTTGATAAAATTTACGAAACCTATTAAATACATATCTTAATTTTAATTTTTCCAATATTTAATAAATATTATAAAATTTAGTTAAACTATTTTTTCGTATTTATTAAAACTTTTAAATTTTTGTTTGTACATAAATTTAAATCATTCAAAATAATCTATATATATAAAAAATGTGTTTGAAAATCAGAATAATAATAAACTTAATTAAGATTTTGAGTTAATAAAATAATATTCTAAAATAGTAAATTTTAAGTTTATCTTCTAAATTTATCAAATTAAAAATAAAATTTATAAAATAATACAAATTATTATAAAAACATAATTATTTACCTCAAATAAATTATATATATAAAATTAAAACATAATATTTAGGGATGATATATGCATTTACATACATCTTTTAATATTAAAATTTTCACATATATAGTTTGATATCAAAGAGAAATATCCTTTCTAAGTTCAAAATTATTAGAAAGGGATAACAAAAACAGAAGTTGGATCCAAGTCAAATCAGAATTAGATTAAAAAAATTATAATTAAGAGTAGTCGTGAATAAGGACAAAGGAGATGGATATGCTTTTATAGTCTGGATAACACATACAGATCCCATACGTTATTGTTTTACACTAATTATTAGACACTTTCTAATGACAAGTCTTTTCAATTATTATATTTTTAATTTGACTATACATTACCATCAATTCAATCATCCACGTAAATCAATTTTAACCTCATCACTGAAAAAGGTATGATCTTTTTAACTTCTTTTATTTATTTATGTTCAATGTTACAACCAAATTTATACTTTATTCAACTATTACACAATTTCTCTAAATATTCTCTAAATATTTTCTTAATAATTTCTTTTATTTTTGAATCATAAGCATTGTGCTTTTTTATAATAAAATACACAATTAATTCTAGATATAGAATTAATTATGGATTTAGCGGTTACAACATAATTAATTAGTGACCGTTAGTTCGTTATAATATTCATGTTCGTCTGGCAATCACAGAAACATGTGGTTGCGGTTGCGGTTGCAGCAGATTGTTGTTCGTTTAACTGCTACAGGTACCTACGCCAAATGCAGCAGTCAGACGATATGTTATACGTACGTCGTAATTTTTTCGACCGCTCATTAAAACAGCGGTACGACTAAAAATCTGCGATCAACCGTAATCGCAACCGCCGGTAGCAGACAAATGAACAACATTTATCACAGACACAATCGCAGTATTGACCACAGCCACAGCCGCAAACGCATACGATGACCAAACGAACAACACTAATATTGATTATTATCCGTTAAAAAATAATTAAATTTTTTTATCATTATGTAATTAAAATAACCGGTTTGATTTTTTTTTATCCATCTTGTTCCGGTCAGCATATTCGAATTTTAAGATTAATTCCGATGCACACACTCAGTTATATATTATAGAATAAATAAATAAAATGATACTGATTTACAAAACAAGTGAAAAAAAACATAATTAATCATAAGCATTGTGCACACAATTTCTTTAAATATTCTTTCAATATTCTCTTAATAATTCTTTTATTTTTGAATCATAAGCATTGTGCCCTTTTTATAATAAAATACACAATTAATTCTAGATTTGGCGGTTACAACATAATTAATTATTGACCGTTAGTCCGTTACAATGGTCATGTTCTTCTGGCAACCACATAAACCTATGGTTGCGGTTGCGGTTACGGTAGATTGTTGTTCGTTTAGCTGTTGCATGTTCATGCGCCAGACGCAACGGTCATACGATACGTTACGCGTCGTAATTTTTTCGATCGCTCATTAAAACAGCAGTGCGACTAAAAATCTGCGATCAATCGTAATCGCAATCGTCGGTGGTAGACAAACGAACAATATCTGCCGCAGTCGCAATCACGTGCGGCGACCAAACGAACAACACTAATATTGATTATTATCCGTTACAAAATAATTAATTTTTTTTATTGTTATGTAATTAAAATAACCGGTTTGATTTCTTTTTGATTCATATCTCTGTCCGCTCAGCAGATTCGAATTTTAAAATTAATTCCGGTGCACACATTCAGTTATATATTATAGAATAAATAAATAAAATGATAAATTGATTTACAAAACAAGTGAAATAAAAACACGCAATGAAATAAATGTAAGAAAAGAAAGAGAGTGAGGAAGTTAAACCCAGAAGATTGGACGAAAGTCTGACACTTTTGCTTTTGTTTTTTGTCTTCAATTATTTTAAATAATTTTGTGCCACGTTGGATGGGACATATTGGAATCAGACTTTTCCTTCCTACTCTCCCACTCCCCATTTCATATTATTATTTTTATTATTACTTCTACGAACATTCTTTCTGTTCCTAATTAATTATTTTTTTAACTTAAATTAATTAATCTTGAATTCAATACTTTAGTTAAACATGATATTTTACTCTTAAGTAATCTTGTACTTATACGTATTTACACAATTATTCAAATGAAAAGATAAAGAAAATGCTTTTAAATTTGTTGTTGGAACATCTTTTCTCTTATTAGAATTAGAATACGAACAATTTAATAATATTTTTCTTAATTTTTAAATGCCTTTTGAGATTTATATAATAATTATCATATTAATGCTTATAAATACCGTCTCAATACATCTAATGCCGCATTCATGAGATTGGAAATTAGATCGGACGTAAAATAGGATGTTTTGAAAATTTTGTTTAGTTTCTCAAAATCAACGAAAATCGTCCATATTGTGAAATTACATGATCGAATTATTTAACCGATTCCATTTTGGACCAAACCGGATATTAGGAGTGCAAATTTCATCTCCAACGATTGTGTGTTAAGACTTTTTTTTTATCATTGAACCATAACGTTCCGACCCAATAATTTAACATTTTCATATGAATATTTAACACATTCGTACGAGTTAAGGTGAAGTCAAACTCCAAACATTTATGATAGATATAGAAGCGGTTCAATCACTATAGTATTGTTCGTTTGGTCGTCACAGGCGACTGCGGCTGCGATTGCGGTCAATCCTGCGGCTACGGTTACGGCAGATATTGTTTGTTTGTCTGTCGCTGGCGGTTGCGGTTGCAGTTAATCACAGATTTTTAGTCGTGTTATTTTAATCAACGGTCGAAAAAATTGTGATGCAGAACAAAACGTTTGAACGCTGCGTTTGCCGCAAGTATCTACAACAACTAAACGAACAATAATCTGTCGCTGCCACTGACACAAAAACCTACCAATGGTAAACGAACATCACCTATATCACTTATTCTTTCCGATGTGCGTTACAACTTAAAAGATTATCTTTTAAGGCGAGCGGTAGAGATATTAAATAAAGGAAAACACGAAAGGTTATTATTTTAATTTTTCTTCTACCGTTTGCACTTCATCTGTGTTGCACGCGACAGGCACGTGCACGTCAAGATCCTTGTCAGTCTCACACATACGTCCCTAATCTATTAATTTTGCTATATTTCAATTTTCCCACAAACAATCTAACTGTCTTATTCTGTTTACTAAATTTAACATTTAACACTAAAAGTTTTGCATACTGTTAACTATAATACAACAATGATTTAACTAAATTATCTCAGAAAAGGATAACGTACATAAATTTCACTTCATGTACACAGAACCGTCCCTGAATTTAATAGGATCGCAAACAAAAAAAAATAGGCTGTTTTATACTACAAAAAAAATTAGGCCGTTCTAATTTTTAAAATTTTTTGTTGTTAGAAGGACTCAAACCGTAGAACTCAAGGAATTACTTTACTTTTATTTATCATTTGTGCTAAGAGTATTTTTGAAATAAAGGCTGATTTTTTTATATTAACATTAAGGGCTGCAAACACGGGCTTATTTTGCTTGGGCTCAGGCCCGGCCCTGCATGTACATATAAATACCAAATACCGTTTCAAGTCAAATGAATAGCTTAAATTAAATAATTAAAAGACCCAAAAACATCAATGTAATCCGTCCGCTTTCTAAACTGGCCAGTAAAACCAAATGGATTAACCTAAGCTCCTGCATAAGGATTAATCTTAGGCTTATCCTTGACAAGACCACATTGGAGGCTTGACTCCGGCATGTTGTATTCGTCTCGGAGAGATTTTTCTGGCGACAAGACGCTTACGTAGAGTTGTTGTCCCAAGTAACGTCTCTCGGAATTCTCTGATCTAATGTTCCACATTCCACAATTGTCGAATGTGAGCAAAATTGCAGCCCAACATTTAGGATAAACTTGGACTGTGTGTCTGCTCACTGCGTCTAAAAGATTGTAGTTCTTTCTCTTCTCTGGCGTCCATGTGCCTGGCTCAACCCTTTTGTGCGATGAAAGGAATAAAAAGATTACTAATTAGGGTTTATATATTGGTTACTTGTATCGCAAGAAAAGGATGAAGGAGTGTTACTTACGCTACAGCAAAAAAGGAATAGCCATCCAAGTGCCAAGATTGAACGCTCTTCTCATTATTCTCGAACACGACTTCTATGAAATTACGGTGTGTTATTTTAAGCACATTAGGTTCGATCTTGATGTTCTTGATCTGATCTGAGGTAGGGTTGTCGGAGATGATGTCATACTTGAAAACCTTATCAGTAACACCAAAGTACTCAGCGAGCTTCAAGGGGGTCTCTGGGTCTGTGTGCGAGATTCCGCTCAACGCATATCTGAGCTTACCATCGACTTTGCCCTGAGTGTTAACGAGTTTGATTGTGCGAGTAATATTAATCTTTCCATAGTGGTAAGAGCCCTGTGGGTTAGGTCTTGCGGCGCTGGCTGTCAAGTTCCATCTGAAAGAGCGGAACTGATTCAAAGACCAAGCCCAGCCAACGGGAGCCACTGGTAGCTGAGAGGAGGCTGGACCTTTGCCTCCTTCGTAGCGGAAGAGCCCCGTGGTGGTCAAAGCGTTCTTCAAGAATCTTGTGGAAGCAACCATGTAGTAATCTTTAGGTTCTTGGTTCGCGGTGAGAATCACGCCGAAGCATTGACCGACGTGGACGTCAAGCGAGTCATAATCGTTTTGGATAACATGTGAACCTTCCATCTCAACAAGTTTCATTTTGTGGTTTTGAATCCTGAAGTTAAGAGATGCCTTGAGACCCACATTACATATTCGAACTCTGTAGGTTTTCCCTTGTTTCAAGGTGAAAAGAGTTTGGTCGGAGCCGTCATTTTTCCCGGCCTTACCGTTGATGAGAATGCCGTCAGGACGACAAATAGTACGGCCACTGTCAAGGAACTTTTTCAGTTGAGTGTGGCTTTTGGTGTACCAGTCGTTGATAAGAATAGTGTAGTCATCTTCAGGATCAGCGTAAGGAACTGGGATTAAGAGACGGCTGTTCACACGGAGACCACCAAAGGCACCCGCAGCACGATGCATAGCCGTACTCGGGTAGTAAAAGTAGCTGCCGATCTGATCTTTAGGCTGGAAATGGTATGTGAAGTTCTTACCCGGAGGGATAGGACACATTGTCCCGGCTGTTCCATCTTGCCATGAGTTCTTCCTATGTTGGATTCCATTCCTATATATATTCATAAATGTGCCAAAGAAACCTTAATTAGAAGCTATATATTGGTAACGTTGGACATTTAAATCGAACTAAACTAGATTGCTGATGAATAGTATACATAGAGATAGTTTTGTGTTATGCTTCGTACCAAGTAAAAAGGAAAGGCTCGTCGAGATTGTTGAAAACGTTAATGATGATGTTGTTGTTGGATGTTGAGTTGATGTTAGGACCAGGGAACTGTCCATTGATTAGAATGACTTGTTGTGGCACGCCAAGGGGAGATGCGGTTCCGTAGGTGACGTTCCAGACATGGTGAAAGTAAGGGTCCTCTGCTTGGACCATCACGATCCTCGCCGTCGCAAGGCAAAGGCACACGGCTAATAATTTAACCTCTTCCTTCATTTGTAATAACATTTTTTTTTGTTATGTGTTTGAATTTCGAGTTTTCTTATTCAAATGTTCAATGACGTTTTTATAGTTTAATTGTATACACAATTTCATTGTTTTCTCGCTTATTTAGGTCCTCTCATTACGCTCTTTTTGTCGTCCATATTAGGAATATTCAATTTCACCTCTCGCTATTTTTGGTATACTTTTTTTTCTTCTAGAATATTTTTCCCAAGTTCTTTGAGAATTTGGCTAATTGTGGTGAATATTTGTTAGTCTCCTTCCTTGGCTCATTATTGTATTAAAGGATTCCTTTGGCCTTAGAATTTTCCTCTATTGTTCAACATTTGCTTGTCACCTTAAAGTTGAACTTCAAAGATAGGATGGCATTTTTGATTGTATAGAGTCAATCTTCTCAAGTGAATTTGTCTCTCTTTTCCTTTCTCTCTCTCTTTGTCTTCTTTGATTTTCATCTAAGAAGCCAAAAGAAATAGGACAAGAGAAAACTATTTAGTAAACAAGCAATGCAAACGAGAATCCCACAAGATCTCTCCTTAAACATCATTATTCCACCATAAATTAATTTTATTCTAACGTATTGATGACTGTTCGCATCGGATCCGACCTCGGAGCTAGATCCATCAAAATAATCCAAAGCAATTTATTGGGGGTAAAACGAACCCAAATGGGCCGAAATGGGTCAAAATGGACCGAATTGGATCAAAATGGGTCGAAATGTACCAAAATAGACCAAAATTGACCGAAATGAGTTGAAGGTTCGAGAATTGAGTATGAGACCGGTTCCGAAATCCGATCCGTAAAAGAAAAATGCACGGTTTAAACCGCGGAATAACGTAAGAGTAAATGTAAATTTAATTATGATCACGGTTCGATAATTAATGCGAAGTCGAGAATTACGATTTTTAATATAAATAAAAATAAAAAAGAGAGATAATTTTGGCAATACGGATTCTAGAGAAATAACATCATAATTTTCAAGTGAGAATTGATTTGCTGAGATTTGGTTCAGACAATGACCCAAGAGAAATTCTTCGTATATCCCTAATATATTATTTGAGAAACTTTTTAATAAAATAACTTTATTCTTTAATAACAAAAATATCATGCTGACGTGTCAACACCACAAGGAGTTTCAGGTTAAATATATAAAAGGGTTTAACTTAATAGAATAATTACAATACATGCTACTGATATTAATTTGGTTATAAAATAAATATAATTTATTCAACTAACCAAAAAATACTATTACATTTGCAAAAACAATACTTATTATTTCTTTAAATTTTTTATATATTAATTTATAAATAATTTCAAATAAATATAAATATATTTAAGTTACTACCGTAATCTCTAATACATTATTTGAGAAACATTTTAATAAAATAACTTTACTCTGACGTGTTATTAACAGAAATATGCTGACGTGTCATCACTAAAGTAAATTTCAAATAAATATATAAATGAGTTTAACTTATTAGAATAATTACAACTATATCATTGTTATTAATTTGATTATATAATTAATATATTTTATTAAACTAACAAAAAAATACTATTAAATTCATAAAAATAATTATTTTTTTTAATTTATTTATACAAAAATTAATATTAAAATTTAAAATTCTATAAATATTTAATTTATATTTACTAATAAAATATAATTTATGAATATTTTTCTCACGTCTTGGGTATGAATCTAGTAACTTGGTAAAGAACAAAAAAACTAGAATAAAACATGTGTTCCTTTACCGGAAAAAATGACATGACAGAACAAAACTAACTTTTATTCAAAAAAATCCATACTTGATTTCTATTGAAACCAACTAATATTGCATCATTTGGGCATCAAAACTGCCTGCGTTTTCTTTGTTCGTATTCTCAAAGACGAGGTTCTTTGTCTTTATTTCGTTAACCCATTGAAGAAGTCATTTCCATAGCCCACATCAATAAACCCTAATCCCAGAAGAACACAGAAGCCTAAATCCTTAAGGTTCTGCATAAACGTATGAGGTTTTCCTGCAACATTACGCAACCAAAAACGAAATCTTAGAGGAAGAAATAACACAAGAGTATTTGCGTTTGTAAGATCTACACCAAATCACAAACGTGGGTTCAAATTCTTTACCTCTCTCATCCACGATTTCTTGTGATCTAAGCAATGGTGCAGCAGCATCCTCCGTGAACGCCAAACCTAACTGAAATTTTTGTTTGATTGATTGATCTAAAACCTTTTCCGGCAACATCTTTTTAAGATCGGATTCACATTCTGACAGCAAGATCGAGGCCTTTGAATCTTGCTCCAAATCCGCGCTGTCATCTGCTCCAAACTGTTCATTGACTATGTCTTGGCTAATTCCATCGTATCCAAAACTTGGAGTATATAGAGATTCATCGTCAACGTCTTCAGGATTTGGGAATTTGGACAGAATCTGATCCTCCGTTTGGGAAGAACATAAGCATTGTAGCTCAAACATATCTTTAAGCGTCATAACACTTGTCTCCTCTGTTTTAGACTCTCCTATCACTTCCAGTTTGTCGAAGATTTCGTGATCAGCGATTTTGTCCGTTGTAAACGTCTTTGTAGATGAATTTTCCAGCGATCTATTTCTGTTTAGTCTGTGTGGTTTATCCGGGAGAGGAGTTGCTGAAAACCCTTTCTTTTCAAGCAAGTAACTCTTGTTTTCGGATTGCGAATGAAGCCAATTGTTTACCCTTGAAAACTCTGTTCCACCCAGTTTCTGTTCAACATTTTTATCGAGCTTATCGATCTTGGAACGAGCTTTTATAGCAGATCCGGGACTCATATGCAGTGTTTTTGGCTTGTGCTCAGACACGACCAACTTAATCTCACATTCAGATATGTCTTGACTATAAACCGTTGATGCATCATCTGCTTTATTCAGAGGTATAACGCAAGTCGATTTCGAAACGCTTCTATCTGATGACTCACACACAGAATTAAAGCTGTTTTTCTTCACCGGAAGGCATACGGATTCAGCTCGGACAGATATCATTGAATTCCTCCTTGACTTAAAACCTAAACCACTAGAGGGTATGCTAAAATCTGTTCCTGATAATCTTCTGTTACTGCTAGCTGTTGGTTTCATGAAGCTAGGAAGAACATCTGAAGCACGTCTTGATTTGTTCTTTGGTTTCTTTGGAGTAACTTGAATCTCTTCTCTAATCACTTCCTCTTCTTCTTCAATAACATGAGGCTTACCAGAAACTTTTTCTAATGTCTTGTTTAGATATCTGACCTCTTTTAACGCTGTCTCACGCTCTTGCTCGATATTTTCCATCACCTTCTGCAGATTCATCATCACAGCCTCCTTTTTCTCTTGTTCTTCCTATGCGTCAAAAGAATCTTTAACCCATCAGAAAGTTAAAACATTTTAAAGTAAGTTGATCTGTTATGCAACTTATTGAATCCATTACCTTTGATTCATCCTGTCCTAAATGGATACCCTTTGCCCTCGTTGCAAAGTTTAAAGAGCATATGGTTTCACAGAGATCATCTTCTTTCGGGCTGATATGAACAAGCATCAATGTTTTAGAGTCCTGCCCTGAAAAACAAGAACTAAACTTTAAGAAGATAACCAAAAATTTCAGTTAAGATTGAGATTTTTTCGGAAGATTTTAGTTACCTAGAGAGTCTTTCAGAACCTGTGTGAGCTTGCTGTTCCTGAAACACAAGAAGACAACAACAAAATTAAAACTTAAAAAGAAGGGTTACACAAATTGATATGTTTACCTGTAAGGAATGTGAGAACTCTTGCGTTGAAGAGAGTTGATGACATCTCCGAGAGCAGATAAAGAGAGATTAATGGCTTTGCCTTCATCAAAGCGACGACCAGTGGCTCTGGTTTTTAACACACGCTCGCTTCCTCCAAGGTCCACTAGCCAAATCTTGTTAGTTTCTCGTCGTCTTTCAGGAGCTCCAGGACAAGTGATGGATACACGGATCATACTGGTTTTCATCAATATATGAGAGATCAAACAACATTATGTAACAGAACAAAGATCAAATTTTTGATTTTTTTTATTACCAGTGTGATCTGCTGGATGCAGAGTTGGAGTTAGTGGAGGCAGTTGCTCTGTTTCGACAACCTAATTTGTATAACTTGAAGACTTGATTAAAGTCATTCACTTTAATAGTCACCAAATTCTCGATCTCTATCTCACCCTTTGCGTCAATGTGGATAAGAAGACTGAAACAGAGAAATAAAACTCATTGAGTTATTGTCCAAATTCGTCCCTTCAATGCAGCTGCTCTGCACATGTTGTGAGTATCATTTGTTACCTTGGAGGTATTGAATCAATGTGTTTAGTTGCTTGAGAAACAAGTAAATCTCTGAGATTTCCCATGTAAATCTCAAGCATACTAAAGCTGATTATAATCATATGATTGCTTGCCTCTATTTGTCTGAACAATTCCTTGATCGCTCGAGGAACAATACCTGGAGATTCTGGAAGACCCTCCTACAAAAGATTATTCATCCCATATTATCAACGTAACAAGAAAGAATGAAATCAACTAGATGTTTTGATTGATCTTTCTTACCATTGTAAAAGTTTTTCCAGTACCGGTTTGTCCGTAGGCGAAAATGCATGCGTTGTATCCATCGATAACAGATTTGATTACTGGTTCGATCTCTAAGAAAACATCATCTGCAAAGTTAGAACACTATCATCAAGAACACTTTCATGTATGTGTAATCTATAATGGAAATTTCTCAAAGAAAATAATTAAAAGCCATCACATCACCTACCTTGTGACGAATCAGGTTGGAAAACTCTGTCGAAGCTGTAGGTTTTCCTCTTGGTTTCTGTAAACTTGATGATAACATTTCTTGTATCTGAAGCAACCGGTGCTCTCAAGTTTTTGGAGTCTAAGGGTTTGACTCGACAAAACACACGAATGTTCCCTGGCAAATTTTCCAAACTGAAATACATGAAACTAGACTCTTCAAAACTGATAATTTACAGTGAAGATCGTAGTGTTTTGGTTCTATTACTAAAACTAACCTTTAAGGTCCAAATATTCATTAAGAATCTGTCTTCTGCGTTTGTTCTGATCATTTACTTGAACTGTTAATGCAGAGAGTTTATCTGTAACCAGAAAAAACAGAACTTTAAAAAACAATTGAGAAGAATATTATCTGTACACACATAAATTATTAATATCACTATTGATTAGTATTATTAATATCATTCTCCCACAGAAATCTTGAATGCAGAATATTCAACATGTTCATATTGTAAAAGTATTACTTCCGTCAACTATACAAATTTATTCGACTAAACCTATTTCCATATTTATTTTTTGGGTCTTGTTTTATCTGCATAAACTGTATTTTTCTTTTATAAATTACACAAACTTTATAAATTATTTTAACTGAAGAAATTTTATTAATGTTTACATGTTAAATATCTAGTAAATTTGGTTCTAATTCGAAAATCTAGTTTTAACTTGAGTTTATTTTAAAATTAAAACCAGATTTTCGAAGTAAAACAAAGTTTATTAACAATTTAACGTGTAAACATTAACAAAATTTTTGTAATTAAAATAATTTATGAAATTTATATAGTTTACGTAAGAAAAATACAGTTTATGTAACTTATAAAAAATCCAAAATTTACGGGTAAAAATAGATTTATTCATATAAATTCGTATAATTGACGTAAATAAACAGTAAATGAAAAAAAAATGTGAAAGCGAACAGTTAAGCCGTTGGATAAATGCCACGTCACTCTAATGCAGTACGAGAAGAGATAATCGAACGGTTGAGATGCTTTTTGCATGTTAGGTAATCTCCACCAAAGGATTTTAATATTTCACAAGATAACAAGAATGGTATTCAGAAAGAAACAAAATCCAAAGAAAGAAAAAAAAATCTAGAAAAACTGGAATCCAAGAGAAGTACCTCTAATGTTCTGTATTTCGATGAAAACAGAGTTGTCTTCTTCCTCCTTTGACGTTGAAGAAATCTCAGAAGAAGAAACATTCTTGACGATGTTACAGACAGATTTAACCCAAGCTGAAGTCAAATGAGATTTCAAACCGAGTAATGAATGAATTGTCTCCGGCAAATTCCGAACCGGTTTCGATCTTCTTCTCTCCATTAAACCAGATTCGAAAACAGACTCAGATTCTGATTTCACTGAACTTTTGCCGAGAAAGTGAGATGAAAGAGAGAAAACTCAAGAAATAGAGTCAGAGCTCATCAATGTCGGAGATTAAGTAAAACAAAAAATTTAAGAGAAATTTCCTTTGTCATCAAAATCTCTGCAGGTGTCATATATATAAAAACACAGAGCCTTATAATACAAAGAATTTACTTTTCTCCCTTTTCGCTGGAACAGTGTTAATAAAAGTGCACTTACAAGGTACTCTTCTCTTTGGATGAAATTTTACACTTTTCATGTAAATGAAGAAACGATGAATATTCGTTAATAAATGTATAAATATTTTACTCTACACATTTTCTTGGTAACATTAATTATTTAAAAATATTTTATTTTTTTTTTTAAAAATAATATTTTGGAAAAATAAAATATTTTAAAAAATCAATGGGTTTACTTCCATCAACTATACGAATTTATACAAATAAACCTATTTTCACCCGTACTTTTTGGATCTTTTATAAGTTACATAAACTGTGTTTTTCTTTCGTAAACTACATAAACTTTATAAATTATTCCAATTACAGAAATTTCGGTAATGTTTACACGTTAAATTGTTATTAAATTTTGTTTTACTTCGAAAATCTGGTTTTAATTTCAAAATAAACCTAAGTTAAAACCAGATTTTTGAATTATAACCAGCTTTAGTAGCTATTTAACGCATAAACATTATTAGAATTTCTGTAATTAGAAGAATTTTATGAAATTTGTGTAATTTATGAAAAAAAAATACAATTTATGTAGTTAAAAGAAGACTCAAAAAAATACAGGTGGAAATAGGTTTAATCGCATAAGTTTGTGTAGTTGAAGGAAGTAAACCCAAAATCAATCTATTAGGAATCAATGGAATCATTGGTAAATTTTTTTTGTGATTTTAACCTAAGCATTTTTGAGGGCTGTATAAATGAGTTAATTCAAACTATAAATATTTATAGCTGTAATTTTCTCTAAAATAAATATTTTAGAGCTAAATTTAGAGTTTGTGTATTATTTTTATAGATTAAAATTAAAGTCTTAGTATAAATATCTATAAATCACGAAATGGAAAACTATAACTACAATAACCAAATTAGAGATATTTTCTATTCCTGTTTATTTTTTACCCATAACAAAATATTATCAGTGACAAATACTGATTACTAATTTGTATTATAGTATACATCTATAATATATTATTTAAGTAATATTTTTTAAAAAATAATTTTATTCTGACGTATTATTAACAGAAATATCATAATTACATGTAATCACTACGGTAAATTTCAAATAAATATATAAATAGGTTTAAGTTACTACAGTAATTAAGATATATGTCATTGTTATTAATTTAGTTAGACAATCAATATATTTTATTAAACTAACAAAAAATTAATTACTTTTACTATTAAATTTGTAAAAAATAATTAATTTTCTTTCTTTAATTTATATATACAAAACTTATTATTAAATTATTAAAAATAATTTTAAATAAAATTTAAATTATATAAATATTTAATTTATATTTAATAATAAAAATATTATATAATTTGTAAATATTCTTTCCTTGGCGTAGGTATAAATTTAGTAAATTATTAATTAAAATTAAGTGACTCATTACCAATAATGTGATATATTCAATAAAAATGCTAGTGTGAGTAATTAGTATATAGTTTGTGCTAATATCATTGTTTCATCATTATATAAATTCAAATCCACACAATGCATATTTTTGAGAAAATAATCAACACTGAAAAGATTAAACTAAAAAATTAGTTGGAAGAGAAGATTAATATATTTTAATTTTAGATTTTAATTTTCATACTTTTGTTGTCTCATAGCAAAAGTGATGAAACTCCCATGTGACAACAACATGAAACATAACACTTTGTGATGATAATACATTGTCTTATACTTTTTTAGCATAAGCGTTAGCATGTTCTCTGTTTTTGGAATTTCTTGATAGTTATTTTAAACTGCAATTATATATTTTGAAAATCTATAACATTATGACATTTTCACAATAATTAACATTTATCCAAAACGTAATTTAACTATGTTTAAAGATAATTATTTATGTTGTTAACTTTATTGAAAACAATAGATTAATACGATAAAGTAACATTTTTTAAAGTTTTTATTCCAAATCTATCAACATAAAATTAAAATCTCAAAATAGCACAAATAATTATATAAAAATACTTATTTAATATAAATAAATTATACATAAACTTAAAACATTATAATTGAGTTCATTTTTTCAATTTAAAGTTTATTTTTTTCTATTAACATATAATTTTAATGCATTTTAATTTTAAATTTATGCTATTATTAAAAAATTAAACTAATAATGATATTTTTGTAACAAAATTTAAAATATGTTATTTTAAAAAATTTCTCTAAACAATATAAGTATATTAAATTAAAACAATTTTGTGCTATATAATAGTATAAAATGGTTATCAATGCAATCAAATGATATTACAATATGTTATATTGTTATGTAAACGATATAAACTAACCAGAATACATAAGAGATAATAATGTAATTTCTTAATGCAATTATTATATAACAATCAGATATAAATTGTACTAATACTACATATATTTCTGACATAAATAAAAAGTTTGAAACCTAATTATTTGTAGACATGAATTTCGACAATTGATATAAATAATGTATGTATATGTATTTAGATTTTAAAATTTTAAATTAAAAAAAAGATTTTAAATTTTTATTACAAAAAATATGTTTAGAATTTTTATCTCAAGTAAAATTGATTGTAATTTTAGTTCTAAATATATGATAATTGAGAAAATAAATAGTGAGCTAGTATAATTAAATACTTTGGTGCTTGAATATAAAATATATATAGTGTAAATGCAATGAAGGAGTTCACCTGCCACGATGGATCCATCAATGGATAACGCAATCTCACTTGTTATAGTCTATGGTTAGAGTAAAAGTCTCTTCAATGTCTCTTTCTTACAATCTATTTAATTTAATTTCAACCTTGAAACAATATTATCATGTTTTGGTGAAAATATGCTAACATATAAAGCAATGGATGAACAAAATATTTGTTGAGGAAAAAACAAGATGAACAAAATAACAATATAGGTTGACCCAAAACATCTATGCAACTTATATAAGCAAGTCAACTGATTTTCACAATATTGTTACTTTCCATAACTATTTGAAAATATTGTAACAACATTTGAACCAAAAAATTAAGCATCTCAACTAAACCATTTTTATATATAGTGGGTGTATTTAATTTTGTTATCGATAGTGAAACTATTATATGTTTTCTTTTGGTATGTATATCCGACCAAGGACCATGATGGATATATTGATTTGTATGGATGTGCATGAATGCTCTCTATTGCATGAGTTCACACTAAAAAATATCTTTTTGTTTTTTTTTTGTTTTTTTTTCACTGAACTACAATGTGCCGAACCAATAATTTAATATTCTCATACAAAAATTTAACATTCTCGTACAAGGGAAGATAAATTTGAAGTTCACACATCTGCAATGAACATAAAGATGATGCAGTAATCCACATATTCCTCCCCAAAAAAATATCTTTTTGTTCTTGTTTTTTTTTTCAATAGTTGATTTTTGGCTATATTTCTTTCGGTCAATATGTAAATGTTGGAAGTCAATTAAAGTCTATTATTCGATCCAACAAGGTACAACGTTATTTTATCATACATATTATTTTTTTTTTTTACATAAATTTCTTACTTCTCTTTATCCCACACAAACTAATAACACGTACATTTTAATTTACATAAACTATTGACATATTCTTATAATTTCATCGTTATAAATGGAAATACATAAAACATTTAAGTACATAAACTAACATTGGATATAAATTAGTTAAGTTTTTTTATATGTCGAAAATTTTACAAATTTCTTAAATTACTTTTATCAATAGTAAATCTTTTCATACTTTGAACCAAAATATATTGTATATACCTATTTTGAATCCCTAAAAATCTTTTTATGTATAAAATCTGACTAGATTTCATACCAATTTTATAAGATTTACTAATGTTTGCTACACCACAGTTTTGTTTATGTTTTTATAGTTTTTAGTTATCGCTTTTTAAAACATATGATTTATGAATAAAACTCATTCTAATAATTAGATTAGTACGAAGAGGAGTAAATGAGTTATTAGTTGTACCACCTCTACATTCATCCATATGAAGTTTGATATGGAATTTGACTCTACTATTGGATTATTGGACCAATCCGTTGTGATCTAGTAATAAATTTTTTTTGGATTAGTACAATATTTAACAGTCCATATTTATTGCACAAGATATAACTCACACCCAAATTTTGTAGATTTTCTAAATATATAATCGGATTAATTTTGTTGGTGACTGGTGAAAAAGGGTAATGGGTCGTAAAGACACATGGGCCTTCGTAATTTAAGACTGCAACAATAAATACATTTGTCGTGGGGTCCATCACAATATTGATATTGCTGTCTGTAGAAAGTTAAAAATCTGGTAAAATTCAATCTATTACAACTAACTAGCTCAGATATGATTTCACCTAAGGAGATTCAATTCTCTTTCTCAGATAACATACTGTGAGTATCTAAATGTGACTGATCAGATTTATTTGATGAAAGTTTATAAACTCATCCATTTCACCGTTACCAGACATGAAATTCATCAATGTAATCTTAGTCCCTGACTGAGCAGTTCGAAGCATAAATCCCCAACAGTGGTTCTTATGGAAACATCGAAAATGTACCACAATCTTACAAGAAACCAAAGTACAAATCGGAGATACACATTCAAATGCAATGGAAGTTTACTATATAAGCCTCTGAGAATGATAAAGACAAGGCCTAACTGGAGATGTGGAGACCAGAGTAAAGCAGGAACGGTAGAAGAGCTAATCCCAAAATCTTCGTATCAAGAGCTACCAAAAACGACATCAGACCAATTCGCATCCTCATCATCTTCTCTGTCGAATCCCGCTGGCGACAAGTTCAAAAGCAAGGTTTTCGATCAAACAACACAAAACGCCGATCAAACACAATTGATAAACCATAAATTTATGGACACAAACGTATAAATATTCGACTTAGATTCAAATCGAACTCATTAATCTTTTCAGCTTTTCAAACACACGAACTTTCGATGAACTAACAAGAAGAGAAATTCATCTCCGTTCTTCAAATCTGGTCTGTATTGGCAGAAGACGGCAAGGAGCAACGGTAAAAACGACGCCGTTTGCTGATTCATTACCCGCAAACCCGATTCTGGTTTATCGAGGAGAACCGGTGGTAGGATTGAATGGCACAAAGTAAGCGACTTTCACTGTTTGAAATCTGGCTTAGTGAAGCCCATTGGGCCTTTAACACATTATAGGCCGGCCTACTTTGTATAACACGAACCCTGTACCTTCATCGACTCGCCGGACCAAATCGACGCTCACTCTCTGGTCTCTTACTAGCCCTGGTCGGCTTGTCGTGCTCTCTCATTCCCGCCCAAAAACGTTCATCTATTCGGATTCGACCATTGAAGCAGCCGCAACAGCTTGAAGAGATTTCAAAAGATGGGAAAAGTTGAGATTACAGAAGAGATAGAAGGCGATCGCGTCGAAACTACCGACTACTACTTTGAGAGAATCGGCGAACCTATCTGTATAAAAGAGGATAACGCTCAGTACGATCTCGAAAACCCTCCGTCACAGCCTCTCGCTATCTCCGAACGCCACGGCGTCGCTTTTGTAGCCCATTCTTCCGGTTAGTATTCATAATCGGTGATAATGGTACTGGTTTCTGCTCGTGCTGTATGTAAATGACCGTTTTTGTCTGAAAATATAGGGTTTTTCGTTGGAAGGACCAAGGATGTCATTTCTGCTTCCAAGAATAGTAACGGGAAAGGTATTAAGGTTTATATCCAGGATTTGAGCCTCGTGGATGTTCCTGTTGGGAACGTTCGTATAATGTCTCTCTCAGCGGATGATTCGATTCTCGCGGTCTCCATCGCTGCTGATATTCATTTCTTCCGTGTGGATTCACTTCTTAAGAAGGTATACCGCTTAGAAGCTCTTAAGTCTTGTGGTTTCGTTGTCTGCTTGCAAGATTGGTTTCCGGTTCATGTTATGCTCTTCCTTATGTTAACTTCGACTTTATTTTTACTCAATTATAATGCTTAGTTATAATTCTGTTTATATGTTATGCTGGGGTATGTATGCTTTTTCATTGGACTGGCGTTTATAATCACACTACTATAAGTAGCGTAAAAGCTGGATAGTTTCTGCCTATAACCCCTTTGCTAGGATGTAGAATCTATGTTGGTTGATAGTTACTTACTTTATCTGTCCTTTGTTGCAGGATGTGAAACCTTCGTTTTTGTATTCACCTGATGAATCAGGCTTTGTTAAGGATTTTCGGTGGACAAGGAAAGATAAACATTCTTATCTTGTTCTTTCAAACCACGGGAAGCTCTTTCATGGAATTGATAATGCTCCACCTAGGCATGTTATGGATAGTGTCGATGCCGGTTTGTTTCATTTCTTTTTGCTAATCTTCTGCAACACAATAAACCATGTTATTGGCGATTATGGACAATCGAATTTTTGGGAATTTTTATGTTAACTTGGTTGCTTGCCAGTTGAATGGAGTTCAAAAGGGAGTTATATTGCTGTGGCTCAAGATAATAGCCTGCGGATTCTGTCATCAAAGTTTAACGAGAAGCTGTGCATAGCATTGTCGTTTGACACCTGGATTGGTGATTCGAATGAAAATTGTGTTGTAAAAGGTATATTGCATGTTTTGGCCTTCTTATTTCCATTCATTAGTTTCCGTTTATGTTGAAATTGCTGAGTTGTTATATTGTTTTTGGGCTTCCGATGCTTGGACATACAATATTTATCTGTTGAAAATTATGTTTTTTGCTATCTTCCATCTATCTAGGTAACATCCCTATAGTTCTGTCTCTCTTAAAATTCCCTGCTACTGTGCACACTTCCATTGAAAAGTTTCCTAGATGGCTCTGAAGTCACCCTATCAATGAATGACTGTTAACCAACAGACGTTCTGCAACAGTTGATTCTATCAGATG
Organism: Pugionium cornutum; assembly: GCA_018901935.1. Lineage (NCBI taxonomy): Eukaryota > Viridiplantae > Streptophyta > Magnoliopsida > Brassicales > Brassicaceae > Pugionium > Pugionium cornutum. The sequence goes on along the minus strand of CM032156.1, from coordinate 27,385,425 downwards.
GGTACGCCAAAACTGTATTCTTCTCGGATGTTTTCAGCTGATTGATGGCATAGAAGAAAATTACCTTGTTCAGGTTATCAGGAGTACAGATGGGAAGATCACTGATGTGAGTAACCGAATTTTTGTGGATGGAATGAGCCAATAGATATATAACCCTGCATATATATTTTTCTGAGTTGTGGTTTTGGAGCTTCTTCTTTGCAGGGTTCGTCCAATCTGGTTGCTTTATCTTTCTCGGATATGTTTCCATGTTCGATGGATGATCTTGTCCCGGTTGGTGTTGGACCCCATTTGCTCTTTAGCTACATAGACCAATGGTAATTTAGGCTAATTTTCTGGTTCGTCCTATTCTTTTTTATTTGTTTTGCTTGTCGTTTTCATAAGTACTATAATTTTCCTGCCCAATGGAAGCCGTCTGTCAATCTTTACTTCTCTAGTCTAGATTGAATATCCGTTTGTAAATTTTCCCCCGTACATAACTAACTTGGAAGAGCTGTAAATTATGAAAAGGTTGTCAATCTTTGCTATTATTTTATACTGGAAGTAAATTTGAGCTCATTTCGTATTTACCATTTTCGTCTGGAAATGTGATAGACTCAGTTTAGGTTTAACTTATTCCTGACATTTCCTCTTTTCCCAGTAAGAACCATGGACGAAGTAAACTACCACTGTTTTCAAGATTATGGTAAAATATTGCTAACTTTTCTATGTTTTCATCGTACAGCAAATTTGCGATCATAGCAAACAGGAAGAGCATAGATGAGCATATTGTTTTGCTTAATTGGTCACCTGGTGATGATAAAACTGCAGTTTCTGTTGTTGATATTGATCGAGAGACCTTTTTGCCAAGGATTGGGCTCCAAGGTATGTGCGGTCCAGAATTGGTCTATTGATGTGTGCTTTTTCCTACAGTTACACCTTCGATTTGAAGAAAATGACTTTTTTTCCAGAAAATGGAGATGACAATATGATCATGGGACTCTGTATCGATAGGGTTTCTGTTGAGGGGACTGTTAATGTCCGTTCTGGAGATGATGATATGAAAGAACTCCCGCCATATTGTGTTCTTGTGTGCCTCACGTTGGAAGGAAAGCTGGTCATGTTTAATGTTGCTTGGTAGGCTTTACCTCTCACAGTGGTTTTAAGTTTCTCAATGTCCATAACAACATTACAGAAAACATTGAATTGTGTTCCTCTACAGTGTTGCAGGATTCCCAACTTCGTCTGATGTTGATACGGCCTCTTCTTCTGATATAGAAGATGTTTATGCACCTTCAATTGGAGATGAACTTCCTAAAAAATCTTCTGAAGAGCCTGAACAACAACGAAAATTAATTGATTCAGTACAAAATGAACAGAAACACCTCAATTCAGAGAATTCAACTTCTCTGTTAGATACTGAACAAAGGTTCCCAAGCGAAGAAAGTTCTAGTAAGGAAATTGAGTCCGTAAAAAGTTCAGTGTCTCGGGACAACAACAGGAATCAAGAATTCTGTGCTGAAAAATCATTACAAACTGCAGATGGTCAACAAAGCATGATTCCTAAGCAGTTCGGAACAAGTTTTGGGCAATCTCCTGTCTCCTTAGGATATGACACCAACAGATCTGCAGGATTCGGTCCTATATTCCCTGTTTCTGATAAGCTTCAAAAAGACATATCTGAGCAGTCTAACTCACTGCATTTGCAGACCAGTTTTGGTTCAAAGAGTACACCAGGTTTATTTGCATTTGCTGGCCCACAGAACGCTATTGCTCCGTCACCACAAAATACACCAGCTCAGCCATGGTCAGGTGGAAAAGGCTTCTCAACTCCACATTTTGTCTCTGGGCCTTTTCCTTCTGTGAAAAATATTCAGCATAAACAAATTGAACAGACTGGAGCTGGTTATGTGAATCCTCCTACGAGTATCAAAGAGAAGCCTGTACAAGTTATTGAGACTGCTAGCGCATCAGCTCTGAGTAATAAAACATCTCTGCTAGTCCAAAATCAGGATGCTGATGATGTGGTAGAAATAATCGAGCCAATACCGTCGATCTGTACCTCTCAATTGTCACTGCAAGTTAAATCTTCCTTCGAAAAATCTTCTAGTCATCAGCAGCCAAAAACTCCGCTCAATCCTGGACATATGAGACTTGAGCATAACATGTCAAAGCAACCCAGTAATGTAATATTTCCTCATAATATACTTATTTCTATAAGGTTCTATTCAGGTGGATATGTATTCTAGGAAATGGTGTTCTGACTTGCCATGCACACATTCATGGCGTGTTCTAGTATTTATCTTACTGGACTTATATCACTGGTGTAACGTACTCTTCCTTTCTTGTACCAGGTAAATGAGATGGCCAGAGAAATGGATGCGCTTTTACAGTCAATTGAAGAACCAGGTGGTTTCAAGGATTCTTGCACATTTTTACTTAAAAATCATATTGAAGAATTGGAGCACGGACTTGAAAGTCTTGCTGGCAAGTGCCAAGCGTGGAAGGTGTATTTAAAAGTTCACGTATTTTGCTATTGCTTCGTATTAACTTTCGATTACCTCTTAATATTTGACCAAACTACCCTCCTCCAATATAAAAATATTGTCATTGATCATAATCCTTGTCTGTATTACTAATTTGGTTTGGTGGTCTTCAGAGTATAATTCACGAGCAGCAAGGAGAGATACAAAATCTTCTGGACAAAACAATTCAAGGTGATCCATTTGTTTTAGCATCCCCATATGTAGCGCGAAAGTACTTTTAGCAAGAGAATTTAATTTTCTTTTTAAAATGTCATAACACGTAAGGCGAACGAGGAATATTGTGTAATATCTAGAAAGGATTGACTAATGGGCAAGTTCAAATCCTATCGCATTCCACCAGACTTTAAATCTCAACTTAAATTGAGAAGTTGGGAAGAGAGGAACAAATCCAGATAGACTAACGTCACTAACCCATTTGTTGGTATGTATGTTCCCTTTTACTTGGGCACATGGTGATAGTACACTTCTCTCAGATCCGGTATTGGGATATGATGGTGAAGTAACGTGAACCTCCAGTATGATATTAGCATAAACTTGCGCTTAAATAAGGATTTTACTTTTTACATGTTTCTCTGGAAGTCCCTAGGCTAAAGTTTTTTCTTGTCCGTTGGTCGCTGCTCTTCCTTACTATATTTAATACAGTTTCATATCTATACTGGAGTCTACGATGCATACTCTCAGATTGCTATTTTGTTTATCTTATTAATCACACGTTTGGGATTTCAGTTTTGGCAAAAAAGACATACATGGAAGGTATGTATAAGCAAACTTCTGATAAACAGTACTGGCAACTTTGGAACCGCCGGAGGTTGAATCCTGAGCTTGAGGCCAAGCGGCAGCATATTATGAAAATAAACAAGGTTGGTTATGGGTTGATATATCTGACTCATTTGTCTGTTACTTCTTTAAGCTCATCTTTCCCATTAATCTTCTACTTTTTTCTTTTTCAGGATTTAACTCATCAATTGATTGAACTAGAGAGGTACTTTAATCGGCTTGAACTCGATCGCTACCAAGAGGATGGAGGACTGGCCCGAAAAGGTGTACCAATTAGGTCTGCGCCTTCAAGGTATATTTTTGTGGATTAGTTGTGAAATTTTAAAGGAAAAAATTCATCCCAAGAAATTGTTTGAGTTGGTCATGAACTCCCCTTTTCCGCCACTGAAAATTGGATTGATTCTTTCTGCAGACGTGTGCAATCCCTTCATAGCCTTCATAACACAATGAGTTCCCAATTGGCAGCTGCTGAGCAACTCTCTGAGTGTCTCTCAAAACAGATGACATTTTTGAAAATCGATTCACCTGTGAAAAAGAATGTGAAGCAGGAGTTGTTTGAGACAATTGGGATCCCTTATGATGCTTCCTTCAGCTCACCAGATGCTGTAAAAGCTAACAATACATCTACAGCAAAAAATCTTTTACTCTCTTCTATTCCTGCAAGTGTAAATACACCGTCAAGACAACGTAGGTCATCTGTTATGAAAAATTCTGACCCTGAAACTGCCAGGCGGAGGAGAGAATCATTGGACAGGGTAATTTCGTGTGAAATCTTTGACTTATTACTAGAACAAACAATATATGCACATTATTCTGCTTTGTGACCACACAGTATATGTACCCTCATGCCTGACTCTAATTGTTGTGACGTTTTTGCAGAATTGGGCTGCTTTTGAGCCTCCAAAAACAACTGTTAAAAGAATGCTTCTGCAGGAGCAACAGAAGACGGGTAAGAACCAATGGACTGGTTTGAGTGAGAAAGTACGGTCTACGATCAATACAAAAGAGCAATCACTGCTTCGTCTGAAAGATCATGCATCACCAGTCTCCTCCACTAGGGGTGAGCTTAGATTTACTGTGGAAGACATTAATTTGTTCTTGAAGAATGCCTGTATGTTTCGTTTGTATTCTTTATCGTTTCTCTGGTTTGATTGTGTAATTCATTTGTGCAGGATCATTCCAACAAGACACATCTGAAGCTCAATCAACCACGCTCATATCAAGGCCACCGATGCCACAATCTAACAGTTCCTCTACCCTCTCTCCACTCTCTGCATCAAAGCATAGTTTCAATTGGTCTGAAAATAAGTCGAAAAGTACAGCTTCTTATGCGGAGGAATCCGCCCTTTCGCAGAGTAAGGATACAAAGACAGTTTCACAATCAGGAGGATCAAATTTGTTTCTGAAACAACCAGTGGCCTCAACTGTATTTGAACAGACAGAAAAGAAGGCTGGAGAAGCTAATTTTTCTGAAGGCAAGGCAAATGTGTTTCTTGATAGAGCTTCTGGAAGTGTGCAGCGGCTTACTACCACATTGTCAAGATCCAATTCTGAATCTAGCCACATTCAACTTTCAAAATCAATGTCTACTGGTGCACCAGCATCTAGTTTCCCTGTAAAATCGCTGTTTGGTCTCAATACCAGTAGCGCTAACGCTGGTGGTAAAGTAACTTTTCCTGCTGCAACGGTATCAGTTTCATCTTCACCTTTTTCTAGCACGTATTCCGCTGCCACCTTACCTGCACCATCATCACCTCCAGTGTCATCCTCTTCAAAAGATTCAGGTACATTTACTTTGACCTGTGTATTTCGTTTGATTAACATAACAGTCAACTATAGCACTTTAATATCTGGTCAATGACATTGCTTTTTCAGATTCAGTTCCAATATCTATTCCCATCAGCTTAGCATCAGTCCCTCCAACGTATTTAGTCACATCGACATCTACAGTTTCAGTTTCAGCTACGGGGTTCAGTGTTCAATTTGGTAAATCGTTGACCAGTGTCAATTTAGATTGCAATCAAGCAGTTACATCAGCACCTTCTCAATCACCTGGCCCCACGACTGGTTTGTCTTTTAAGTTACCAGCTTTGTCTCCATCATCCCCTGAAATTGTCTCATCTTCAGAAGGCCAATCTTCCTTTTTTCCACCTCCTACAACATCACAAGTGTCATCTAGTTTGGTCTCTGCAACCAGTTCCCTTATAGATAGCAATCGTTTGTTTTCATCAACGTCCCCATCCTTGACTGCTCCTATTACTTCAACCACTCCAGATGCGTTTCAGTCTCCTCAAGTTTCCATCTCATCTTCCGCTGTGTCCACTGAGCCAGCCTCAGAGCCTAAAAAACCAGAGGTTCAAATGTCATCCGATTCCGTAGCGAATGCGACAAAATCACAGACTGAGATTCTGCCGGTGAAAAGTGAGATTTCAAACCCAGAGACTACAGTAACCCCTGTCTGTTCATCTGGATTCCTGTCTGGACTCTCATCCGGAACACAGCCAGGTCCTGTAAGCATGTCCCCACCTTCATTCAGTTGGCCAGGTACTTCTCAGCCACAACAACTATCGTCTACACCTGTTTCTTCCACTGCACCCTTATCAATTTCTGCAAGCCCATTTGGTGAGAAAAAAGACACTGTAGATACACAGGAAGATGAAATGGACGAAGAAGCTCCAGAGGCTAGCCGGACGACTGAACTTAGTATGGGAAGTTTTGGAGGTTTTGGGCTTGGTTCAACTCCAAACCCGGCCGCTCCGAAAGCAAATCCGTTTGGTGGTCCCTTTGGTAATGCGACTACAACAACAAGTAATCCGTTCAGTATGACAGTCCCCAGTGGACAGCTATTCCGACCTGCATCATTCAACTTTCAAAACCCTCAACCATCTCAGCCGGCAGGTTTTGGTGCGTTTTCTGCAAGACCATCTCAAACTCCCATTCAGAGTGGATTTGGCCAGCAATCACAGATTGGTGGAGGACAGCAAGCTCTAGGATCTGTTCTTGGTTCATTTGGGCAGTCAAGGCAGTTTGGTGCTGGTCTCCCTGGAGCTACGTTTGGTTCTCCTAGTGGATTTGGTGGTTCTAACCCAGGAAGTGGTCTCCCGAATGCACCAGCATCTGGTGGTTTTGCTGCTGCTGGTTCAAGTGCCACTGGCGGCTTTGCTGCGATGGCTTCAGCAGGTAGAGGCTTTGCTGGTGCATCTTCTACACCCTCAGGTGGCTTCGCTGCCTTAGCCTCAGCTAGTGGAGGATTTGCAGGTGCTGCTCCAGGAGGAGGAGCCGGCGGATTTGGTTCAGGGTCCGTCGGTTTTGGAGGCTTTGCTCCTAGTAGCGGAGGTTTTGCGGGAGCAGCAGGAGGTAATAATACAATCTAAAGGAATAGACATACAAGGTCAAGCTCTTACGTTTTGATCATTTGTCTTATCGTGTTATTGTATCAACATTAAACAGGTGTTGGTTTTGGAGGCTTTGGTGGCCAAGGGCAAGGACAACCCGGTGGTGGTGGGTTCTCTGCGTTTAGTGGCAATTCCGGAGGAACAGGAAAGCCATCGGAACTCTTTACCCAGATGAGAAAATGAGATTCATATATGACAAATTCAAACGACTTTTACTACACAATGCAAACGAGTCTCTCATCTTTACTTAGGACCTAAGTTTGTCTCTAAGATATTTTTTTGGGTACATCTTTGTTACCTATCTAGAGTCTAGACTATAGTCAAGTCGTATGTTTTCCTATAAAGAAATATCGTGTGTTTATGCATTTTATTTTTGTTTGTTTTTTTCTCTCAATGTGGTTATGTCAACTAACCTTCATAATGTTAAAGAAAACTATATTATTTATATTTCCAATTTAGAGAAAGGAGTGGGCCTAGTGGGGAGAGTGAAGGGGCACAAAGAGGCGTTATTCCCAGTCATTTTATTTTCATTTTAATTTTTCCTTGTATAGATTATTTTAATTTCTCCGGAGAATAAGAGTTTCTGTTTCTCTTCTTCGATGTGATCCCGCCAAACAAACTCTGAACTCTTCCCTTCCTCACAAAGTTCTCCACCGTCGATTCTTCTTCTTCCTTCTCTCTCTTTGTCTACGTTGATCTACGGTTGTGTCGCCGGAATATGGCGAGATTTTCGACATTAGAAGCTTCGTGATATTGTCTTTTATGAAGGGACATCGGAGTAGCGACGAGATTTATGATGCTTTGTGCTTCTTTGCGAGATCGACTACATCCTTGGCTTCGCGACTATGTTAGGCTCCAATTTCTCGCCGTCATCCTTATTTACGCTCAGGTTATCTCTCTTTCTGGTTTATTCTAATCTTGTTTTTGGGTCTAGGGTTCGTCAATTCTTTCTTGATTTGAATTTGCGTTCATCGTTGTTTTACTCTTTTTCTGGTGGTTTCAGATTGGATGCGCGCTGATTGGATCACTCGGAGCGTTATACAATGGAGTTTTGCTGATAAACTTGGCGATTGCTTTGTTTGCGCTTGTGGCAATTGAGAGCAATAGCCAAAGTCTCGGCCGGACCTACGCGGTTCTTCTTTTCTGTGCTATTCTTCTTGATATCTCATGGTTCATACTTTTCACCCAAGAGATATGGTATCGCTCTTAACTCTTCAAACCTGAAACTAATTAGTTTTATGAGATTTGGTCGAGTAAAATTGGATATCAGCTTGAAAGTTTTTGTTTTGGCTTTCTATTCATTTGAAATGTTTGATCTTTTTATAGTATTTATGATACATTTTATCGACAAAACATTTCATTGTTTTGCAATGCAGGACCATTTCAACTGAGACGTATGGAACCTTCTTCATATTTTCAGTGAAACTGACAATGGCGATGGAAATGATTGGGTTCTTTGTGAGGCTATCGTCCTCACTCTTATGGTTTCAAATTTATAGGCTGGGAGCTTCTATTGTGGACACTTCACTTCCCCGTGAAACAGATTCAGATTTACGAAACAGTTTCTTGAATCCACCAACTCCTGCTATAGCTAGACAATGCTCAGGGGCCGAAGAAATCTTGGGAGGTTCCATCTACGATCCAGCCTACTATACCTCTCTATTCGAAGAGGGCCAAACCAATATCAATTCACCCAAGGTAACACAGGTTTTTCTATTTTCTTCTCTCTTCCCCTGTTGACCTTGTTAGTTAATGTACACCCGTTGCAGAGGAGCTTTCCACTATGTTTTCAATTTCGAGCTTTTGCTGTTTTATCTGGAAGGTCTCTCAGACTGTATTTCTTCATGCCTGATTATGATATCAAGCCGTCCATATAGAAACAGTTTCCTCATTCTCGTCCTAAACAGTTTTGTTTGAGCTATTGTGGATGCAACGAAATATCCCCAGTCTGGTATAAGCTAAGCTAGATTATTCTTCTCTTCTTATATTACTAAGGGCTCTTGTTCCTTTTTTTTGCATTTACCATAGAAGGCAAAGGGCACTGCATATTGATAATAATGGAAGTCTCATCTAACAGCATTGCATAAGTTACTCAGTGAAATATAAATTTATTCATCTTTGTGTCCTCTGTACTGTAGGAGAATCATTATTCAGGTGGTGGGAACAATGGATCACCATCTGCTGCAGAAGCTTCTCACATTAAGTCTCCCATATCCAGAGCATTGCATGCAATTGATGTTAGTCTCCATTGACTCAACATTTTCATGGCTCTTGGTCGTATTGCACTATGTGTTGTATCTGTTGCGGCAATTCTCGTTTCAAATTTCTGTAGGAAGAGAAGGGTTTGAAGCAACCGGGGATGTCTACAATATGAGTAAACTCTACTCGAGAACACTGGTGCTATTTTAACGTCTAAAAAAGAATTGTCTGCGTTGCATTAGCCTGACGCATATACAAATATTATCCCTTAAGTGAGAAAATCATGCAGTCTTCATGTCCTTTCAAAGGACATACCACCTAGCAGAAGATGAGATTCTATATGTTGACGACGAGTAAGCACCGTTTCGACATTGCTCTTTTCATTATTTACGAAATATTTTTATATTATTGGGGATCTGTGGTTAGTTTAGAGTCTGAATCTTCTTGATGCATCATGATTCTTTCAGGGGTTTTATTTTCGTGTGTATAAATGGATATACTTTTCTGTTTTTTTTTTTTTGGGTTGCAATGGAGATAGTATAAGATTCCGGCTTTGATATATGTACGTTCTAGTGTATCCGAAAGTATTGAAACGTCTGGGGTTGCTTAATGCTCATGCGTGGATGAGCACTAAAATTGTAGAGATATGGTGGTTAAGTTTCGGTTTTCTGTACTATGCGGTTTAGACACATATTGAACCCGGTTAATACGGTATTCAGACAGGGTTAATATGCGATTAAGACACGGCCCAAACTAAAACTCTTCTTTCGTTAAACAACTCTTTGTTCAGACCATTCTTTTAAATAGTTGTTGTTTTTGGTCGGCTCTTAATAAGTTAAACATAAAAAAGCCCACGAGTAAGTTGTGCTAAAACAAATGATGAACAAAGTTTATAAAATCAACCCAAAATCTAATTAGGGAAATTAAAAATAAAAGGAAAATGGGGTCAAAATCAGCTGCTTATTAAAGACACACCAGAAAGAGAAAGAGAGACCGAGAAGGATCTGGAATAATCTCTCACGACAATTCTCCTCCTTTCGTATGCATTTACTTACAAATCCTACAAATCTAAAATCTTCTTCAATCTATTTATTTTTTTGTAAGTGCTTATCGGAAATTTATTCTGCGCTTTCTGCTGTTGGAGAAGACTCTCTCAAGGTTTTTCAAACGTGCTTAATTTCTGGTATTTATTCTTTCGTGAGTTCGGTTGTTCTACTTTTTTACCATTTTAATCTAAGGGAAATTGGCTGATTTAAGGTAACAAATGGAACCCAGATTCTTCTTTTTTGAATCTGTGATCGATGTCTGCGAAACTACTCAACGATTTCTTATGTTTTTTTTGTAACCATTTCAAAACCCCCTTTCATTTCTCTTCCTTTGAACTAGTTCCTCCTTGTTGATTTCCTATTTGCTAAATCCGGTATTTATTTGGAATTACTTAGGAGTTGAGAAATGGGTTTTTTGAGATTGAATGAAGCTCCTTTTGATATGTAGATTAGTGTTCAACGAGATTAGCTGAATGTGAAATCTTTTGGCCATGAACAGGGTCACAATTACATGGATCCATCGACCATGGAAGAAGCAATTGAATCGAGGTATTGGTGTCACATGTGTTCTCAAACTGTGAATCCAGTAATGGAAGCTGAGATTAAATGCCCCTTTTGTCAAAGTGGGTTTGTTGAAGAGATGGAAGAGGAACATGTTTCTTCAGATACCAATGACCAGAGAGCAAACCATTCTCTCTGGGCTCCGATCTTGATGGAAATCATGAATGATCCTCTCCGTCGCAGAAGGAACCAGAGTGTTGAGTCTGTTGAAGATTATCAGAACGGAACAGAGACAGAGAATGAAACTCGAAATGCTAGAGAGACCGATCTGGATTGGCAGCTTCAAGAGATTCTTAGAAGGAGGAGGAGACATTCTGCTGCGGTTTTGCAATTGCTTCAGGGAATACGAGCAGGTTTAACTCTAGAATCTGCGAGTAATGGAGATGCTAACAACAACAATAATAATAACAATCCAGGTAGAGGAGGTGGTGAGCGCGTAATCATGATCAATCCGTTCAACCAAACTATCACTGTTCAAAATTCTGTTGATGTGGATTCTGTACCCGCTGGGAATTTAGGTGACTATTTCATCGGTCCTGGATTCGAAATGTTGCTTCAGCGTTTAGCAGAGAATGATCCCAACAGATATGGAACACCTCCTGCTCGAAAAGAAGCTATTGAGGATTTAGCTACTGTGAAAATTGAAGAGATTTTGCAATGTTCAGTGTGTTTAGATGATTTTGAGATTGGAGCTGAAGCAAAACAAATGCCTTGTAAGCACAAGTTTCATGGTGACTGTTTACTCCCATGGCTTGAGCTTCACAGTTCATGTCCGGTTTGTAGATATCAGTTACCTGCAGATGAAATAAAGATTGATTCAGTTAGAACATCAACAAATGGTAATAATGAAGTCAGTAATGTTTCTGCTTCAAGCAACCATACCGATGGAGATCGCCAAGTGGAAGAAGATGAGAGGGAGGAGGAGGAGGAGGAGAACGGTGTAGGTAATAGGATTGGATTCTCGATCCCGTGGCCATTTAACAGCTTGTTCTCGTCGTCCCAAGATAGCAATCCATCGACGGGTACAAGTTGAAACAATGTTCAAGCGTGAAACCTCGGTTCAACCTAAAACTGTTCTTGTTTGTACATAACTTCTTCAGATTTGGTTGAATATTTTACTATTTGGAAAAATAAAATCTATCAGTTTGTTTTTTCTTATTAACACAAAATCTCTTTGAAGAATTCTTCAAGTCACAATTTTGTCAGCCAAACCAAAACCAGTATCAATTTAGTTCGACTTTTTGTTAGTTAAAACTTGGTTGGTAAGTTAATGCTAAAATAACAAAAAAAATCGTGGCTTTCGTGCGAAATTGTAATAGTGAAAAATTAGTAGAATTTAAAACATTTTATGTTTTCAGTAATTAAAACATATACATAGTAATATATTTCAACACTATAATTAGAAAAGTATTGTCTTTTGACGGAAAATAAAGTAAAAACATTTAATTAATGTGTTGTTTACGTGTGAAGATTAAGTAAACAATAAGTTAATAAAAGCTGGAGTTTACGTGTGTAAATATTGCCAAAAGTTTCCGACCAATGCGGTCTTAATGTTTTACACAAATCAATTCATTTTTATTTTCTAATTAAACATTAACTATTATCATTTCCAAAACAATTCAACTAATAATAAATCACTAGATTTATAGCTACGAGGAAAAATATTCTCAAATTATATTTTAATTTTTATTTAAAATTACTTTTAACATTAATTTTTATATACAAATTAAAAAAATAATAATTATTTTTACGAATGTAATACTATTTTTTTGTTAGTTTAATAAAAATATATTAATTCTCTAACCAAATTAATAAAAATAGTATAATTATAATTATTCTAATAAGTTAAGTTCATTTATATATTTATTTGAAATTTACTGTAGTGATGACACGTCAGCATGATATTTCTGTTAATAACACGTCAGAGTAATGTTATTTTCTTAAAATGTTTCTCAAATAATATATTAGGAATTACAGTAGTAACTTAAATTTATTTATATTTATTTGATTATTTATAAATTAACGTATAAAAAATTTCAAGAAATAAAAATTATTATTTTTGCAAATGTAATAATATTTTTTGGTTAGTTGAATAAAACATATTTATTCTCTAACTAAATTAATATTAGTGGCATGTATTGTAATTATTCTAGTAACTTAAACTCTTTTATATATTTAAAATGAAATTCGCTGTGGTGTTGACACGTCAGCATGTCATTTTTGTTATTAACACGTCAGTGTAAAATTATTTTGTTAAAAAGTTTCTCAAATAATATATTAAGGATGTAAACAATTTAAATATTATATTTGTATGTTAAAAAATACACTTACCATTTTAACTAACAATTCCAATAAATTTGCATCATTTTTAGGAAATCAAACTTTCTTTCCAATGCGTTTTATTACTCATAAAAAAAACACGAATGGGCACATATTCTGTAATACATACGTGGCGGACAAAGAGTGGACCTTCAGCTAGAGATCCAGCAAAGACAGTAATATTAGATCTTTATTAATGATATTCCATAATTACCCTCGTTCAACATAAAGAGTGAGGGGTAATTTCGGAAGCTATATATAGGTCTAAGAAGTCCATAAGCTCCTCAGATCCAAAGACGCGATTTGTAAGCTTCTCAGATCAAATCTCATCCCCAAAGAGAGAGAGAACCAACGCAGAGAGCGATCTCTCCTTTATAAATCCCATTTTACAAATCTCTTTCCCTCTCTAAATCTCTTCTTCTTTGTATATAAAGCCTTCACCTTCCTTTTGCCCAGGAATCTCTCTTCCAATCGTTTCGGGTTACGAAACCCTAGATTTGATTCATAACTAGCTAAAAGGTCTGATTTTGTTTCTTTCTAATTCTTCTTATTTCATTTCAGTTTCTTCGCATCCTTTTAGTTGCCTTATTTCGAATTTGGCTATTATCTTCTCTCGATTAGTTTCTTTCTTTGTCGAAAACCTGTCGTTATCTGATTGTGAAAAAAATACCAAGCTCTATAGTCTTCCTTTCTATGATTAGATTATCAAACCCATTTTGTACAACCTGATTTGGTCATTGAATTCGACTGTTAAAACCTTTATTAGCTTAGATCCACATGATTCTCTGTTTTATTTTCTTTGTCGGGATGTAACTGATATGTAATTACGTTTTGGGTAATCTAGAGAATGTCTGATCAAGGATTGGAAGGGAGCCAGCCAGTTGACCTTATTAAGCATCCGTCAGGGATCGTTCCAACGCTTCAGTGAGTTCTTTTGTTTCTGTTTTCTGTATTTCACCCTTTTAGATTCTGAGTTTGTGCTTTGTGAGTGTCAAGATTTTATCCTTTTTTTTTTCTTCTTTCAGAAACATTGTCTCCACTGTGAACTTAGACTGCAAGCTTGATCTTAAAGCCATAGCTTTGCAGGCTCGTAATGCTGAATACAACCCCAAGGTTTGCATCCATTGTGCTATTTTGTTTTAGTAATCCATCATTTTTACTGCATTTGATTTAAAAGTGATTCAAAATTTCGAAGAGCCAATACTCTATCAAAGGCTCTGTATTGATATATAAATTGAAATATCTAACCCTTATGTTAGAGTTATCTGGTGTTTGTGAATCTGACTGGCTACAGCAACTTATACTACCTGGCAGTTTGTTTGTATTCTCAGTTTTGGTTTAATCTTCTGAGTTTCATGTTCCAGCGTTTTGCTGCTGTGATCATGAGGATAAGAGAACCAAAGACCACAGCTTTGATTTTTGCTTCTGGAAAAATGGTATGTTTTAAAACAGGCCAATGTTTGGCCAATTTTGCTCATAATAGATTGATCTACCATGTTCTGGTTTTAAATGTAGCATCTATGTTGTCCAATTTTAGGTGTGTACCGGAGCCAAGAGTGAACATCTTTCCAAGCTAGCTGCAAGAAAGGTAAACCGATCCTCTCAATACAGTCTAGTTTTCTTCTAGGAACACTATAGGCTGTAGCCAGAAACTTGAAATAATTCTAAGTAGGTATTTTGCTCTTAATTATGTTAAAGAAAGCCTTTTTGTTGTTCAGTACGCTCGGATTGTTCAAAAGCTTGGCTTTCCTGCAAAGTTCAAGGTACTCATATGTCTATCTCTGGTAACATACACTGTATTATTCAGTTTTATTACAAGTAGCAATTCGTTTGTTGTTCAATGGATGAAGAATCTACCTATAGAGTATAGTAATGATACTGTGATTAAATTCTGCAGGATTTCAAGATTCAGAACATTGTAGGATCCTGTGATGTCAAATTCCCCATTAGGCTTGAAGGCCTTGCATACTCTCATAGTGCTTTTTCAAGTGTAAGTGATCTCAAGCATTGTAATGCATTTGTAGTTGTAAGACGGAGGTAATTATTCTGATTGTTCACACCTCTCATTGTTGACAGTATGAGCCTGAGCTATTTCCAGGACTGATATATAGGATGAAACAACCAAAGATTGTACTGCTAATTTTTGTGTCAGGAAAGATTGTTATAACTGGAGCCAAGGTAATAATTTTGATATCTCTTAAATGATTAACAAATTTTGCCATGAAAGTGCTTCTGTCATCTGCTGATGAAATCCTGAGGTTTCACTATCAGATGAGAGAAGAGACTTACACAGCATTTGAGAATATCTACCCAGTTCTTACAGAATTCAGGAAAATCCAGCAGTAATAGTATGTAAGTCTCCAACTTTCATTTGCATTTTCTTTTCAGTACCTTTTAAAGCAATCAAATGTTTGATTACGATCATTTGATAAAAGCAGAGCCTATAAATCAAAAGCAAAAAAAAACATGTTCACGTTTGCTGCCATGAACTAGAGAGCTCGGTAGTGGCAAGCGCTTGGTGCGGTTAGTTTCCGTCAACAAGAACTTGGTTTGATTCAGATTGAAAACCAAAAATTGTAAATACAGAATGGAGATGTCAGACTCTCTTTTCTTTTTGTTTGTTCTAAATTTTGTCCAAGTAACTTGTTTCCTGTAATGTTTGTTTCAATGAGCAGTACACAATCGTTAAAGATTAACTTAGTTCTCTACTAACCGTCTGTAATAAGACACCAAGTCTCTGTAATAAACTCCTTTGAAGCCAATTTGCAACTCTGTTTTCTCAAATTCCACGGGTCAAGACGATTATTTAGGTGGTTCAGGTGGCTCTTGTGGTCTTTAGGTGGCTCTTTGTGATCTTTAGGTGGCTCTTTGTGATCTTTAGGTGACACCATATTGTTTTAGGTGGCTCTACTGGTCTTTTAGGATTGTTTATCAATCATTCATATATAAACACTTGACTTATTACAATCGTTCCATATCGGATAATGTAAAACAACAAACTTTAGTTCTTTATTAAGTTTTCTGAAGAAACAGATCGAACAGCTAGTAATTGACAGTCGATTTGATTGCGTCCAGTATCTGCATCAAACGTGAACCCATGATTCTCTGAGAAAAAATGAATTTTTAGGACAGAAGATGAGAGGAATATGGATTTACCTTGTTCTTGGTGGGCATGTAGAATGGCTCAAACACAAGAGGGAATGGAGTGTCCAGACCACAAACTCTGCTTACTGGAGCTTCTAACTGCAGACAATGCAACAGTTTAACCAATTAAGAGTAATCTTGTAGTTCAATTAAGCTTTATTTATACCTTCAAGAAGCAACGTTCAAGGATTGTTGCAGAGATCTCTGCCCCAAAACCTCCAGTTACAGGTGCTTCATGGCTTATCTGCATTCATCCAAAGCACAAGCCAAGCAAAGTGTAAGCCTGACCAGAAAGAAAAAACAAAAACAAACCCCCAGCATTGTCAATTGAGTTAAAGGCTTACAAGAAGTCGGCCAGTCTTTCTAACTGAGGCCTCAACAGTTTCTTTGTCCCAAGGCAGAAGAGTCTTGAGATCTATCAGTTCACATGATATCCCTTCCTTTATAAACTCAAAACCAGCGTTAATAATGGCAAACCAATCATCATTGAGCTGAACATAAAGTTAAAACCTTTTCCGCATCCAGACAAGCTTGTTCCATGATCGTTAGCTGAGCTCCCCATCCGACAAGTGTTATGTCATTGCCTTCTCTTATAACCTGACCATCAACTCCTCTTTTTCAGTCTCAGCTCTGAGATCTTCATCTACTTAAAGAGATGGTGAAAGTAATAAACTTATTATACCTCAGCTTCTGATAAAGGTATCATATAGTCATGCTCAGGGACTTCTTCTACTGCTTGGCGATACAGCCACTGAAGAAAGATTAAACTAAATTTAAAAGAGGTGCTAAAAAGCTGGTTTAGTTGGTGTAAGAGAAAGAGAAGTACCTTTGGTTCGAAGAATACAACAGGATTGGGATCACGGATACATGACAACAACAGTCCCTTTGCTTCCCGTGGACTCCGAGGGACAACAACCTTAATACCAGGGACATGGCAGAAGAAAGCTTCAGGGGATTGGGAATGGTAATGTCCACCATGGCCAACTGCTCCATATGGAGTTCTTATCGTAAGTCCTACCAAGATCCATATCAACCCCAATGAGTAATGGAGATACTGATGTCAAGTCAAGTGGAAATGTAAAGATAAGATACCTCCACAGTTGAATTGATTACCACTTCGGTATCTAAACTTTGCTGCTTCATTAACAATCTATGAATAAAAAATTCAATCAGAGACCGGGCAGTGGATATCAGATTCTTGGTTTTAAGGTGCGAACATATACCTGATCAAAAGCAGGATAGATATAATCTGCAAACTGAATTTCTACAATAGCTCGATTTCCCTGTAAAAATCGTTTCCATAAGATGTTAAAATCAGTTTATAACATAAACAGAAGAATAGCACAGACGAGAGCTCACCATTGCTGCCAGACCAATGCCAAATCCAACAATTCCCTGAGAATCCAGTCGAGACCAAACAAGTCAAAGCTTACATATAAAATGCTCTTCAAGAACCACACAATAGTAGATAGAGATCAATAAGAACACAAGTTAGGTTCCAGACCTGCTCGCAAAGAGGAGTATTGAAGACACGTTTTTTCCCAAATCGTTCAGCTAATCCTGTTGTACAGCGAAAGACTCCACCGAAGCCAACATCTTCCCCAAAGACATAAGAGCTTCCACAAAGGGTTAAGTCAGACTCAAAACAAGATCAAAAATATTCCCTTAAATAACATCCACATTCGCCAATGTTTTGACCATTAGAATATATTAAATGTTGAGTTCAGTGTGACTTCTGAAAGACAAGCAACTCAAATGGTTTTGGACAACAATCAAACAAGAATCCAGACACTTCAGGGAACAGGCTTCGCTATTTCCAAAAGCAAAACGAAGAACAAAATCTCACCGAGGATCGGTATCCAAGGCGATATGAAGAGCTTGATTAATAGCAGAGTATAGATTCAAAGATTTCAGCGTTTCCGATTCACACGCACCCGTCGATAATCTCCTTGCTCCGTGAGTTGAGCCCGGAAAAACCAATTTCCGGCAGAATCTACCTAAAATACCCGCCATTACGCAAAAGCTCCACCCTTTCGCTGAACCCACCAACAATCAATCTGGGGAAAAACAAGAGCAAGTTCTATTTTGGGCTACAGTCACCCACTTCGTATGAGTTTTCGGCAAAGGTTAGTCCTTTTGCCTGAAAGAAACAGATTTATAGTTAATGACGGAGTTATGTCAAAAAATGATACTCCCTCCACGTCGGATCCGACACGTATTTGTTCCGTATCGATATCTTTCTCTTCCAAGTTGCAACCAAATTCGACGCAATAGTGTTCTTCACTTGGTTTATTGCCAAGTCTCGTTTATTTAATTTAAGTTCACTAAATAATACTTTTGTCAACGTCATCCTGAGTTCCTTTCATATTCTTACATATTGAGATCGGATATGGTATGTTCCTTTACGATTTGTTTAGTTATTTGTCATCAAATAGTGTGTGTGAGCAGGATGTTTTTTCTCCACTGGTAATAAAAGTTGTACAGTACGAAGTCTCGGTGAGGTATAAAACATTAAGAATTTGAATGTTTGGTGTTAATGATACTCGTGAACCAACTATTTCTTGTTGAAGCCAAACAAAGATTTGATGGCGTTAATGGCACTCTCGTTGATGAAAGATTCATCGAATTGCTTCATCAGTGGATCAAAATCCTCCGACTTCCTGATGTTTTCCAGATCTGGATCGCTTCGAATTCTCTGCAAACAAGAAAATTACTCAGCTTCAACAAACAACACCATCTCTTTTCTTTTTTATATAAACTCATTGAGATCACCTTGAAATCTTCATATCCTGACTTCAATGCTTCTTCCAGCGCCGAGAGACCAGCTTGAACCTATCAAAAGGAACTCTATCAGCTCAAAATGCAATGTCTGAAAGATAAAGCAAAAAAGGTTTTACCTGATTTAGCTTTGAGTAGCAACAAGCAACATTGTAACTTGCAACTGATGCTTCATCTGGTGTTGGTTTAGAACCTAACACAGACTCAAACCTCTCTAATGCTTCCTCATATTTACCATTCCTACGTCAATTATCGAGACAAAGTCAATACTTACTTTCCGGTTTCCTCACGGCTAACTCACAAGAACACTACTTGAGGATTTACTTGGAAAATTGCAGTCCTTCACGAAGATCCTTCTCCCGTTGAGCTTTCTGTTCTTTCTTCCTTAAATAGTTTTGCATCTACCCACAAAGGTTACAAGCCACAATACATTTACTTTTGGTGTAAAATAAACAATGCTTGTAAAGAAGATTTCAAAACAACTTCACCTGAATTTCCCTCAATCTACTACTTATAAATCCGGCATTTCTTTCGGCTCTTATTATCTCCTTCTCTGTTAACTCACCAGAATCATCCACGTTACCTGCAAAGGTAAGAAGACACAACACAAGTTTTGCAGACAGAATGGATAACACGAAGACAGAGCTGGAATTAGGAATTTCAACAAACCATATCGCCTCTCCATTTGCATAAGCAACGGACCAATTCTCTGACGGATTGTATACATTGTCCTACCGTACTCTGCTGCAGGCCAAATCTCTGTCCCAAACACTGCACTGCACACTCAATTTCAAGGTTCTATAGTTACATTCAACACATATGCACGACAGATACAAGGCAAATTTATCAAGATTCCAGTCAAATTTGCTCAGTTTAATGAGTAGTTGAGTACTCAAACTCAACGTGCTTCTTATTTTCCCCCTTCAATTTCAAGGTCATATAGTTACATACAGCAAATACATATACACAATATACATACGAATCATTGAGATTCCAGTCGATATTTTCACAATCTGTAAAGCTAAATCCATTGAAACAAGGAGAAAGAATAAACCTTGTGGCGAGAACTCTGTCGCCGACGGTAAATTTTCCGGTTTTGTCGGCCGATCCACCGGGCAATATAGCATCAATGTAAGTCCCGCCATCTCTTCCTTTCCTGAACTTCAAGCCATAAGGCTGCTCAACCTCAACTTCATATGTCTCATACTTCTTTTCTCCTTCTTCTCCTTCTCCATCTTTCTCTTTTCCTCCTCCACCTCCTCCTCCCTCAGTTTTAGCTGTAGGCTCTATCTCCGATGCCTTCGAAGCAAAATTCCGGCGTTTTGCCAAATGGGTATTACATAAAGAAGACGAATTTCTTGAAAGGGAGAGATTTTTCGAGGAAATGATACTGGGTTGAGTGATCAAACTCGGGTTTTGCTTGGTTTGCTGAGTTCTTGGCAGTGAATGCGAAGAATACAGAGATGGATAACTGCTCGGAGCTAAAGACATGGTTGATTCTTTATCTTTCAGTTCGAGCTCAGAGACAAGTCAGAGAGAGAGATACAGAGGATTTAGTTGGATTTTGCCATATGGAGGAGCTGAGGAAGAGACGTCGTTTGTTTTGGATTACAAATTTGCATGATTTAGTGGCTATGCTTCAGTCTTGGTGTTTCGCCACGTGTCATCTTGTAATGGTTCAATGGGTTTGATCCTTTTCTTCCCCATACCTAAATTCGCATCTCCCCTCACTTGGATTCGTTTATTACATTACATACAGTCGAGTTTTGACTCTAAATAATGATCAGAAGACAAGGCACAACTGATAGCATTGCAGAGTTTAATCTCATGATTCTTCTACTGAGAACAATCCGTTACAGAATCTATTCACCTCTTGTTCTTGGATTTGTCTGACAAGTCGAGCGGCGACCACATATTGGCAAAACAAATTCTCTACCAATACCACACTTGTGTACCTCAGATCTATTCACATGCTTTGAGGACTTCACTGATTTGCTTGTTCTTGGATGAACTGGAAGAAACTGAAACAGAACTTGCTGTTTTGCATCCAAGTATGGATTACTCAACCAAATTTGAGAACATTTGATTCAAGCCTGATAAGAAATAAGAAGAATACTATGATATGGACGGTGCATCAAATACAACAACGCTCTGAAGATTGTCTTTGTCTACAAGACTGATTTTAGTTTGTCACATAGACATTGATCCACATAGTGATGTTAAATTCATTCATATGAACTAAATCGCAAAGTACATATTGATGGACATAGTGATTGTTAAATCTGTAACTTCTCCAACACCAGAATGAGAAAGAATTTTCATTAAATGATTGAAGAAACGAATCAAGTTAAAGATCTAAACTATTTAGCATTCCTAAAGAAGAAGAAAAGAATGTTTCCGTGTTGAGTTGGGAATCATCATATGACTTCAAGCGAGCAATAGAACACAAATGCAGATTCTGTATGTACCTCCATGTATATGGATTACAATGCTGGAGCCACCAACTTTGTCCTTTCCTTTTGGATCCTCCTCAAGTTATACTAGATTGAGCAAATCACAGAATAACACAGACACAGGCTTTCCCATGATCAGAGTCAATGTCGTATTCCTCACTGCAAGAAAATGAAAGCATCACATTAGTCCAAAATCCATTACAAATTCTCCACAAAACAAATATAAATGAATAACTTGAAGTTGTTAAGACAACTCATTCTTCATGTAAAAAAAACAACACAAAACTCCAAACTTTTTTTTCAAAAGAATGAAGGATCTGATTCCAGCAGCAAGAAACCCCTTATGGCCAAACTAATGGTCCCTAAATTTGAGAATCTCAAATTCCACACAATTTCCCTGTAAAAGACAGGAAAAGACCAACCTAGTTTCAAATTCTCGAATCTCAGCAAGCTCCTTAATCCCCATCACATCCACCCATTGTACCTTCTTCCTCTTCCTCCTCTTCTCCGCTTCTGCTGAATTTGAATCTGCCCTTCTGAGACTACTCTTCAGTGTGAAAGTATTTCCACCATTTTGACTTTCGTCTACCATAGCATCCACTCTATCTTCTTGTCCTCTAACCTCATCATTCACATGACCATCCACATGATCATCATCGTCATTAGTGGCTGAAACAAGAGTTTTCAAAGACTTGTGAGGGGTATTTTCCAACTTCAGAGAGCTCGCCGAGTATATGTGAGGGAAAGGCTTATGGAAACAGATCAAAGAGTACTGGAACTTACAAAGCAAAATATTCATCAAAACATGTATAGGGTCTTTGAAACAGTTGATCATCAATGGAGAGATTTCTTACACCTCTTTTTCCGAATTTAATCCATTAGGTGTGTGTGTGTCCAGATGGAATAAAGCTACAAACTTTTGAGCGACAGAAGAGCAGAGAACTAGTTTAATTTCTGGATTAGAAGAAGAAAACAAAAGAAACGCAGATAAACCCAGAAAAAGGGTTTCCAAGAAAAACCAAAATATGTATAAATCTTCTCTAAAGAGAATCGAAGAAGCATAAATATGAACTAATTTATGAGGAAACGGACAAAGAAGAAAAAGCAATGCCAATGCTAATTGAAAAAGAAAGAAAAAAGAAGTAGAAATTCCCTTTGACAACAATCAGCAATGAAAAAGCAAAGACTGAAGAGGAAAGGAATTGGTTGAAAAGGCAGATGCTTTTCTGATTTAAGAGGGACAGAGAAAGAGAAAGTAGGAATTTAAAAACCCTTGATTTCCCTGAGAATAAGGAAATAGAGGAAGAAGAAAGATCAAGTGGTGGACTTGTACACTCGTAGCGTTGTTGTTAACATTCCTCCTTTTTCTGTTAATTTATTGGGATTTGTTATTACGGATTGGCAAGAAGTCAAGAACCAACCAAACTTTGTACAGTGGACCTACCTGGAGAAATTTATAACTTGTTTTTTCAATGACTCCAAAACGATTGCTACTTCTCTATTTTAATATTTGTTCATTTTTTTTAAAGCAAGTGATTTTTAAGTTTTTAAAAGCTCAAAATCATCTACTTAATAGTAGGTATTATGTTTATACCAATTGTTACAATACATGTATGAAATATTGGATATATGTGTTTACACATTGATGCCTTTCATGACATTTCATCTCAGAACTTGGAGTTATGGAATTCAAGCTTTATCAAATCATTTAAAGGTTTCTCAAAGATACTACAATAGACACACATAAACAATACATTCTACAAGCCACATAGAGTGAAGCAATGCAAAACAGTGTATAATCTGCAGTAGCTTGGTTATGAGGCCATCCATCAGGAATCACAGTGTATCAAACCCATCCACAAAGATTCGACTAGATTAAAGAAAATGAATCATATTGGATCAAACCCATCCACAAAGATTCGACTAGACCAAAGCAAATGAGAGGAAACCAAAAGCTAGAATCTTTGGAACATTTTGCTTTATCATAACAGTGAATGTTTGAGAGTCACTAATAAGATTCCAATACCTAAATTCTGTAATCTCTTATTGAAACCTTATTCCAATGAATACATTGTTTCTGAATCCCAAATACAAAGAATTGATATTCAAATGTCATTGCAATCTCATGGCGATTACTCTTTTCTTATTCAGCTCGCACGTGTCATCACAAGTGTCTTCTCTTCCTAAAGATTGATTCTTAAGGTTTATCACTCACTTGAAGAAAAAAGAAAGGCTCAAGTAGAAATACAACGCACCTAAAGATATAACTAAGCAAGTTTGCATATGTCCTCGTATTCAATGGCCTTTATGACTCTTCCATCATAGGCACCTTTCTCGATCTGCACTTTAGCACAAAACTTCTCTGTATCCACACCCAACAACTTGGCATTTGAACCACGATACGCCCCATTCACTATCTTCACTAGTCCTCCAATCTGCGGAAGCACCGTCTCAAGCTCCTCCTGATCAACTCTCAAAACATGCTTAGAATCAAGCATTTCAATCTCCCCTACATACTTGTCAATCACTTTCTTCACAACACCTTTTTGCTTATAATACCCTTTCTCTGCCAAAGCCTTACTCATAACTTTCACTATTATCCCTTCGAACAACCAGTAATCTTTCCGATTCATCCTTTCCTTCTTCTTCTCTTCCTCCTTCATCAACTCATCCAAAGCTGATCTTCTCTCCATGTCGCTCCTCCCAAAGTCTCCGCCTTTTTTCCTCTTCTCCCCTTTCTCATGCTTCTCATTCTCTTCATCCTCAAACACGCGCTTGGAGCTCTCTCCTTTCTCTTTACCCGTACTAACATGTTTAACTCCTCCACCAAGAGAAAATCCAACCTTAACTCCATTCTTCAACCTAAGCTCTTCATCTTTCTTCTTCTCATGATCATCCTCTACAACTTCTTCTTGACCACTACCTTCACCTGAGCTATGACCACTATTGTTCAATTTCTGAGCAGCTCTCTCGATCTGCTTCTGAATCTCCCTCTCTTGTTTCTCCTCCTCAGCTAAATCACTCTTTACTCTCTTGTTCTTCAACCTCTCTTTAAACAAAGTCTCTGAATCCCTATCGATATATGTAATGAACCAACCTTTAGGTGTCTCTTCGACCTTGCACTTACCCGTTTTGCCTAAGTACTTGATAAACTCCGTCAAAGTCGCCCACTGCGTCGAATTCATGTGAACGTGGTGTCTGTCGTTGATGTACTCGTTGTAGACGACAGTTGCAGCTATACGAGAGAAACGGTGGCTCCGCCGCATCAGATCGAGGAACGTCTGCTCAAATTCCTCCGAGTATCCTTCGACAACACGAGTCGGATTCTGCCCGAAAACCTGCATCTGCCTCTGGTGAGACTCGCTCATACAATGACACTTGAACCCGTTCTCGTCCCGGCATTGCTTCTGACACATCTGGCAATACCAACGAAGCTTCTGGAGACCTTTGGCTTTGATCCGATTTGCAATCGCCTTTGGGGTTAGAAAATCGTTCTTACCCATCGATTTCTTCTTGGGTTTCTCGAACAAATTACGGGTTTTGGAATTAAAATCTAAGCTTTTCGGTAACTACAGTGATCAATTCAGCCGGAACAAAATGACCAAGATAAAATCTGGAGAGAGATTCAATCCAAGGATTGAAGATTCGCAAAGAATGGAGTCCTCGACGTCTGAGTTTTCTTCTCGATCGATTGGTTGAAATGCAGAGTTAGCGATAAACGAAACTCTTATCAAACTTTGCAATCCTAATCAAGATTTTAGGCCCATAAATTAAAATACTAATGGGCCTAATAGATATTCTGAAGCCCAACGTCTAAAGACAATACTGACATGCCTGGTTTAGCCTAATGAGCCTACTAGATATTCTTAGGCCCAACGTCTAAACACTAATGGGCCTACTAGATCGATGTCAAATATTATTAATAGGCGTTCGGGTATCCGTTCCGCTTCGTGTTGGGTTTTTCGGGTTTTCGGATTTTCGGAGTCAAAAGAATAAGATCCGTTCGAATATTTATGAATCTTTGGGTTGGATTCGGTTCAGATCTCTCTCGGTTCAATTCGGGTTTTAAATTCGGATTCGGGTTAGTTCGGGTTTTAAAAACGGGTTCGGGTTAGTTCAGGTTTTGACTATGAATTCGAATTGGTTCAAGTTTTATATCCGAAATAGTCATATATATGGGTTTGAATTATTTTGTATTTTTATCCAAATTTGGCATAGGTTATTCGAAATAACCAAAAGAATGTTATGATTCAAAAATAACAAAAAAAAAATTAAATTCAAACTTAAAACTAATCAATTAATAAGATATGAAATATTCAATTTTTATCTATTTAAACCAAATTCGGTTCTAGTTCAGATTTTGGGTATATCCGAACCCGAATCCGAACCTAAAATATAATTTCGGGTAAATCCGAACCCGAATCCGAACCTAAAATATAATTTCGGGTAAATCCGAACTCGAACCCGAATCCAAAGTATTAAACAAACAAAACCCATTCGAATATTTTCAAATACTCGTACCTATTCGGGTTCAAATATTTTGGATCGGATTCGGGTTCGGATTTCAGGTTCGGTTAATATGCCCAACCCTAGCATCGTCTGGTTTAGCCTAATGAGCCACTTATAGTAGGATTTGAACACAAAGATCAAAGTAAATTATGTATTCTTATTCTTAAGGCATAAAACATCTTCAAGAGGTCTAGAATTCTCAAGGTTCAAACCTTAGCGTGGGATTCAAGATTTTGTAACTAATATTCGTCTGTTACATACGATAGACAAAGAAAAAGTTAGCTTATACACGTAAGACAGATAAAAAACACATATCAAAGGCTTTGAAGATTCAATAACCCGTTGTAGAAGGATTCACAACTTTAAAATTGTGCAACATGAACAAACTCTACAAGAATGTGCGTATAAGGACTAGTTTGTGGGATGGCTAATAAGGAAAATGAAGAAAATAGGTGAGAATAACTAAATGCTTTGTATAAATCCGAATCTATTAAATTAGATAGCAAATATCCCAGAAACTTTTTTAACAAAGTAACCTTATCATGATGTGTTAATAACAAAAATGTCATGATGACGTTGTAATACCACAACAAGTTTTAGCTTAAATATATAAAAGGGTTTAAATTACTAGAATAATTACAATACATGCCATTGATATTAATTTGGTCAGAGAATCAATATATTTTATTCAACTAAGCAAAAAATAGTATTACATTTTCCAAAACAATAATTTTTAATTTTTAATACGTTAATTTATAAATAATTTCAAATAAATATAAATAGATTTAAGTTATTACATAATCTCTAATATATTATTTGAGAAAAAATTAAGAAAATAATATTATTCTTACGTGTTATTAACAGAAATATCATGCTTACATTTCATTATTACAGTAAATTTCAAATAAATATATAAATAAGGTTAACTTATTCGAATAATTATAATATATGTCATTGTTATTAATTTGATTAGAATATTAATATATTTTATTAAACTAACCAAAAAAATATTATTAAATTCATAAAAAATAATTATTTTTTTTCTTTCTTAATTTATATATACAAAAAATAATTTTAAATAAAAATTAAAATTATATAAATATTTAATTTATATTTATTAATAAAATATAATTTACAAATATTTTTTACCATCGTATAAATCTAGTTTATCAATATTTGTGAAAATCAAAGAAAAGTCAACCATATACAAATGATCACACCAACGCTTAGGTTAAGAAGAAGACTCGTCGCCATATTTGACTTTGTCAATTTGACATGTTCGGTTCCATTTTCTTTATTTGGGCAAAGCATAATATATATAAAGATGATTGTCAATCAATGCAAATTTCATCTCAGAGAAGAGAAATAACAATAAGCAAGAAAAGAACAAAACAAGAACAAAGATGGCTGCTTTGTCTGATAAACTAGCAGATGCTTACCAAAACGCAAGGCCAACATATCCGATCGATTGGTTTACGAAGCTTGCTGCTCGAACCGGTCAGCACAAATTGGCTTGGGATGTTGGTACTGGCAACGGTCAAGCCGCCATTGGTGTAAGCTTTCTTCCTCTTTCTCTCGACTCTCTCCCACCAAAAGTTTCTGTTTTTATATTTCTTGACTAGATAAAAAACGATCAGAGTAAAAGAACAATCTTATGCAAATTTCTCAGCTTTAGGTAGAGCGAAGAAGAAGAAGATGATGATGATGAACTGTTTCTTCCTTATGATTATGATTTAAACAGAACAAAAATCGATCAGTCATCAATGTTTTTTATATTAACAGCTCGCAGAATATTTCGAGAAAGTTGTGGCCACAGATATAAACGAAGCACAACTGAAACGAGCGGTCAAACACGAAAGAATCAGTTATCATCACACTCCGACAACGATGTCCGAAGATGAAATTGTTGCTCTGATCGGAGGAGATAACTCCGTCGATCTCATCGTAGCGGCACAAGCTGTTCACTACTTCGATCTAACAACATTCTACAACATAGCAAAACGTGTTCTCCGCAAGGAAGGTGGATTAATCTCAGTTTGGGTCTACAACGATCTAGTAATCTCCCCTGAAGTCGATGCCATCATGAAACGCCTCGTGGATTCCACGTTTCCTTTCAGAACTCCAATCATGAATCTTGCTTTCGACGGTTACAAAACGCTGCCGTTTCCCTTCGAAGGCGTCAGAGGAATGGGATCTCAAGGAAAGCCTATAACTCTTGACATTCCTCATAAGCTCTCGCTTAAAGGGTTTATAGGGTTCTTGAGATCTTGGCAGCCTGCAATGAAAGCTAAAGAAAGAGGAGTTGAGCTTGTAACCGAAGATTTGATCAACAAATTTGAAGAAGCTTGGGGTGATGATGATGATGTTAAGGATATTTTCTACAAAGCTCATATGATTGTTGGGAAACTTTCGGTAAATGATTCGTTTTCTTTGCACATCCATACTCTTCTCAAGTCTGTTTACATACTTCGTTCTTCTAATGAATCATCATATCTAATGCAGGCTTCAGATATAGAACGACATCGAAAGAGATTTGAATCCAACTGCGTAGTTACGAAGCTGAAGGATAGTAACAACTCAGCTGTCATTGCTTCAGGTTTGTTGTTTAAAAAGAAATATCTTTCACCACCATTATTTATCTCAAAACTAAGCATTAACGTTTAGTTGTGTTGTTAAACTACAGTGACGGCTGCTGTATTTGCTGGATTGGCAGCTTACTGTGCCTACTCTGCAAGGAAGAACACTTAGATGCTTTTGATTAATGGAAAAATGATTATCTGAATATATGTTACTTTTCGTCTTTTGAGTTTTTCCTTTCACGAAACAATTCTACCAACTAAGCTATATGATGCATTCGAGGAAAATGCAAGATTTGTCTATGTGTTTAAACCTGTGGTTTACGTGTGCTTTGATAATTTAAGTGAAACCAAGTTCATGATCTTAACTATAGGTTTAGACAAAAATAGCTAGCAAGTTTGAATATGTATGAATACTGAAAGTTTCATGATTAGAGTATTTGGATTCAGAGAATGCATTTTCCCAGCTCACTAGAGGCTCAGAATCTCTCAGTAAAGCGTTCAAAACTGTGACCAAACGATCATTTGCCACCTTCATATTTTCTGCATCTTAACCACATGCCTTCTCTGTATGTTTCTCTTGTAGAGGCAGTACCTACTATAAGCCTTATTTGGCTATACCGTAGGGTCCTTATCAAAGGCATTATCGATTGCAATGGTTGTTACCATTTACCAAGTAGGTATAGTGGTTGTGTACCAATGCGGTGAAGAGAGTTGTAAATTTCAACTAGAAGTCAGAAACTTTTTGATTCATGAGTCATCCACATGATGATCACTCCTACTTCTTATTTGACCCAAGGAAGATGCATGGGGTTTTAAGAATTAGGATTGTGAAGGTGTAGCACACCTTTCCAGACACGACCAGGTTCCAAAGAGATTGGGTTTAGCAAAGAAGATGGTCCAATACAGACATAAGCAGACTTTGTGTAACTCTCAAGCTTTGAACCAGGGCTATACACATACACTTCTTCAAATCCTTCTCTTCCGACTACCACTGAGTTTCTTCTTCCCTGAGGAAATTGACACATTTCATTAGTCCAACATTTAATCAATTTAAATAAATCTAGACTCAAGTTTCTATTACCCTGTCAATCACAGTGAAGCTCCTTGGAGCACATGTGTATATCCTACTCATCTCTTCATTCAATTGTTTATAATTGCTCTCTTCTTCCCCAGAAAACCTGGATTTTTCTTCCTCTTCCTCACCTTGAACCACCCCGAAACGTGGAAGAAACGGTGTCGTTTCAACAAAATCTGAACCTTCCAAACCAACTGCATATGTAGCCTCTGGTGTACTCACTGTCAAATAACTTACAAGTGAACAACCTTCAAGCCTGATTGATGAAACTCCTTTGTTTGTCACACAAAGCTCAATGCTCATAGTCTCTTTTCCGAGAGTTATAATTTGTTTCATTTCAATCCCTTTGTTCTCTTTATCAATTCTTCTCAATTCTACTTGAACACAATCATTTGAATCTCCAGTGATCCCATGGAGCCTCCATTCATTAATGTCTGATGAGCTAAATGCAGATGACACACCTCCTCTTATCATTACTTCCTCTTCTTCTTGTTCCACCCATGTATGGAGAAGCTCTACTTTGCCTCCGTGCCACATTCGAACTTTGTACGATGTTATCGTCCCACGTGTCAACATCACATTTGCTGAACTACCATTGTCCAGTGCCAATTTGGCAACACATGTCTCACCTAATCACATCAAAGTTTTACTAAATGTGATGAAGAAGACCAAAATTAGAGCATTATATATAAATACCGATATCTTCGAAAGTGGCTCCATGGCCAGAGAACTCTCGTCGAAGATACTCAACGTCGATCGGAAAGCAAGGGAATGACGCCGAAGATGAAGCTGATGCAGCTGATGGTGGAAGAAAAGAAGAGTCTAATCTCTTGACGAATTGATGTGGCAAAGAAGCGAAAGGTGAGCTCAGAAGACGAAGCTTTGAAGTTCTGATAAAAGGAAGAGTACTGCTATGTGAAACAATCGTGGAATGAGGCAGAGCCATTGTTGCGGCTCTGTAAATGTTTAAGCCAAAACTCACAATGGCCTTATCTTCTTTGCCTTCATGTGACTGACCATTGTTGCTTCTGTTGCCTCTGGATAATGGGTTGGGCTTTATAATAGTACACAAACCCTATCACAAGATCCAGCTCAAAAGCTTTTGACTTTGGGCGTTATAATTGTAAAAGCAAACTGGGTTTTCTTTCTTTTGCTCAAAGGTTCCAACTTTTGAATGTTATTCTCAAAAGATCATAACTTTTGGTCTTTCGGTCCAAACTGAATAAAAAAGGCATATCTTTCTGATCCGTAGTGCAAAAAAGAAAGAAAAAACGCTCAAAGTTGCAAAAAGTATAACAAAGTCTTTACCAACGCACGAAAAGTTCCGAGAGGAAAGTCAGATAGACGACCACCGAATTCCGGAACCAACCAAAACAAGCTATCAGCTAATTCAACACAGCCTCGAGCTAAAGGAAAGGAGATATTAGTTATGGTGTTCAACAGTGCGGCGGTTATGGCTGTAGCCGATGTCTCCACAGACACGTGGCAGCTGATTTGGAGGATTCCGTCGTCCCAGAGGATCAATACGCGCCAGCTTCTGGACATGGCTTTTTGCTACCCGATGTATCAGTTGAGTCGTTTCGTTCTCTGTTTATGGACTTTTATGTGTCTCCCTTCCTCTGATGATTCATTCTACTCCTACACTTATGAATCCTTCGCTGCCTCATCGGATGCTGATGATGAAGATCGACTTGCATATGATCATAATCTCTATAACCATCCTGAATATTCTGATTCTGATGATGATCGTTCTTTTTCTTCTTCTTCCTTTGATGACTATTATAATCATTTCCCCCATTCAGATTGACTATACTTTCACTTTTCCTTTCTGTAACTTTTCTGTTTTTCGAAAGTTACAATCTTTTGTTGTCTTTGAGATACTGTAAATTATTACGCTTGGATATTCAAACACAAAAGTTGATATACAAATCATTAATATTTCGATTTCAGTTTGATGTTTTTCTTTGAACAGTGAATGTGTTATTGAGATGCTGATTTGGATCATAATAGATTGATCTTATGCCATCAAGTATTGATTCTCATTTCCTAGTAAGACCAGAAATCTGATGGTTTTAGACACTTAGATTGTGATCATGAACCCAATAACCGAGGGTTTTTCAGACCGGAAGTCTTGAGAGACAGGAACGTGTGTGGTTTCAAGGATGATCCTGGTGTTTTCGGATATGTCAGCAGAAACTTCTCTTTCACCAAAAATTCTCTGCTTTTCTCAAACCCAATTGTTAGAGGTGGGTTTTGCATCAAGATCAAACTCGGGCTAAAATGAAATCGGTCCAATAATTCGGATACCTAACACTCCGGAACGATTTTCGCCGGTTTTGAGTAGACAAGAAAATCTTCCAAAACATCCGATCTCGCCGGATACTGAGGATGGTATTGAACGTTTAGAAGCATTTCTCGATACAGTATTTATTAACATTAATGCGTCATTTGTGACAAAGATCTCAAAAAATTATTAAATTAGAAGTGTATAAAATGAAAAACTGTTGGCAGACATCTCAAAATTAAGAAAGATTATTAAATATTTCGTTGTATTAGTATTCGCTGAACTGAAACATATCAATATCAGTTTTCCTTTTCAAATTGAAATCGTATTTCCTAAAAACTAAATTGCACTGTGTAATTCTGATTAGAGAATAAAGGTTAACACCAATCGTATTTGATGTTTCATCTCAAGTGATCGATTTGTGGATAGCACAGGAAAAGGCAAATAAGAAACAGTGTGGTATTTGTCATTAGGGGAAAACAATATCCAACGAACCCTAAAATCTGTCTCTCCTTCGCTACCTTAAGACAGAATCTCCCTGCACTGAGTGTTGACACATGTGATCAGTATGGTTTCATCTATGGTGTTTAACACACTAGATTTATATCTACGCCATGCGTGAGAAAAAATATTTGTAAATTATATTTTATTAGTAAATATAAATTACATATTTATATAATTTTAAATTTTATTCAAAATTACTTTTAAGATTAATTTTTGTATATATAAATTAAGAAAATAAAAATAATTAGTTTTTATAAATTTAATAGTATTTTTTGGTTAGTTTAATAAAATATATTAATTGTCTAACTAAATTAATAACACGTCAGAGTAAAATTATTTTCTTAAAATGTTTATCAAATAATATATTAGAGATTATGGTAGTAACTTAAATCTATTTATATTTATAATTAATGTATAAAAAATTAAACAAATAAAAATTATTGTTTTTGAAAATGTAATAGTATTTTTTGGTTAGTTGAATTAAATATATCTATTTTCTAACCAAATTAATATCAATGGCATGTATTGTAATTATTTTAGTAATTTAAAACTTTTTATATATTTAAACTGAAATTCGCTGTGGTGTTAACACGTCAGCTGGTATTTTTGTTATTAACACGCTAGAGTAAGTTTAGTTTGTTAAAAAGTTTCTCAAATAATATATTAGAGATGTTAGCATTTTCCAAAACTTGGATACTTTATATAGGTTCAAGAGACAACGTTGTTGAAAAACATATCACAGCTTCAGACTCAGTTTATAAACGCAGAGAATCACTCTCTTAGGCAATGTCAGCTTTTACATGGGCCGGACTGGGTCAACTTCGGCCCAATATGGCTGCAAACAAATTTCAAAGTTTAAATTTAAATCGTTGATTAAAACAGCGGTGCGACTAAAAATCTGTGATTAACCGTAACCGTAACTGCCGGCGACAGACAAACGAATAACATCTATCACAGCCGCAGCCGCATGATTGACCGCAGCCGCAGCTGCCTGCGGCGACCAAACGAACAGCACCAGTATCTAAGGCAATGTCAGCTTTTACATGGGCCGGACTGGGTCAACTTAGGGCCAATATGGCTGCAACAAATTTCAAAGTTTAAATTTAAAAAGAGTATGAAGGATGTTTGTCCAGTTATGACCCATATTTGACCAAATCAGTAATAACCTTTTTGTTTTTTGATAAAATTATTTGATATTTTGTGTGTACCTTAAAATGTATAATCATAGAGTGCATGAATTTTAGTGTGAAACGATAAAAGGAAGAACACATGTTTGACATTTTGCGTCAAAGATAGTAACAAGTCAAAATTGGATTCAAATGTTTCATCTTTGTAAAAGTGTATGTGATTCACCAGGAAAAAGAAGAACACAACAAAAAAAAACTGAGTCACATGTCTAAACAGTCTTTCCTTCAAGACAAATGCTTACAAATCCCATTCACATGATCATGTTCAATCATTTCAAACACACATCTCTACTACCTATAGAAATCCATGTATACACTTACACATTTATACATAAGTTTATATAACTTATGATTAGGATTTCAGGAAATTTCCCAATACACAATTTCTATATATGGACACCTTGAAACAGTTTTTCTCCCATCATTTCTACTTTTCATAAATTATATACAATCTAAAATTCGCAAAGTTTATAAAGGTTGCATTATGAACACAATAATTGCATACTATAAAGAAAATTTAAAGAAAAAATATTATAGCAAAGCTTGTGGTTCCACCTCCGGTCTTGTGAAATACATTAATATTATAACTAGATTTATATTCACGTCATAAACAAAAATTCACAAATTATATGATATTATTTATTAGTAAATGTAAATTAGATATTTATATAATTTTAATTTTTATTTAAAATTATTTTTAATATTAATTTTTGTATATGTAAACTAAAAAATAAAATAATTATTTTATACTAATTTAATAGTATTTTTGGTTAGTTTAATAAACTATATTGATTTTCTAACCAAATTAATAATAATAACATATATTATAATTACTATAGTAACTCATTTATATATTTATTTGAAATTTATTAAGATGATGATAAATTATCATGATATTTATGTTAATAACACGTTGGTGTGATGTTATTTTGTTAAAAGATGTCTCAATTAATATATTAGAGATTCATCATATTTTATTTTTTTCATCGTATTCTATTTCTTTCATCGTATTCTATTTCTTTCATCGTATTCTATTTCTTTCATCGTATTCTATTTCTTTCATCGTATTCTATTTCTTTCATCGTATTCTATTTCTTTCATCGTATTCTATTTCTTTCATCGTATTCTATTTCTTTCATCGTATTCTGTTTTTCATCATATCTTATCAAAAAGAGAAAAAGCTACAATTGATTTTTTTTTGCTGTTGATTATCATAATTCATAACACCTAACATAGAAAAATAAAACCTTTAGCTACAATAACTAATTTCTTACATGTGAAACCAATATCAATATAACGTCAATGGAGCACATGGCATAAAAATATGCATTACATAGACATGTACGCATTTGTAATTTCGTGACATTTTGCAGCGATTATCGATGACATTGCCCACTCTTGTTTTTGGACTTACTCTCAAGTGGACATAAGCTACAACATAATTTTCGACATTTAAATAAATAAAATGAAAAAGACAACTTCTGGGTGGCTACCTAATGGAACTTTGTCCATATCATCCCATTATGCCTGTTTTTTATTTATTATTCATGTTTAATTTTTGTATCAATTGTCTCAAATCTCAACCATTGCACTAAGAAACCAATCACCGACAACAAATCAATCACTCTTATTGAAACTAGTGTTCCTCATAAATCTTTTATGGGTCATTCTTAGTATAATCTAGATCCGATCATTAAGTAAAACGAGATAATAAAAAACAAAAAAGTAAATTGCATAAACAAATATTAGAAAGTCCAGAGGTAGATAAATCCTAATAAGTATTTAACGAGTATAAATATATCACAAAATTAGGTTTTCTGGTAGCACCCACCAAGAAAAACACCCAGAGAATTCTAAGAGAGAAAATTCGTGAGGAGAGAGAGAGGAGAGAGAGAAGAGAAAGATTTACAACATGTTTGGTTGTATTGTAATTCTTCTAAGTCTATTTTCTCTAAAGTTGCTTCATTGTAAAAGGGTTCATCAGATTTATAGTGAAATTTGTAAGCGACAGATCCACCCGAGAGATACCTTAAGTGGAAACTCGGTAATCAAATCTTGTGTCTTTATTTTTAAACAATCCAAAACCAACACCAAAGACAATCAGAAAGGATCATAAAATCCTAACAGTATTGTATTTGGGTTCATTATTTTCAATTTAGAGTTTAATTTTTTTTTATTAAAATATAGTTTTTAATATATTTTAATTTTAAATTTATGCTATTATTGGAAATTTAAATTAATGATATTATTTTTGGAACAAAAATTTAAAAATGTGCTATTTTAAATATTTGACCCTTTTTTAACGAGGTATAAAGTTTTAATATCTTTTTTAAATGTGAAAAAATAAACTTTTCAATTGAATTCTTTTTTTTTTTACTCACATCGGATTCCATTGTTATTCCTTTTTTATTGGTTACTTTTTACTTCTTTACAATTTTACCCTTCTTCGTGATCCGTGCGTTAGCCATGGGCTCACGGGCGTGACATACGTATGCAGCTTCTCTCACGTGTGGCCTTAGGTTACAACACGTGTGATCTCTACCGTTAAACTTCTCTGGTTACACTTGTACTGGTAGTGACTTATCCGAACCATACTGAATCATGACTCGACGGACGGTCCTTAACGACGTTAACTAGGATTTTTAACGGTAGACTTCCGAAATTACTCTTAAGTACGTATTTCTTTTGGGTTTAGTTTGGTCAACTATACAAAATTATTCGATAAAATCTATTTATACCTGTATTTTTTGGGTTTTTTTTAACTATATAAACTATATTTTTCTTTCACAAATTACATAAAATTTATAAATTATTCTAATTGTAGAAATTTTATTAATATTTACGCGTTAAATAGCTACTAAATTTAGTTATAATTCAAAAATCTAGTTTTAATTTGAGTTTATTTTGAAATTAATACCAGATTTTTAAAGTAAAACAAGGTTTAATAACAATTTAACGTGTAAACATTAACGGAACTTCTGTAATTGGAATAATTCATGAAATTTATGTAGTTTGCGAAAGAAAAATACAGTTTATGTAACTTATAAAAGATCCAAAAAGTACGGGTGCAAGTAGGTTTATTCGTATAAATTTTTTTCACAATATTTTTGGAAGATATATACCATACGTGGAGAAAAACATTCGTAAATTATATAATATTATTTATTAGTAAATATAAATTATATATTTATATAATTTTAATGTTTATATTATTTTTAATATTAGTTTTTGTATATGTTAATTAAAAAATAAGAAAATTATTTTTTATAAATTTAATAGTATTTTTTGATTAATTTAATAAAATATATTGATTATTTAACTAAATTAATAACAATTATTCTAGTAATTTAAGTCTATTTATATATTTATTTAAAACTTACTGACACGTTAGCATACATTTATGTTAATAACAAGTTAAAATGAAGTTATTTTCTTAAACTAATCCTCAAATAATATTATAAAGATATAAAATTTTTATAAATATTTTTTTATTGGACTATAACAAACCGACCCAATAATCCAACTTTATACGAAACTTTAATACATTTTATCAAATAGAATCAAATTCCATATATTTAAAATTGATATAAAATTGATGCAACCAGTAATACACTTCGTTCTATATATATCTCTATATGTCGTCACACATATCTCATAATTTATCCGTACACATAACTGTTATAGCATCAAAAATTATAAACATATTCATATTTAACCTAGTTATGGGTATGTAAAGTTGAAAATAAATAAATTATGTGTGCTCCTTTGACCAGTCGCTAAACGAATTACAAACTTACAGATTTTTGTTCTCATTATATTAAAAAACTGTATGATGGTTTATATTTATTTACTTTTTCTTACCTTTTCACATTGTTTTACGGTTAATTACCTTTTACCGTTGACGAAAATTGTGGAGATTAAATAAATTACTAATATCGGTAATGTAAAACAAATTAAATAATAAAAATATAAATCAAATAGTGCAGAGCAACATGCG
The DNA here is from genome assembly GCA_018901935.1 of Pugionium cornutum. Taxonomy (NCBI): domain Eukaryota; kingdom Viridiplantae; phylum Streptophyta; class Magnoliopsida; order Brassicales; family Brassicaceae; genus Pugionium; species Pugionium cornutum. Next base: position 27,348,093 of record CM032156.1, on the reverse strand, counting down.
TACAGGATTAGAGCATAAGAATCTTTGTCTTAGTGATAAGTGATAACATTGAATTTTGAATTATATTATTAATCGTGGATGTAACGCCAAGCTGGCTCTGTTCTTTCTGACCATTTCACATTGTCTTCTTAAAATCTTTTATTTTTATAATCATTTCAGTAATCAAATTAGAATTGAGAATTCATCTTTTTGTTTATTTACATCAATACTTTGGGTCCTATGCAACCTACATTATACTGAAATTTGTTCCCGTCATTTTCCATTCATAATGTCTATATTAAAATTGTATTCGTTTTTATTAAATATGGGATTTAGTTTCGTCAAATTACACAAATTCATGCGACTGAACCTATTTTTATGCGTATTTTTTTGATCTTCTTTTAATTACATAAATTATATTTTTCTTTTATAAATTACACAAACTTCATAAATTATTTTAATTACAAAATTTTTATCAATGTTTACACGTTAAATAGCTATTAAATCTGGTTTTAATTCGAAAATTTAGTTTTAACTTGGATTTATTTTGAAATTAAAACCAGATTTTTGAAGTAAAACAATGTTTAATAACAATTTAACGTGTAAATATTAACGAAATTTTTGTAATTGGAATAATTTATGAAATTTATGTAGTTTATGTAACCTATGAAATATCCAAAAAGTATAGATACAAATAAGTTTATTTGCAATAAATTCGTATAATTGACAGAAATAAATGTTTAAATATTCTTGTGCAAAATATTTTGAATATATAGAACAATTTTTTTAAAAAGATAGATAGGAAAAGGCGCAATATTCTCCATATAAAGTAAGTGTTTTATGACTGTGGTGAGACGAAAGAAAAGTGAGTTTGAAATGAGAAAAGAATATAATATTTTATTGTTAATAATTCTAGAGAGAGGGGAAGTGAAGTGATAAGAGAGAGAAAGTGGAAGCTTTGTGTAAGTCTAGAGGGGTGTGTGAGAGAGAGAGAGAGAAAAGTAGAAAAGTTTGGATTTTGATCTGTGTGGTTGGATTTTTGCGAGAACGAAACCAGACCCAACGAACAACATTTTTATTCAGCTGTTAAAGCTTTTCTACTCGTTAGGGTTTCTTTCTTCTTCCTTTTTGGGGGGTTTTTGAAGCTCAGAAAAGCGAGGGTTTTTAGTGTTTCTTTATTTTGGCGACAATGGGAGTGGTGTATCTTAGCACGGAGAAGTTAGCTAGAAGTTTCTTAGTGTGTTTATGCCTGTGGGGGTTCTTCTCACTATCCTGCGCCGCAAGGTCCGGTGTATCAAAGCAGAAGTTTGAAGTGAAGAAACACTTGAACAGGTTGAACAAACCTGCTGTCAAGAGCATTCAGGTAGGGCAAATCTTTCTTATTTTTTAAAGTATTTTTGGGGTTTTCTATTTGGATTGATGTTGATAGGCAAAGGGAGGGAAATTTAGAACATTATCATAATCTGATGATATCTTCTCTCTCTCTCTCTCTCACTCCTAATACACATGATGATTTGTTTTACCTTTTTATTTATTTTGTTCTGATTGAACAATAAGTAAATATTGTCCCAAGATTTCTTAAAGATCTTCAAAAATGCTACTCCACATTGAGGTGTCAGTTTTGACAAGAAGATCTCTTTTCATTTTGTGTACTGACGAAAGTTTTTTACTTGAACGTGATTAAACAGAGCCCAGATGGTGATATGATTGATTGTGTTCCTATCTCAAAGCAACCAGCTTTTGATCATCCTTTTCTCAAAGACCACAAGATTCAGGTCCAGAGGAAAAAAATTGAGTTTGATTTTTGTTTTGGCTTTGTGTTTTATGTTCCAAGTGCTGATGTTTAATTTACTGGGGTTTCTTTAGATGAAGCCTAATTATCATCCTGAAGGACTCTTTGACGACAACAAAGTGTCTACTAAATCAAAAGAGAATGAAATGCATATCACTCAGTTGTGGCACCGATATGGTAAGTGCCCTGAAGGAAGCATTCCCATGAGGAGGACAAAGGAAGATGATGTCTTGAGAGCAAGTTCAGTGAAAAGATATGGCAAGAAGAAGCACAGAACCGTCCCTTTACCTAAATCTGCAGAACCTGACCTTATTAACCAAAGTGGTCACCAGGTGAGTCAAGTGTGACTGTGCAAAAGTTTCCTTTTGTTTGTTTCTTGATCTGAGATGTTTTCTTTGTTTTGGTTCCTTGTATTGTAGCATGCTATAGCTTATGTGGAAGGAGATAAGTACTATGGAGCTAAGGCGACTATAAATGTGTGGGAGCCAAAGATACAGCAGCAGAATGAGTTCAGTTTGTCACAGATATGGCTTCTTGGTGGCTCATTCGGACAAGATCTTAACAGCATCGAAGCTGGTTGGCAGGTAGGACATTGTTATCTCATTGGTTAACATCTAAGAAATGTAAAAAATGAATTCTGTGAAACTCCTTTTCATGTTTAGTATATTGATTCTTGTTGATTTACTACAGGTGAGCCCAGATTTGTATGGTGACAACAACACAAGGCTCTTCACTTACTGGACTGTAAGTTCCTGAAACTCCTGTGTAATCAGATTCTTTTGGTCATTTGCTTCCGTTTTTGCTTAGGTTTCTCGATTTTTCTTATGTTGCAAACTAATTACAGAGTGATGCGTATCAAGCTACGGGTTGCTACAATCTTCTTTGCTCGGGTTTTATTCAAATCAACAGCGACATAGCAATGGGAGCTAGCATCTCCCCTGTCTCTGGATATCGTAATTCACAGTATGATATCAGTATTCTGATTTGGAAGGTATGTTAAGCCACACAGATGATTGATAAAGAGACAAGCTTAAGTGCAATCCAAAAGACAAGAAAAGCTAAAATCTTTCTATATTAATTGATGTGGAAATGGTCTGTTAACTTTGTCACAGGATCCAAAAGAGGGACACTGGTGGATGCAATTTGGGAACGGCTATGTTTTAGGATATTGGCCATCTTTTCTCTTCTCCTACTTAACAGAAAGTGCATCTATGATTGAATGGGGAGGAGAAGTAGTGAACTCGCAATCAGATGGCCATCACACTTCAACACAGATGGGCAGTGGTCGATTTCCAGAAGAAGGCTTTAGCAAAGCAAGTTACTTCAGGAACATTCAGGTGGTCGATGCTTCAAACAACCTCAAGGCACCTAAAGGACTGGGAACGTTCACTGAACAGTCTAACTGTTATGATGTTCAACCCGGAAGCAATGATGATTGGGGTCATTATTTCTACTATGGAGGTCCTGGTAAAAACGAGAACTGTCCATAAAGTAAGCACCAAGTAGGGTACTGCCTTGTCTCTCGGGTTCTCTTGTCTTGTGAATTCACCATGTCTCTTTCTACACACAGTTACTATATCCACCTTCTCGAGTAGTTTTAGGGATGGTAAAACTTATGTGATGGTTAGTTTTGAGGTATGTTTGGCTTCTCCTTCGCCATGTAAGTAGATGGAGAAGAGGAATGTGTGGCTTAAGGTTCTTTGAAAACTCAGAGAATTCTGGCCCTTAGTAAAATATTAATGTCTCCTTTGTATTGTGATTTGTTTAATCAAGTGAATGAATCTTTCTTTCTCTCACTCTTACTAAGAAATCTCACAAAAACAATTCCCAAAATTAAAAGTAGCTTTTGCCTGAATGAGTGAATTAATCTCCAGAAACCTACTCCATAATTCCCTTTTTGACAATAAGAAATTTTATTTTGTTTTCTCCTTACTTTTTGTTGTTAAATTTGGAAAGAGAGAGAGAGAGAGATGGTCTAAAAAGTGATCATGGATTGCAGATGATCATTTTATATGGTAATGACTGATTCATGAACTATCTTTTTGGAAGATGATATTTTTGCATATGGGTGAATGATGTATTCCTTTTTCCTTTTCCACTTTTTTCACATTACAATCTTAGTTAAAAGGAAAAAAAGATTTCATAAATAAACATTAAGAACTCATAAGTATAGTCTGCAAAAAGTTATGCAATTATATTTGAAATTTACAAAAAGTTGTTATTGATAATTTGTCTTTTCATTATTCCATATCTGCCTTTTCAAAATCAATATGGCCTTCTAAGTTCAGTAGACAATCTTTGACTTAAAGGTCTTAAAATAGGGATTAATTTGTGAAAAGAAAAGCATTTAAAATTCTAATGTATATTATATTATTATATTATATAGTTAAATGTTTAAAATTTTATGACATAGACATTGGTATTCCACCTCTTTTGTCCTGGATATCACGATTGAGCTAATAAAACAATACACTTAGTTAAATTTTTTATCGATGTTATGTGTAGAAAAAATATTCATAAATTATACAATATTGTTTATTAGTAAATATAAATTAAATATTTATATAATTTAAATTTTTCTTTAAATTATTTTTTAATATTAATTTTTGTATATATAAATTAAAAAAGGAAAATAATTATTTTTTTACGAATTTAATAATATTTTTTGGTTAATTTAATAAAATATATTGTATTGTAATTATTCTGTTAACTTAAACCAATTTATATATTTATTTGAAAATAATTATGGTGATAATACGTCAGAATGACATTTCTATTAATAACACGTTAATATAAAATTATTTTTAAAAATGTTTCTCAAAAAATATATTAAGGATTGTAGTCTTTTGGTATTTTCTCTGTTAAAAATAAATGTTGCTCGGCCTCTGATATTACAATAGTTTTAATTATATTATAAAATGAATTTTATGATTTTTCTAAATTTAGACCAAAGAAGATAAAAATAATAAAATTGAAAAGTTGAATTTATAAATAGTAAAATGATTATAAGTAATATACTTTGAACGAAATAGAAAAAACTAGGACAATTAATTAAAATAGCACTATTTCAAATTTTTGTTCCAAATATAACAGTTATCATTTAAATTTCCAAAAATACCAAAAATTTAATACTAAAATAGTTAAAAACTTCTTTGTAATAAAAAAATTTAAACCTTAAATTAGAAAAAGTGAAACCAAATATTATGTTTTAATTATATATATAATTTATTTAAGATAAATAATTATTCTCACATAGTAATTTGTGCTATTTTGAAATTTTATTTTTAATATACTAAATTTGAAAGATAAAATTAAAATAGTGTTATTTTAAGGTATTACCCAAAAAACTATTCGTTTAAAATATATAAACAACATAATTTCAACCAATGCTGTTAGAGTCACAATAGAAGACTTAAAGAAAATATAGCTATGTTTATTTATCCATTGTTTTGCATTGATAATTTTGTTTTATGTTATTTATTTTTCACAGATTGTCTTGGTTTTTTCTTAAGTAAATAAATAATTTGAAAAACTTACAAAATTAGAATAAAAGGTTTAAAATAGAATATCAACATATTTGACACGACAATAATGTAGCCATGTTAGTCTGCCCAATGCCATGTAAGAAATCTTCACGTGTTACAATTTTTAATATTTTACTTTTATTAATGATGTAGTTGTGTTTTCCATTTTCTATTTTTATTATTTTCTTGAAATATAAAATATTAAATTATAAATATGCGTAAATCTAATCTAGTTACCTGATAAAACCTTTACAACAAAATATACATTTTATAAAATATTTTAAGAACTGTTTATAAAATTAAATAAGACTTTATAAATTATAAATGGATTTATAAACGTTGTATATTTGTATGTTTATAAATGACCGTATAAATAATTATATAAAATAATATTTTAAAAATAGAAAATAAATAATTACATTTATTGAAAAATGGTATTTTTGAAATTCTATTAAATTTTTTCCCACTATGTTTAATTTATAACTATTACAAAGATAGATAGTTAAAAAAAATACCATAAAATACCATAAAAATTGTTTCTTCCAAAAATACTATCAACTAAAACACGACTACAAAATTCTTTTCCAATACTAAAATAACTTTTAAAAATTTATCAATTAAATATTTGAGGTTGAGTTTAGTATTCTGTTTAGGAGTTTTAAATTTGGGCACAAATTTAAATAAAATTTAAAACTATATTTTAATATTCACATTTTTAAGTTTTTTAGATACCATAATTAGAAATTTCCCATATTTAAGTATATATCAACTATATTTCAATAGCAAATACAATGAAGAGCAAATGTCTAAAATAGCACATTTCTAAGTTTTTGCCAAAAATAGCATCATTAGTTTAAATTTCCAATAATAGCACAAATTTAAGATTAAAATGCATTAAAACTATATTTTAATAGAAAAAAATTAAACCCTAAATTGGAAATAATGAACCCAAATACAATACTTTAAGTTTATATATAATTTATTTAGAATAAATAAGTATTTTCACATAAGTATTTGTGCTATTTTTGGGAATTTAATTTTATGATGCTAGATTTGGAAGAAAAACTTTAAAAAGTGTTATTTTAGGGTATTACTCAAAAATGAATGCAAATATAATAATTTAACTTTATGTATAATTTATTTAAAATAAATAAATATTTTTGCATAATTATTTGTGATATTTTTAGTAGTTTAATTTTATAATGATAGATTTTATAAAAATTTAAAAGGTGTTATTTTATTTTATTACTATTTAAATTTTAATTTTCGTTTTATAGATATTTTTATAATAATATTTAGTAATATTTTTAGAAAAATAAACTGGTATTTTTGTTGTGATATTTTTCAATTATTGTACAAATAAATCTGCAAAATCATTCCATTCTTACTGACCAATAAACAGTCAGTGCGTTTTTATCACGTGATATGTCATTGGTACGTGGTTTACACACGCTTTGTAGCGTTAGTTGGGACAGAGTCATAGCTTTTCTTTATTTATTGTTTATATTAATTGTTTTTTTCCACAGACATTTTTCTCTCACTACAAACTATAGAGAGAGGGAAACAGAGAAAGGTTGAAGCTTTTTTTTTTTACTTAACGGTTCCACACGCACACATTCGAGGGTAGGGTTTTAATCTTACCTTCTCGCTATCCATTCCCAAGGTTGAGAAAAACTATCTGAGATTTTATTCAGAAAATTTCAACCTTTTTACAAAAAGCAAGAAAACCCCAAGGGAAGTGAATTTCTGTTTCACGAGCTCGTAGAGTAAGCCCTAGCTTAGTTTCTTGCTTGACAGCTTAAGTCTCTGAGATAAAAACCCTACTAAAGAAAAAAAAAACCCAAATCTGTTCCCAAGATGTCTCATTTTGCTTGAGGGTTGAAAATTTTCAGGTTTAGGCGATCCCTTGTGCTCTGATTACACTGTCATGCCACTGTACAGTAAGCTCATTTCGGTCAAGTAGGTATGGATCCCCATTTAAGCTGGGTTGCAAAATTTCGGCTTGATTTTATTCTTATCGGTTAATTTTGAGCTGCGTATTTGAGCTACTCCGTGCAAGGTTGAGGTTTTAACTTCCCTGTGACATAATTTTGATTTCCGAGTTGCATGGCGTTGTAGGCGGGAGAAGAAGCCATGGAAGGGGATGACCGAGGGGTTTTACTGGCTTGTTTAATTTCGGGTACCCTTTTCACGGTTTTCGGTTTGGGTTCGTTTTGGATACTCTGGGCAGTTAATTGGCGGCCATGGCGGCTCTATAGGTAATTAGTCCATATAATTTGGGCAAACTCTAGTCTCTAGGTGATGTTTTGTTATCTATGGCCTTCAAAGTTGCTATTTCTGTGTTGTATTGAGCTAGAACCAGAGTTGAGTGAGTGATTTTGGAATGTGTTCTGTTGTTGCAGCTGGATCTTTGCTAGAAAATGGCCGAAAGTATTGCAAGGTTCTCAGCTCGATGCACTATGTGGTTTTCTATCTCTTGCTGCTTGGATTGTGGTAGTATCCCCTATTGCAATCTTGATTGCATGGGGTTGTTGGCTGATTATGATAATGGATAGAGATATCATTGGACTTGCAATAATAATGGCCGGAACTGCACTTTTATTGGCATTCTACTCGATCATGCTTTGGTGGAGGACACAGTGGCAAAGCTCAAGTACGTTTACAAGCAGCTCTTCTTATTTTATTTCACAAGATTCCTTTGGCATTTTACGATTGATAATACCGATGCCACATAATGGTAGTACATGAAGTATCCGATGTAGGAACTGTTACGATATAGAATATCCTATATTTGGACAGGAACAAGAAGTCAAGAACAATGGAGAACATATCTGACTCATCATAGGCTGCTCTAGTCTGTACTAATCGTGAATTTACTTTTGAACTTGTTTTTACTTTCTACTTTGAAACAACAGGAGCTGTCGCTCTACTTCTCCTTTTTGGTGTTGCCTTACTCTGTGCGTATGAGCTTTGTGCTGTGTATGTTACGGCTGGTGCACATGCATCTCAGCAATATTCTCCTTCTGGTTTCTTTTTTGGTGTATCGGCAACCGCACTGGCAATTAATATGCTCTTTATCTGCCGAATGGTCTTTAATGGTAAAGCTTTCCTAATCCATACATGGCTTCCCAGTTTTCATTAGTCATGCAATTGTAGCATAATCAACATCAGTCTCCTCAATTCTTCATGTAGTGCAAAGCTACTCTTCCATGTCGATTAACATGTACGGTTTTGACTTCAAGCCTTAACCTAAGTTGTTGAATTGCTCAAATTTTTTCATCACCACAGGAAACGGGTTAGATGTGGATGAATATGTAAGGAAGGCATACAAATTTGCTTATTCCGATTGTATAGAGCTAGGCCCTGTGGCATGTTTGCCAGAACCACCAGATCCTAATGAATTATATCCCCGACAAACCAGCAGGTAAGTTCTTAGTTCTCTACCTAGAAATTAAATAATTTTCCGGCATAGCTGGCCCCTTGCTTAAATACTGATCCTGAATTGCGCAATCAACAAGCTATTGAATATTGGGAACCAACCGAAATCTGAAACAGGTTCTGAACCAGTAATCCTAGTGATTTTTCCGTTACTCTCTAGGTTATGATATGTTCATTACTAAGCGCTGAAATGTTCTCATCCAGATTATTCCTAATCAGCTGCAATTTGTTGCCTACCAACTTTGCCCTTTGAAAATAATTTAAAACATTCCTTTTTCCTTGCATATTTGTAGGGCTTCACATCTTGGCCTACTGTACCTTGGCTCACTCATAGTTCTCCTTGCGTACTCGGCCCTATATGGACTCACAGCTAGGGAATCACGGTGGCTCGGAGGCATTACATCATCTGCTGTTATTGTTCTTGGTACGAAGATAAATTTTGTTGCATATATTTGGAGCAGAAGCAGGCTGTTCGATTATTTCTAACTCATCCTTATGCTTAATCTCATGTAGACTGGAATATTGGGGCATGCTTGTATGGGTTTAAACTTCTTCAAAATCGTGTTCTGGCACTTTTTGTTGCTGGCACATCTCGTCTTTTCCTAATATGCTTTGGCATACACTACTGGTTTGTGTCTGAGCTAAAAACTTGGCACTTATAGATTAGAGTTTGTCCCCTACAAGGCATGCAACCTTTTATGTTTTTTTTGTTGTTGCAGGTACCTAGGACATTGTATTAGTTACATTTTTGTAGCATCAGTTCTATCAGGTGCTGTTGTTTCCCGTCATCTCTCTATAACAGACCCATTGGCTGCAAGAAGAGATGCCTTACAGAGCACAGTGATCCGCTTGAGAGAAGGTTTCCGAAGAAAAGAGCAGAATAGTTCATCAAGTTCTTCAGATGGTTGTGGCTCAAGTATTAAAAGAAGTAGTAGTATGGATGCTGGCCATGCTGGTTGTACCAACGAAGGTAATCATACCACAGAATCGTGCACGGCCGACAACCTAACTCGAACAGGCAGCTCTCAGGAGGGTATTAATAGTGATAAAAGCGTAGAAAGTGGAAGACCAAGCTTAGGTTTACGCAGTAGCTCATGTCGTTCTGTGGTCCAAGAGCCTGAAGCTGGAACGTCTTATTTTTTGGACAAAATTTCCGATCAGAATAACACTCTGGTCGCTCGTTCAAGCAGTGGAATTGACAGCGTAGGATATGAGTCTAGCACATCAAATTCTGCAAACCAACAGCTTTCCGATTTGAATTTGGCTCTTGCTTTTCAGGATCCTAGGATAACCTCGATGCTTAAAAAGAAAGCAAAAGGTGATCTTGAACTGACTAATTTGTTGCAAGACAAGGGCCTGGACCCTAACTTTGCTGTGATGTTGAAGGAGAAATACTTGGATCCAACCATATTTGCATTACTTCAGAGGAGTAGTATGGATGCAGATAGAGATCACCGCGATAACACTGATATTACAATCGTTGACTCAAACAGTGTTGACACTCTGCCAAATCAGATTTCCTTATCCGAAGAATTGAGGCTCCGGGGGCTCGAGAAGTGGCTTAAGTTGTCCAGACTTTTTCTGCACCATGTAGCAGGCACACCAGAGAGAGCATGGGGCCTCTTTAGTCTTGTCTTTATTCTTGAAACAATCATTGTAGCCATTTTTCGTCCGGAAACCGTCACGATTATGAATTATAGTCATCAACAGGTGAGTTCCAACCTCTGATTCAAGTTATTAACAGTTTTTTGGGTGCAAATTGCGGCACGCTTTTCTCAACTTGAAACTTGTAACATTGTTGGAGGTTATTTTATCTTTGCTAACTTATTTTTAACCTAATTGTAGTTCGAATTTGGTTTCTCTGTGCTCCTGTTATCACCTGTTGTCTGTTCAGTAATGGCTTTTCTTCGGTCACTTCAAGTTGAGGAAATGGCATTGACATCAAAATCGCGCAAGGTATGGCTTGTCTCTTAGTTTGGTATGTTCACTAGTACTTGTTGTGGATAATGCAGATACCTTATGATGTTGTTAGTGTTCTAAATAACATCCATTTCTATGTTTTCAGTATGGCTTTGTTGCCTGGCTGCTGAGCACATCAGTTGGATTATCACTCTCTTTCTTGAGGTGCTAGGGATTATATCTTTTGCTGAACTGCTACCAACATTTTTTACATGGTCACATTTTGATGTTCTCTTCACAAAAATCGCGTCTGGTTCAACTTTGCAGTAAATCGTCAGTACTTTTGGGAATGTCCTTCACTGTGCCCCTCATGGCAGCATGCCTTTCTATTGCTGTCCCCATATGGATACATAATGGGTATCAATTTTGGGTTCCACAGTTATCATGTGGGGATCAGGCAAGAGATTCACGATCTCCTAGGATGAAGGTCTGTCTATTTTTTTTAACCTAGTGGCTAGTGTCGCTCGTTGTCAAATAAATCGTTCTAAATAAAGTTTGTTTTCATTTAAGGGGTTTATTCTTTGGATTTGTGTTGTGCTGTTTGTGGGATCTGTAATTGCTCTTGGTGCAATTATATCTGCAAAACCGTTGGGTGATTTGAAGTACGAGTTGTTTAGTGCCAGAGAAAATAATTTCACGTCACCATATACATCTTCTGTATACCTTGGTTGGGCAATGGCATCCGGAATTGCTCTAGTAGTTACCGCCATTCTGCCAATAGTCTCGTGGTTTGCAACATATAGGTTCTCCCATTCTTCGGCTGTCTGTCTCGTTATATTCTCAGGTGACTTGTGTTTCTGTTAGTTTGCGCTTTACTTTTGTGGGCTTTCTCTCTTCTCTAAGTGATTCTTATTATCCTCTTCATCTGCTTTCTAGTTGTTCTCGTGGCATTTTGTGGAACATCGTATTTGGAGGTTGTGAAATCTAGAGATGATAAGTTGCCGACAAACGGCGATTTTCTTGCGGCCTTGCTTCCACTTGCATGCATTCCAGCGCTACTTTCACTATGCTGTGGGATGGTTAAATGGTGCACTGCTATTTCTTCTCATTGCCTATTAAATTACTCAGTTTCAATGAAATAGCCTTTTTGATTGTTTTGTGTTGTTCTTTGCAGGAAGGACGATTGTTGGATACTATCTCGAGGTGTATATGTTTTCGTTTCTATAGGTCTTCTTCTTCTTTTTGGTGCAATAGCAGCTGTGATTATGGTTGTCAAACCATGGACAGTAAGTCCAAAGTTGCTGACACAATTTTCAAAATTGTTGGCTGAAATTGATCCATCTGATACATCTTTGGGTTTCAATGATAACAGATAGGCGTGTCTTTTCTCCTAGTTCTTCTCCTTATAGTGGTAGCAATTGGTGTAATCCATCTTTGGGCGTCAAACAATTTCTATTTGACCAGGACACAGACATCCTTTGTCTGCTTTCTTGCCTTTCTTTTGGGTTTGGCCGCATTCCTTGTTGGATGGTTTCAAGGTAACGATTGCTCATCTTTAAATTTAGACTCCTCGTACTCGTAGAGGTGAGACCTACTCTACTAGTACATCAGTTATATACATGTTTATTTTGCAGAAAAACCATTTGCTGGAGCATCTGTTGGTTACTTTGCATTCCTTTTTCTGTTGGCTGGAAGAGCATTAGCCGTGAGATAATGAACCTTTTGCAAAGAGTTGAACAGAACTGTGCTGTTCATGCATTCAAATGGTGGGTTAACACTATTTTTTTCTCTTAGGTTCTTCTATCCCCACCAATTGTGGTATATTCTCCAAGGGTACTACCTGTGTATGTCTATGATGCTCATGCGGATTGTGGAAAAAATGTCAGGTATGTTCAGCCGCTTGAGTATTCTAAATAGTTACTCTTAATATTTACCTTACTGTTCTTCTGATATGTTCTGGTGTTCTGAAATAATGACTATGAAGATTATGCTGATGAACTTTCATATCTTTTTATTGATTGCATTGGGATTTTTTCAGTGCTGCTTTTCTCGTCCTCTATGGAATTGCATTGGCAACAGAAGGGTGGGGTGTTGTTGCTAGTCTGATAATATATCCTCCATATGCTGGTGCTGCTGTATCAGCTATCACCCTTGTTGTAGCCTTTGGGTTTGCTGTTTCTCGTCCCTGTTTGACTCTTGAGGTTAGTTTTCTTGTTGTTTGATCTATCTGTTCCTTGGAATAAAGATTATTGGTTGCTGATTAATTTTCCTCTATTTTATATCCCTGTTGTGTACTCTTTTTTGGTAATTCCTTCTGATGGTCTCCAGATGATGGAGGTTGCTGTACGTTTTCTTAGCAAGGATACCGTAGTGCAAGCTATCTCTCGATCTGCCACTAAAGTACGTTACATTTTGATGTCTTTCTTAGTGTTTTTTTTATATTATGTTATTGGCCTTAATTCAACACATTGACATACAATAAAGCTGTATGGGATGAATAATTTCTTACGCCTTGTGCAACTTCTTAATGACAGACAAGAAATGCTTTATCCGGCACGTATTCAGCCCCTCAAAGGTCTGCCAGCTCTGGAGCTCTTCTGGTGGGGGACCCCTCTGCAATGCGTGATAAAGCAGGGAACTTTGTGCTTCCTAGAGATGATGTCATGAAATTGAGGGATCGTCTCAGGAATGAAGAAAGAGTTGCTGGATCGTTCTTCTACAGAATACAACACGGAAAAAGATTCCGTCATGAACCATGTACAAATTTAGATTACAGAAGAGACATGTGTGCCCATGCAAGGGTCTTAGCACTGGAAGAGGCAATTGATACAGAATGGGTGTATATGTGGGACAAGTTTGGTGGTTATTTATTGCTGTTGTTAGGTTTGACAGCAAAGGCAGAGAGAGTTCAGGTGAGTCCTGATTCTAAATTTTCATATACTATCCTCTATTTTTCATAAGACACGATTCTCATGATGTTGTAGGATGAGGTACGCTTGCGGCTCTTCTTAGATAGCATTGGGTTCTCTGACCTAAGCGCCAGAAAAATCAGTAAATGGAAGCCAGAGGATAGAAGACAATTTGAAATAATCCAAGAGAGGTACAGGTTTCTATTTAATTAAGCAATGTGGTTTAATGAAGCTGAACACAGACTTGTTTCCTCTTTTTTTCCATGTAAAATTAAGCTATCTGAGAGAGAAAGAGATGGAAGAGGAAATCCTCATGCAGAGACGTGAAGAAGAAGGGAAAGGTAAAGAAAGAAGGAAGGCTCTTTTGGAGAAGGAAGAGCGCAAATGGAAAGAAATTGAAGCTTCCCTTATTCCATCTATTCCTAATGCTGGTAGCAGAGAGGCAGCAGCCATGGCAGCCGCAATACGTGCTGTTGGGGGTGATTCTGTCCTTGAGGATTCCTTTGCAAGAGAGAGAGTCTCGGGTATTGCACGTAGGATACGCACTGCTCAATTAGACCGACGTGCACAACAGGTAAAAATAATTTGCATTCTGCAAGTGTACTTTCCAATTAGGCTGATTACTAGATAACTAATAAAAGTTATTTCCAGACTGGTATTGCTGGGGCAGTTTGTGTTCTTGACGATGAACCAGTGATAAGTGGTAAACATTGCGGCCAAATGGACGCAAGTGTCTGTCAAAGTCAGAAGATTAGCTTTTCCATTACAGCAATGATCCAATCCGATTCTGGACCTGTATGTCTTTTTGGCACTGAATTTCAAAAGAAAGTATGTTGGGAGGTTCTGGTTGCTGGTTCTGAGCAAGGAATTGAGGCTGGCCAAGTTGGGCTTAGGTTGATCACTAAAGGTGAGAAGCAGTCAACCGTCGCCCGAGAGTGGTATATTGGTGCAACCAGCATAACTGATGGAAGGTCAGCGTTCTTTCCCCTCAGTTTCGATATTGTCATATTTTCATTCCAGGACTTTTTTGATACATATTTCACATGATCTTCAGTCATTTATATTTGGTTTTCCATCTCAGGTGGCATACAGTGACAATTACAATTGATGCTGATGCGGGTGAGGCTACTTGTTACTTAGATGGAGGGTTTGATGGCTACCAGACTGGGTTACCTTTAAGTATTGGTAGTGTCATTTGGGAACAAGGGGCTGAGATTTGGTTGGGTGTTAGGCCACCTATAGATGTTGATGCATTTGGCAGATCAGATAGTGATGGAGCCGAGTCCAAGATGCATCTAATGGATGTTTTCATTTGGGGGAAATGCTTAACAGAAGATGAGGCCGCTTCTTTGCATACAGCCATTGGCATGGCTGACTTAGACATGATTGATTTGTCTGATGACAATTGGCAATGGACGGATTCACCCCCCAGAGTATGTTTACTCCTGTCGAATGTTGGCATATTTTTTCTGATGTTTGTGGGGGCTAATGTGTAAGC
Organism: Pugionium cornutum; assembly: GCA_018901935.1. Taxonomy (NCBI): domain Eukaryota; kingdom Viridiplantae; phylum Streptophyta; class Magnoliopsida; order Brassicales; family Brassicaceae; genus Pugionium; species Pugionium cornutum. The sequence goes on along the minus strand of CM032156.1, from coordinate 27,333,054 downwards.
TCATACCGATTCTTGTTGGTTCTTTTTTTCTCTATTACTAGGTCGATGGTTGGGAGAGTGATCCTGCCGATGTTGATCTCTATGATAGGGATGATGTGGATTGGGATGGACAATATTCCAGTGGGAGGAAAAGAAGATCAGGTCGGGATTTTCTATTTAGTGTCGATTCCTTTGCTAGAAGATACAGGAAACCCAGGATGGAGACACAAGAAGAAATAAATCAAAGAATGCGTTCAGTTGAGTTGGCTGTCAAAGAAGCTCTCTCTGCACGAGGCGAACAGCAATTTACTGACCAGGAGTTTCCTCCAAATGATCGCTCTTTATTTGTGGATACAAAAAACCCCCCTTCAAAATTGCAGGTAGGGATCGTGAATGTTTTCTCCTTTTTTCTGTTGTTGGTTGACCATCTTCTCTCTTCATGTGTACCCTTCAAGTCGACTAAAGATTAACAACTTGATGGGCACTCTTAACCTTTTGAGCTTGTCACAATTCAGGTTGTTTCAGAATGGATGAGACCTGATTCCATTGTGAAAGAGAACGATAGTGATTCCCGTCCCTGCCTGTTCTCTGGGGCTGCAAATCCTTCAGATGTTTGCCAGGTTTTATCTTTTACTTTGTTCAGTATGTGATACCTCCTTCTGATGCACAAAATATTATTCTTGACCAAGTTCTTCTTGTACGAATTTGATTCAGAATGATTCCAGACATTGTCTTATAGCTGGTTTAACTTGTTCTATAGGGGCGTTTGGGTGATTGCTGGTTTTTAAGCGCTGTTGCAGTTCTGACAGAGGTTTCACGAATATCTGATGTGGTCATCACTCCTGAATACAATGAGGAAGGAATCTACACTGTTCGTTTTTGTATTCAGGTTGTTATCTCAAATTTATTTCAGTGTGCTGCCTTTACACTGTTCGTTACTCTCTTGAAGCCTCCTCTATGATTTCGGTAGTCAGTTGTTTCAAGTCTAATTGCTTTCAACTTCCAGGGAGAGTGGGTTCCTGTTGTTATCGATGACTGGATTCCATGTGAATCACCTGGTAAACCAGCCTTTGCAACAAGCAAAAAGCTCAATGAAATATGGGTCTCCATTGTGGAGAAAGCATACGCCAAGCTCCATGGTTCTTTTGAGGCACTGGAGGGGGGACTGGTTCAGGACGCTCTTGTTGACCTAACTGGAGGTGCTGGTGAGGAGATTGACTTGAGGAGTGCTCAAGCACAAATTGATCTTGCAAGTGGCAGATTATGGTCTCAATTGTTACGCTTCAAACAAGAGGGTTTTTTACTTGGTGCTGGAAGTCCATCAGGATCAGATGTTCATGTATCTTCCAGTGGCATTGTACAAGGGCATGCTTACTCCGTCTTACAGGTATGTCTGGTTGGATAGCATTTGTGATATCCTGAGTTGGGGAACACGAATTTACTTACCTCTCCCTTCAGGTGAGAGAGGTTGATGGGCACAGACTTGTTCAGATCCGAAATCCATGGGCCAATGAAGTTGAGTGGAATGGCCCCTGGTCAGACTCATCCCCAGAATGGAGTGATCGGATGAAGCACAAGCTGAAGCATGTTCCACAGGTAGTTTCTATTGTGCATTGCTTATTTGTGCTCACAACCGCATATTTGCACATAAGTATATGTAAACACGATATGGTTCGTTCCATTAAAGTATGTTATGCGTACTGATCCTATGCATTTTGTTCAACAGTCAAACGAAGGTATATTCTGGATGTCTTGGCAAGATTTCCAGATTCATTTCAGATCGATATATGTTTGTAGAGTATATCCTCGTGAGATGCGCTATTCAGTCCATGGCCAGTGGCGGGGTTATAGTGCCGGTGGCTGCCAAGATTATAGCTCATGGCATCAAAATCCACAATTCCGGCTGAGGGCTACTGATTCTGATGCATCTTTACCGATTCATGTTTTCATCACTTTAACTCAGGCACACGCTATTTCTTTTAATGCAAACCGTTTTTGTTTTTCATTTATGCAAATCTTTTCGTCTGACAAAGTGAATCTCATTCTGCCTTACTTACAGGGCGTAGGTTTCTCAAGAACAACTCCTGGATTTCGTAACTACCAGTCAAGCCATGACTCACAGTTGTTCTATATTGGAATGAGGATTCTTAAAACCCGTGGACGGCGTGCTGCTTACAACATATTTCTTCATGAATCTGTTGGTGGAACAGATTATGTGAACTCCCGAGAGATATCATGCGAAATGGTTCTTGATCCTGACCCTAAGGGTTATACTATTGTACCGACCACTATACACCCAGGGGAAGAAGCACCTTTTGTTCTTTCAGTCTTCACAAAAGCCTCCATTGTCCTTGAAGCTTTGTAGTTCCCTTATAGGCAGATGGCTCTCTCCTTCCTTTTCATCAACTGGCACCCCATGAAAATTTTCCAAATGCTTGTGTTGTTCAGGGGACTAAGAAGGCTCATGGCTCAATGTTAAAGACTTCTTTGCCCGCAATCAGCGCAACATTAAAGAAGGTAATTTCTTAACCTTTCTGCAAGAAGTGCTCTTTTCCCATCATATCATTCACTATTACTCATTAAGATTTAACTCTCCTTAACAGCATCTGATCTGATAGCTGGCCGTTGTCTGGTGACATTGACTTCCTGTTCTGCATCATAAAGCTAGCGGCTCAGAGGATAAATTGTACCAAAGAAGGCACTTTTCACTTTTTCAGGCATGGCTCTCACCAGCGGCAACCCATTCCATCTGGATCATGGGGCACGCATCAAATGTACATTTGTAGGTATTGTGACAAGTACAGATTTATCAATTGTAGAACAACTACTTCGTAAAAGAAACAGGAAGGGAAATTGGAGAGTTGTGACTTGTTTGTTAGGTAAAGGGTTGGTAGTGGTAGTTGCAGTTTTGGTTGGTGTGTTGTAATCTTCAGACACTAATCTGTGTGTAGTTTTTTTTTTCACTCTCTCGATGTGTTTGGAATTCTCATTCCACTCTCGCTCATCCATTTCTAAATAGAGATTCAAAAACTTAGTTCTCATCATGAAGCTCTCTGTACATGAAAATTTCTAAATGCAGAATCAAGAAGTTAAACAATATAAATGGTGAGAAACGAGATTTTGATTAGGAGATTAGCTTCGAAAGCAAAGCATCAGCAAAAATACAAGTGCCTCATAGTAGACCTGCAATGAAGAGAGGCATCTGAAAATGTAATGAAAGCAAAATAGATTCTTGTGTGTTCTCCTTTATAGCCTTCACAAAAATCTTTGAATATTTCTTAAGTCCTTTTGCTCCACCGTTCTTCACTCTGAATCGCTTTCCATGCTCCCCATTGCCTTCAATCCTCTTGGTCTCTTCATAAGAACATGAAATTACCACATCATCATTGATCAGCAAAGAGACTAAGTGTTCTCACTATCTGTTAAGGGAAGAGACAGGGACAGCAAAAAATCAATACCTTTTTTGAAGTCTTCTTCTCTCTTACTTCATACCTCTCTTTGCACAGATCTGATAACCAAGCACCTGGACTCACCAGCTGCATAAAACATACATAGCCATGAGACTTGCATCATAGCCAAGGGATTATGAAGAAGAGAAATGATAAAAGTTTATGAAAGGACTCACAAGCAATGTCTTCTGAACCAATTTGGCTCGTTTCTTGGGTCTTTGAGGAAGCTTGCACCCTTTCATAGCCAAGAAATCTTCTTCCTTCTCTTTATTTGACAAAGTTATAAACAACTTTGGCCAGACATGCTTCTTGATTTCCTTAACAGGTTCCTTCATAATTTTTCCACACTCATCTGTACCCATGGAACCCCTTGTTGTGTAGTATCTATCTTCCTTCTCAGGTGATGCCACAAATGATCTCCTCAGATTAACTGGAGAATCTATGATCCTATCACCACAGAGACATAACAATGCTTTACATGAAAAGAAGTAGACAAATTACTCCAAGAGAGAAGTAACAGCTCTGAATAAGAAACTTACTTATTTGAACGGTTAAGATGTCGAGAAGGAGAGCCTCTCTCGGAAGAGACAGCGCGCGAAATGAGTTTCCGTTTAGTCAAACAATCAGTCGACTTGCCATTTGTAAGGCTTTGATCTTTCTTCACTTTCATGCATCTAACCCTTTTTCTCTCTCCCCATTGCAACACAAAATCTGCCTCTGTGGTTCCACTTCCTCTTTGTCCCTTCACTTCTTCCATTACACAATACTTAACGCTCTATTATCCTTACACAACCAACAAAGAGAAACTCAGACATAAAACATTCTTCCAGAAATAGGCAACAACAACAACAACAAAAAAACACAACAACACTGAGAAAGTTACTGTCTTTTTGTAGATTGAATGCACACAAAAGGGGGAAATCCATTTACAATCATACAATTTTCTGATTTCTAACAATTAACTGACATAAACCACACATACAGAAGATCAATCTGAACTAATTTGTAGAAACAAGACTCACTAACCTTAAGATCTGTAAGTTTAACTCAGCGACTTTAGCTTCCAGAGTATCAAGATTATCCTGCAAAGCAGTAATATCCAAAAGAGTATAAGAAAACTAGAAAAATAGAGTAAAATCTACCAATCAAATTTTAAATACAATAAAGAGTGTTGACTGCAGAATCGATTCTTCAAATTTCTAGAACCCAAATCCACCATTGTATTTTCTCGGCAGAAAAATACAGAGACAATAACCAACAGAAAACCCACAAAGAAGAACAAAATGATAAGAGAACACTTACAACTGTTAAACTTCATGAAACCAAAGACAGAAACTCAATGAAATTTCTGATAAAACAGAGAGAGAGAGAGAGAGAAGATAAAGAAAGAAATAAAGTAGTTATATTTTCTTCTCTAAGAAGATAGATTCAAATTCCACCAAGAAAGTGTACAGATTTTCTGGGGTTTTCTACAACTTCTCGATGAGACAGAAGATCGAACACTGTCTTTTTTTGTTCTCTCTCTCACTTGTGCTATCTTTCTTCTTTAAACACACACACAAGCAAAAAAAAAAACTGCTTACCCTCTGGTCTTTACTGCGACGCTCACCTTTTTTTTTGCTTCTAATTTTTTTATTACTCATTAATAATGACCGTTCGATACAAAATGGACGGCAAGATGGACTTCTAGAAGTTAAACGTTGTGTTATTAGGAGAAATTCGTTATGGATAAAAACAAATGACATATCGACACGTGTAATATTGAGACGAGAACACGTATACACCCATTTTACTGGATAATAGTCTCTATTTTCTGTCGAGAAAATCTTAAATAAGATTTTACGTTTAAGACAGTAAATAGATTTTTGTACCACGCGCCTTTGACATCTGATTTTACAGATTTGACCCAAAATCCCATTAGACTTTTAAGGCGACGGATATCACGCGCAGATTTTGGGCGTGCGATTACATTTAAACACTAAATATCTATATAATAATATCTTAAAATAACATTTTTTTAAAAAAAAATTTCAAATTCAACATTTTTAAACTAAAATTCCAAAAATAACATAAATTATTTTTTTAAAAATACATATTTACTATAAATAAATTATAAAAATTACAATATTATATTTGAGTTAATTTATTCTAATTTAGAGTTTAATTCTTTTTCAATAAATTTTAATATATTTTAATATTAAATTTATACTATTTTTTGAAAATTTAAACTAATAATATTATATTTATAACAAAAACTTAAAACATTGTTATTTTGTCGATCATCAATATTTATATATATAATATATATTCAATCGTGGGCTAATATAGGCATAGAATTGGTCCTGAAACCAAGCGAAACAATCTCATATTTATGGTATTTCATATTTTTGTAAAAAATCGGCGTTCATTATGAAAATATTATAATTAAATAATATAAAACGATGATTTTTTTTTTTTGTAAATTTGTTAAACTCAGGATCGGTCTTGTATAGACATTGCTTCTGGGTTTTTGATATATTTACATTTTCTTACTTCATACCTATTTATTACATTTTCTTACTTCATACCTATTTATTACATTTTCTTACTTCTTATTATTATATTTGTGTTTTTCTTGATCACATTACATAATAATTCAAGTTTCTCACCAATAAACATACAAATATAAGACGACAAACAAAGTATGTCTATAAAATTAATGGTCAAGCTAATCATATAAAATGGGTTGTTAGACTGCTATCAAGCCCAATGAGTTTCAAATACTGTGTTTTTATTGTGTGAAACTGACAGTGTGTTATATATCATGTCTAGATTTCAGAACTCAATTGCAGTAATAATAAGAGTATAGTATAATGTAGTTCTCCTGAATAAAAGAATGGAAGTTTTAATGCAAAAGTATTAGATAAAAAATTAGAAAAAATGATCATTAAAATACTGAATTTTTGTGTTTAGTTCATTTAAATATCAATTTTTTAATAAGCCATTTAAATAATGATTTATAATTCATTAGACCGATTTAAATATGCAATTAGTCAATATTAACATAAAAAATAACACTGTTAACTTTAATAATTATTTTAACCAAGTAAAATTAGACACCGCATTATCGTTAAAACTATTTTTGATGTTAATTTGGTGTTAATATTGACTAATCGCATAATTAAATTGGCACAATCAACTATAGATCGTTATTTAAATATCTCATTAAAAATTTGCTATTTAAATGATCTAAACAAAAAATTTCAGTATTTTAATGACTATTTTTGCTAAAAAATAATTTTAATAGAGGAAAATTCGCAAATTTTTATCCAAAAAATATTTCGATATTCGATTTATACATGAATTATAAAAAAGTGCAAAAACATAGTATATTTATTGATAAATTCAAATTTCATAAATAAACTTTTAATTTTGTATTAATTCGTATATACACGTTAACGAAGTTAATCTATCGTTAAGTTAAAATAATGTAGACACCACCTATTGCTGAAGTGAAATTGATTTTTAAATCGCAAATATAATTAAAAAACGTCGTTTTGAAATATCATTGAAACGACATTGTATTAAATATCATCTTTTTAAAGTTAAAAAAACTTTAAAAACAATCACAATAACCGATTACAGAACATCAAAACAACTTCGTTTAAATATAATTTACAAATAATTTTTTCCACTATAATATAATATTATTCGAAAAGAAAACATTTGAATCTCACCACAACGGTCCACTTAATTTCAAACTAAAGAGGCTCCACTGGTCGGAAAAATTATTCTTTTATCTTAAAATTAACACAAGGAAATTTTTTAAAAGCTCACTTTTAAGAAATCACACTGGTCGGCTTTGTTTTAAATCATTTGCTGATTTAAAAAATTAAACCGTTGGTTCTAATTCATGCAAAAAGAACGAAATGAGAAGGAGAATTATCCCTAATATATTATTTGAGAAACTTTTTAACAAAGTAATTTTATTATAATGTGTTAATAACAAAAATATCATGATGATGTGTCAACAACACAACGAGTTTCAGTTTAAATATATAAAAAAGTTTAAATTATTAGAATAATTACACTACATGTCATTGATATTAATTTGGTTAGAGAATCAATATATTTTATTCAACTAACCAAAAAATAGTATTACATTTGTAAAAATAGTAATTTTTATTTCTTTAAATTTTTAATACGTTAATTTATAAATAATTTCAAATAAATATAAATAGATTTAAGTTATTACATAATCCTTAATATATTATTTGAGAAAAAAAAATAAGAAAATAATATTACTCTCACGTGTTATTAACAGAAATATCATGCTTACATTTCATCATTATAATAAATTTCAAATAAATAGATAAATATGGTTAAGTTATTCGAATAATTACAATATATATCAGTTATTGTTATTAATTTGGTTAGAGTATTAATATATTTTATTAAACTAACCAAAAATACTATTAAATTTATAAAAAAATAATTATTTTTTTCTTTCTTAATTTATATATACAAAAATTAATATTAAAAGTAATTTTAAATAAAAGTTAAAATTATATAAATATTTAATTTATATTTACTAATAAAATATAATTTACGAATATTATGCGTGGGTATAAATCTAATTATATGTAATTGAAGAAATTGACAGACTTAGAGAACAATCAAAATAAAAGAGCAAAGACATCATTTGTTATGGGTGGTGGGTCCAATCTCATGCATAATTTTATGTTTTGTGTTTTAAAGCTTTTTCCAGCTGTTTTTTTTTTGGTTATTGTCTACAATTAAAACAAATATGCTATTGAAACATTGCAATTACTAAAGAAAACAAATACGACTATAAAAGTTTTTGATTTGTAACTCGTGGGATGACGTTTTGTTACGTAATTTTGAAAGTATTGTACTACTTAACAAACTGCAGAATGGTGAATAAAACTCAAGATTTAACAAATTAAATTTCATTAAACAAAAAAATTGGATCTATATATTAGATTTCATTATAAGTAGATTAATATTAATATTTTTAAGTTTTAATTAAAATTACTAAATTTTACAATACTTTTAATATTTTGTCAAATAATAATTGAAGTGTATTGAAATACTTTAAAATATTATTTTTTTGCATATATATATTATTAAATTTTGGAACGATATTATTTTACCACATATACTATGATTGTTCATGGTTTTTCTATTTGAATTTCGGACTTTTCTATTACATCATACAAATTAATAACACGTACCTTAATTTTACACGAACTATTAACATGTTTTCACAATTCTACAAATCGTTATATTTTAAATAAATCACGATTAATTGAAACTAATTATATTTACCATATAACCCAAAAACCGACCACGAGTAATTTTGGCTAGCGGGTTATGTGGGTTATGTGATAGACGCAATTACCTTCAACTGATCGTGATTTATTCAAAAATAGTGATTTGTAAAATTGTAAAAACATATCAACAGTTCGTGTAAAATTAAAGTGTGCATTGTTAGTTTATATAGTGTAATAGAAAGATCCAAAATTAAAGTGGAAAAACCGTATATACAGATAGTAAAATAGTGTTGTCTCTTAAATTTTAGTATATTCCATCGTTTGAAAATTTTCTAATTTCGCATAAATAATTATATTTTGCTCTATAGAATATATCTAGTTTTGTAGCTTAATTTCATACAAGTTGTGTAACTAAATATTAATTATATATTAGTAATGAGGTAGTTGGTCATTTTCATAGTTTGGTGTGAACATTGGTACAAATTTCAAGGAAACACTAAAACGGCTAATTGACCTTTTAATACAGAGAGATAAAGGTAAAGGAGTAGTTTACAAAATAATTTTGATGAAATAATAATCCAACACTTTGCAATTTTTATTAACCACATTACACTTCGGTATTTATTTTAGTAGTTAGTAATATTTCGATATTTAAATATAACAAAAATAAAAACTTAGAATTAGATCAGTGAATTTCTAACATATTTTTTTAAAAAAATAATACTTTAAAATAATATTTTTTAAATTTTTTATTGTAAATCTAGCAGTTTAAAAATAAAATTCCAAAAGTACCATAAATAATTATTTAAAAATACATATTTACTTTAAATAAATAATATATAATTTTAAAATATTATATTTGAGTTTAATTTTTTAATTTATGGTTTAATTTCTTATATTAAAATGAATTTTTAATATATTTTAATTTTAAATTTTTGCTAATATTGAAAAATTAAAATAGTTATGTTATTTTTGGAACAAAATTTTTTAAAATATTATTTTAGAGCATTTCCTTTTTTAAAGCATGCATAATTAGAAATTAAAGTAAAATTAATCTCAAAGAATATACAGTAAAATAGTATTTTTAAAGTTTTTATTTCAAATCTAACAAATTAAAATTAAAATTCTAAAATAACACAAATAAATATGTAAAAAATTCTTATTTACTCTTATTATATATAAAATTAAAATGTTATATTTGATTTTATTTTTTTAATTTAAGATTTTTTTTATTAAAATAAAGTTTTAATGTATTTTAATCTGTGTTATTATTACAAATTTAAATTAATAATATTATTTTTGAAATAATTTTTTTTAAAATACTATTTTACATAATTTATCTTAATCAAATATGGTGTAACTTATTTTCCTTTTGAACATGTGAACGCACTTAACTTTTTTATTATTATAAAAATCTTTAACAAAAATTAGTAAAAAAAATTATATAAAATCATTTGTGAGGTTGGAAAGAAAAAAAGGACAGTGGTTGAGAAAGAAAAGAATGTGATGATTTGGGGCCAAGAGACAGCCAAATTGGCAGCTGTAAAATCTCACATAACACAAATTGTTGTTATAAATACACAATACAATCCCCACACAACTATTATCATCATCACACCACACAAAAGAATAAATCAAAAAAAAAAATCTAATCTTTCCTTTTAAAGAATTTTCATTCAAAGGAATGGAAGCAATGAAGATGATGGTTGTTGTCATGGTGGTTGCAGTGGCTTTCTCAGCCATGGGAAAAGCGGCAGCTGCTACCATGGAAGCTCCGGCGCCAAGCCCAACTTCTGATGGTTCTATGTTCGTGCCAGCATTGTTTGCATCTGTTGTTGCTTTAGCATCATCTGTTCTTTTCTTTTGAGCCAAAACCACACACAGATTTTATCATTCTTTTTCTCTTCTCCATTAGTTTCTTCTTTCTTTCTTTCTTTTTGTATTTGTTAATGAGTTTGTGTGATTTGATTCTATTGTCATAGATAATGTAATCATCTGTTCTGTATTATTATTGATCGGACTGTTTATTGATTCAGTTATCTTACAATCTGTCGACAAATCCATGAAAAGCGACAACACATAACTTGTTACTGGAAGTTGCAGATTACATTTATGTTTGGTCCACACAAAGATTATCAATACTTTGGAATTGTCTCTAAGGGTTTGTGGAAACACATACCATTAGACCAAACATTAATCTAACGACTCTAATGTACTGATAACTATCTGATTCATACGGCTCTAATGTACTGATAACTATCTGATTCATAGATCTTATATTGAACGAATATTTTCTAACTTTTTAAATAGTTATATTTGTCGAATTAATTATCTTTTGTTTTATCCCAAAAAAACAAAAATAATAGAGACTAGTCTAATAGTTTTGAGAAAATTGCCAAATTTTTTAAAAATATTGTTAAATACTTTATTCACATTTTCGATGTATGTGAGTAACGTATGGATAATTTTTTCATTCATAATTATTTTCATTTGCTCAAAAACAAATATTCCAAAAGTATATTGTATGATTTTTCAAATTGTTTAATCTTAATTGTTAAAAACATTAATCTAAAGGGTCTAATGTAATGATAATTATTTGGAAGCTTGTGTGGGGTCACTATGATAGTGTTTATGGTGCCTTAAGGTAACATGAGTTTCCATGTGACTCACTTCAGAAAGAAAAGTAAAAAGATGAGCCCAAAAATAAATGATATCTCATGAATGAACCAGACAACCTTAATTGCATTAATCCATATATGTAACTCAGAGATTTAAAACAAAAAACCAGATTAAGCATAATAGTCTATGAGACTTACAGATAGAACTGATGGCCATTCTTCTTTCATGTAGATTTGCTCTTTCCATTTTAACTCAATCATGTAGATCAACAACTACAGGTTGTTAAGGCTTAAATCCGACTTCGTACAGAAACTAGTAGTTCTTGCTTCATTTGATCTCTCAATACTCTTCTCAGTAACTTGTTAGAAGCTGTTCTTGGAAACTCAGACACAATCTTCACAAAGCTCACCTTGCAAAATCCATTTTAAAGCAGACAAAAACTTTTGGTAACCTTGGATTTGAGCAAATACCCATCAAAGATAATTATATTACCTTGAAGAGAGGATTGAGATCTTGTTGAATACTTCTTGAAATTTTCATCTTTAGCTCTTCTTCACTCTGTTTCTTGAACCCTTCTTTCAAGATTGCGAATACAACCAGCAACTCTGGACCACCGTTAGGCGGCATTAAGCTGACTGCAGCCGTCTCAGAGATACATTCATCGGCTTTATCACACACACGTTCGATCTCAATGGAACTTGTCTACGTTATAAATGAGCAAAAAGATGAGGAAATTTCAAACAAGAACCAAGGTGTATGTATATAACACAATGTGGTACCTTAATGCCTCCAAGGTTCATGGTATCATCAGCTCTTCCTTGAACATTGAAATATCCTCCAACAATTCTCTTCACGATGTCACCATGTCTTCTAAGTCGCTGCAAAACAGAACAGAACCTAACAGTTCAAGTGATTCGTTTCTGCAATTTGGTTTAGTGTGAATATACAGTGTCTTACTAACTACTACTCACTGTTTCTTTATACATTGGCATTCCCTTGAAGTAAACCTCGTCGTGGTCTGCGTTGAGAAGTCTATCCGTAGCCCCCAGGTATTGCGGAAACAAACCAACTTCTCCAGTACACGGATGATCATCCGGCTGCAAAAACCAGCCTCAATCAATCTCTGTATAGCCTTAGGAAAAACATACAAATGTCAAAAGTTTCAGTTTGGTACATATGGGACACCATTTTCGTCGAAGATGATGATTCTAGTTGTCATAGATGGTGTGCTAAACGCTCCAAAAGCCTGCGGTTGAAGTGGGCTTCCTATGATGTATGAAGAAGCGAGTTCTGTGCCTCCACAGCATTCGATCACAGGTTTGTAATAAGATTTAGAAGAAAGCCAGAGAACATCATCAACATTTGAAGCTTCTCCTGTAGTGGCGAAATACCTAACAATGCACAAAACAGCTTCTGAGTCAAATCTTCTCAGAAAACCACAGAAACATATACAAAAACCTCAACTCGCTACTTTATCTTTGTCCAATTAAGCCCTTCCATACAGTTTTTCCTCTTCCAAGTTTTCACCAAGCTCGGAACAGTACCAAGAATACTAACTCCAGCATCCTGAAGTAATGTCAAGCACAAGTAAGTGCCGGATTTATCAACTGTTACCAACATTGAAAAGGAGACAACAATGGACGTGTCATGCCTGAACAAACTTTCCAAAACCGCGGCCAAGGGGAGACCCGTGATAGAGAGCAAGCGTTGCACCGGTTAAAAGGCAGGAGAATATAAGAGTTGGTCCCATTACCCATCCAAGATTCGTAGGCCAACAATATGTATTCCCCACTTGCACATCAAGATGAGCCCATCCATCACAAGCACTACGAATTGGAGAGAGCTGTGTCCATGGTATAGCTTTCGGTTCACCTTGTTTAGGAAAATAACTGGTAAAAAATAGATGCATTTAAACATATCTGTACATCATATATATTCTTTAACCTGTAGTTCCAGATGAGAAGAGAATGTTAATCACAGAGTCTACAGGTTGATACATCGGGCGATGGTAATTCTCCCCACTGCAAGCCAAATTAGAGCCAAGTCTCATTTCATACACTACTTGAGTGATTGCAAATGTGGAGATGTAAAACAATTTACCTAGGATGGCTTTCCGACAAAAAATCCTTCCATGGTATGTCCTGTTCTCTTAACTGAACGAGAAGTTCAGTCCCTGAAGCAGGGAGGACAATGATCTTTGATGCAGCAGCTTCAACCACCCGACTACAGAAAAAGAAGAAGACAAGTTTCAGTTTAACTTATGCTGTTTGGTTTATAGGGGTTGGTTTTATTACCTGTATAAAGGAAATCTCTGACCTCCTCTGAGTATATAATCCTGAAAACGCGATAAGAAATGGATCATTTCTATACTAAGGGATAGATAGAGGTAAAGAAAGGGAAGTGTGTCAGGCTATGTCACGAACCTGAGTGAATATGCCTTCTGCCTTAGAAATTTTCAACCTTGTTGCGATTTCCTTAGCCGCAAAACTGTCTGCAATGGAGACAACGATACAACCGGCTAATATGATAGCGAGATATATAATCACTGCGTCGACTGTCATTGGCATATCTATTGCAATTGCGTCACCCTTTGCAAAAGTTCCACTTACAGCATTTGCCACCAACCTGTTTAAAGTATGTATCAAAGCTAAGGGAAGAGAATGATCGGATAAAGACTTTCACTATACATACATTACTCGGTTGCGGAGTTCTTTAAGTGTCATTTGATCAACTGGACAATCATCAAAACCTTCATTACGCCATACAACAGCCACACTATCATCCTCCTTTTTAGGATGGCTTGAAGGCATCAGACAACATTCAGCGATATTAAGAACTGCATCAGGAAGCCATGTCCCTTCAGGTTTTGATTGGTCAAGGATAAACCTAGGAGGAGTGTGAAACACAAGTGAAAGCTCATCGAGAACGATTGACCAATAAACCTGAGAAAGAGAATAAAAAATTAGACCAAAGTAGAGCTTTCCCAACTTTAGTCCTTTGAAATTGACAATTCTTACTTGAGGGTGTTCAACTGAGAATCTACGGAAAAGTTCAAAACTTTCTACAGGGTTTTTGTATGAAGCACCAAGAAGCCTTGACCCGTGAGTTTCCATTAGCCTTCCCAAATTTGTGGATTTTGACAGAGATCTAAACACACACAATGAAGAAATAGACAGACACTAAGCTGAACCTTTTATATATATATAAGTTTCAAAATTTGGAACGAAGTTCATGGAGAGAGTGAGAGAGACGTACGGTGAAGGAAACCAGTAGAGAGGAGGGCCATGAACAGAGGAATCCCAGTTTGAATATACAGAGTAATAGAGAAGTTGATGCAGAGGATGAGGATGCAATGGCGTAAGTACACTCTCATCCACTAAAGCTTTCCATTGATCTCTTGGGTCAGTCCCTTTAAGCCTTGAAATCACATCTCTCACCACATTTTCAAATTCCTTTGCGTCTTCCAGATTCAATCCAGCTTTCACATAATCGTCGCTACTCAATTCTCCTATGCTCTTCCACATCTCTTTCCCTCCCTCTGAAGACAAATTATCGCCTTTTGCTGCTTTAAATCTGGCGGTGCGTAAGAATTCGTGGACAATAAAGCTCCATATGGCAATTTGTGCCACTTTTATGACATAACTCTTTACTTTTCTTTTAAAAAAAACAAACAAAAAGGTTTTGATGATCTTTATGAACAAAACCCAACTCCTCAGTTAAATTCGGATCATAGTCTTTGGCTCTGCAAAATCATTGACTCTTCAAAGAAACCATATCTACTCACCTTGGGAATGGGAATATTGAACCCGGCTATAAAGTATATTTCACATTTCCAAAATTCAGCATAAAAACAAATTTGCTGGTGAATTTGATTATCAAACAAAGCTCTTTTCTATTATTGTCAGATATCTGAAAGCTTACTTCTACTACTTCTGTGTGGACCTGTGTTGCAACTTTCAAAATAACGATTTAATCTTAAAGAGGTCACAATAACACTAACATGTTCGCAAAATATTCCATGAGTCATGCATCAACAAAACATAAAAAGCCAAGATTCGACCCTACATAGATCTCATCTTTTCAAATCATCTTGACTTTGTCTTTTGTCTTAACATAAGAAACAACCATAACCTAGAGAACACTTTAAAAAAAGTGAAGGATGTTCAATCACTGGCTTGGTGAACGGTCTTCATACTGCTCCCCACGCGGGCTCCTGCTTCTGGCTGGTTCAGGCGTGTAGCTCCTGCTTCTCCTAGGGCTTGGGCCCCTGTTTCTCCTCGGGCTCGAGCTTCGGCTCCTGCTTCTTCTTGGGCTACGGCTTATGCTTCTTCTTGGGCTACGGCTTATGCTTCTTCTCGGACTCAGGCTAGTGCTTCTTCTTGGGCTACGGCTTATGCTGCGGCTCTTACCTCTGACTGGACTTACACTGCGACCCCTTGAGCCATTGTAAGCGGGTGAACGTGAGTATGACCTTCCCCTATCATATCGTTCTTCCCTCGGAGAGATAGACCTGCACCAATAATGGATTGGTGAGCATAGAAAGGTTAATCAGAGCTGAGAATGGTTATTTTGTCCACACAGAGATCTATAATGGTAGTCAGGATATGTAGACACCTTGGGTGATGTCTTCTAGGGGGAGGAGAATAATAATCACCGCTCCGTGACCGAGATCTACCACGTCGAGGAGGAGAGCGAGAATACCTAGGCGAGCGAGAGTAGTAGCGAGGGGGACTGCGCCTTCTATCCCGAAATCTGCTGCTCCAACAAACACAAAATAATGTTAAAAAAAGATTGGAGTTTTGACATCTCTACATTGAAATCTTATCGAAATAAACAGAAAAGTTCAAAAAGGGAAATCTCTATGCACCTTCCGCCACCGCGCTCCCTTGCTCTCATTTCAGTTGGTTTCTTCCTGTTCTCTTCTGCAAACACGACAGTCAACTCACGGCCAAGAAGAAGATAACCATCCATGTGATGTTTTGCCTCAGCAGCATCAGCAGGATCCACAAATTGCACAAAACCAAACCCTCGCGGATCTCTGCATTTGACATATAGAACAAAACAGGATCTCAGGCTAGGAACCAAACATACAAAATGACAAGGAAGATGTACCACTTTACAACAACCCTGTTGAAGGGCAATTGGCAATAGATCCCCTGCAATACCAGATGTCAGCATAAACATGACAAAAGCAAGCACTTGCCTGCTAAACTCGCAAGTTTCAGTATAAAGGTGACTTCTTGAAGACTTGATTCATCTTCAAATTGAATACAAATCCAACTTCACTTCAACTCTTCACTACCATATAGAACATCTTCATAAGAACTCTAATTACTTCTTTGATGTCTTCAATTCTTTAGATTCACTGTTAAACCTAAACAACTTCAATTAACACACTTATAGTGTGTTCATAGATGGAACATATCAACAATGTATCCTTCTCCTTAAGCAACTAAAAAGTATGAGGTCTCAACAGGTACTAAAGTTAAAATTGACTAATTCACGCTATTTCTTGTTCGACTTCAAATGAAGATCTGATGTCATAGAAAACTATGAAAAAATGAAGGATAAAATTAATTTATGGAATAAGTGCATACTAGAAGATTCTCGTAAGGTCCTATTATCCATGAGGTGACACAGAAATGAAAGAATGGAAAGGAAAAGGGAAACAAACGTAGTAAGCAAAGATTCAATAACGGTGGTAAAGAAGATGACAAAAATAGAGATATTATCTAATCAGAATAAGTAAAATTAAATGATTAAAGACTAGATGTCCTATCTAATAAACATGCTCACCCAGTATAATAATCCCTTGGCAAGTAAATGTCCTTAAGAGGACCGAATTGCTCAAATGACCTCCTGAGATCTTCTTGCCTGAAGAAAAGGATGAGATGTAAGAAGAGAACTACAATTTGTTAAATGCCAGAAAATGAACAGCTATGCAAAGAAATATGGTTTTCATTAACCCTAAAAATATGAGTAGATACACTAACAAAAACATGTCTTCCATCTTCTCTCTAAATTTCTATCACAAAACAAGCGCTCATCAAACCATACATAGCTATCAAGATAGCTCTGAGGACATATATTAACTTTGTAAAAGCCTTTATAGACTAAATATGCTTAAGAGGTGTCTAGATAAACAAAATATTGTTCTACGCATTACACAGAAAAGCCAAGTATGTACCTGCAATCATGGCGTAGATTGCGAACCAAAAGACTGGTCGGGAGGTCCCTGCTACGACCTCCATATCGCCCTCTAGGGCTTGGGCTTCGACCCCTCCTCCCATAACCCCTTGGTGGTGACGGAGTGTAGCTCCTTCCCCTCATTGAGGCAAGCTTCAACCTCTCTATCAGTCAATCAACACAAACCGTGTAAGAAAACATACCAGAAATGGTTGGAAGTGTAAGAAAGAAGACACCACAATAACAAGAGCCATAACACTATCATCTAAGATAACTTCAAAGAAAGCATTGGATTTAGTTTACAATCACCACATCAAATCCCTAAAAAAACTTACTACATGTGGGAAAACATAAAAAAAAAGGTTTAAACCTAAGAGCTTAGCCATCATAGAACATCTTACACAGATAACTGTCATGATACAACGTGCTGCTCTGGAAAGATCATATTCGTTTATTATATAAACGGGACCGATGCTAAATGAGATCGTAAGCAGTTCAGAAAAAGATACAATCAGCTCGGATTTCAGATTTGGAGCAAATAAACATTATATATGCACATGCACAAAAGAATTCAAATTTTCTTCTACAGTGATCGAATACCAACTTTTGCTTCGATGTACCAAGAAACAAAGAGCCTGTTCTACGGCGTTGCCGTCACAAATTCTTTAACCGGACTAAAAAACCACGGAAAACGAAGCCGGGTAGAGGATGAAGGAATCGCGGCCGGATAAAGCCGACGGAAAAACACGAGGGAAAGAGTATAAACGGTAGGAGGAAGAGCGAATTATCAGGGAAAAAGACTTACTGGCGAACGAAGGTCGGTGCTGACGAAACGGCGGCGATAAAAGAACCCAAAACCTCCTCTTGATCTAAACGAGCGAGTTGTTAGGGTTTCTTATATTATTTTGTTTTACATTTTTAGTCCCCAATCCTGCCAAAATAATCACTTTTCCCCAATCTCCCTGTTACGTTCTAGAAAAACCCAATGGGCATCACTATTGGCTTTTTCCTTTTAAATTTAAGGAGGTACTAGATTAATTTTTTTGTTTTGAGAAAAAATATTGACATATTATAATTATTTATATATTTAATAAATATAAATTAGATATATATAATTGATTTTTTATTTAAAATATTTTTTAAAAAATTAATATTGATTATACAATAAAATATATAATAAAAATCAGATTATATAAATAAATTAAATCATTAATATTTTGGAAAGATAGTATTATTAAAAAAATAAAAAATTATAGATGTGATAACTATTGAATTATTCTAAAATTTTGTTTTATCTTTTGTTTGACTAATTTTTTAAAAAATTAATGTTTTTATTTTATATTATGTTTGTTTTTTATGTTGAAATATTAGATGTTTATATATATTATAGTAATAAATATTGGTCTAATGTTATTTTCGTAAATACTCTAGTAAATTATGTCTTATATAATATTTGCTATAAAAAGCTTTCATAGTATGACATGTCAGCATGACATATTTGTAAATCACACGTAAAAATAAAATATTTCTCAAATAATATATTAGGGATATTAGGAATATGTATATGGACTATTTATTATTTTTCTAGTGTTTCTTAATTCTCATAATATAACACATGATTTATTAATGTTTTTGGTTTTGTAGTTTATTAAATTAAAATAGCTTGGAGATTTATATATAGTTATTCGTATTTCGTAAAATGTTCATTTGTTAATGTAGTTATCAATTTTTAAAATAAATAAAATTAACAAATATAATTTTATGGGCAAAGAACTACAATCTTGAAATGCTAGCTCTAAAAATATGTATAATATGTTTAACTTTGATAATATTCTAAGATTTTTTATGAGATAACTTTGTTAATATGCATCCGTTCTGCAACGGTTGGACGAGACTAACACCTGTGGATAATGATTCAAATTCATAGACCTAACCGTATGTGATGGTGCCGAAGAATGGGGTCATTTCATGTGATCAACTGGTTGAATCGATTTCACATTTAAATTTGGGTTGACGATTTATTTCTCCACGAGAAATATTATATATTATCAAATGTTTCTCAAACTAAGAACTAGTATCATATCTTCATAAAATAAAAGTTAAAGACTTATATCCATGCAAATCGAAAGTTCGAAACTAATTTTCCTACCATTTAAAAGTTCGAAACTCATTTCCCCAAATCAATTGGTTTACTGTAGTTGAAAACCATTTAACCCAATTATTAATAACTAAAACCGATTACAAACTAATTAAACCGATAATAGATCCAATTTACTCATTAATTAAAATCCGATCTATTAAATCCGAAAACACTTAATTAAAATCATCATCCCCAAAATCGACAACCCTAAAAAAAATTCCAAATCAAAAATCCCTAAATCGTGAATCCTAGACCAAAATCGTGAACCTAAATCGTGAAAACCCCCAAAATCGAATTTTGAAACTGTCGCATAAGCTTCCATTGGAGATGGCATTAGTGATTCGAGTAGATGGAGAGCCACCACATGTCAAAGTTAACGAAACAATATAAGTTAGATCTCGTTAAAAGTTTTTGAATAAACACAATATATTTAACCGTAAATGGATTTAACATAAATGAATCGAGTGCAAAAGAACTCAAAGAGAGTTTAGTTTTATCTGGTAAGCATAACAACTGCTTATATATTACATACTATTGAATACGATTTAGACTTGTTCGAGGTTGTTCTTAAGATTTTGAAAGCAGCGACTCCCAGATTCTTCGGTTACTGGTAGAAAAGAAGAGGAAGTTCTGCGCAAGAGGGACGTCTTTGTCGAAGAATATGACATCCGGGACGAGTTTCACTACATACAGAAAAAGCTCACGCAAGTGACTATGGAAAACGTTATAAATTTCACATTTTAATCAATAGTCATATAGGGCTCGTAGAATCCAGTGGAAACTATACTCCCAAATGGAATAAAATGACAAATATATTTGATTGTTTGCCTAGATTTGCGTTTAGTGTTTGTCTTTTTGAAGTCAACGCAAAATCTTTTATAGTCAACTCAAAATCTGAAATAAGCTACGTGGAAGATACTAGATCTAATCATTCGGATATTCATTTCGATTTTGATTTGTTATTTTTGGTTTCAGTTTTTTGTTTGGTAATATTGAATATCCATCCGGTTATTTTTATATTTTAATTTAGTTTCGGTTTGGTTATACATTAGTTTCGTTCTGTTTAATTATTAAAATTAAAAACCAAAAATAACCAAAAATAATTTAGATAATCGAAAATAAACGAAATAACCGAAATAATAAAAATAACCAAAAAATAACCAAAATAACCAAAATTAATCATAAATAATCAAAAATAACAAAAAAATAATCGAAAATAACCAAAAATATTCGGTTTTTCAGATATTATTTTGGTTTTTAGTTCGGTTTCGGTTAGTAACCAATAACCATAGTTTTCAAAATAATATCCATTTAGTTATTTATTTATAACCAAATACTAACCGAAATCTATTTTTTCGGTTTGGATTATTTGCGGAGTTCTAGAACATACTTTGTCTGCGCCATAAGTTTCATTCCCTCTCGACACAAACCAGATTTTTTTTCCTCCTAAAAGGTCTGTAATTTCTTCTATGTGCCGTGTGGCGTCTCTCTTCCATCGCGAGAGTTGCAACAATAATGGCGACGGAATCTATTTGTCTTAAGCCTATATCTTTCGCCAGGTTTACGAAAAACCCATTAAATCAATTTCGTGAAAGAAGAAATCTTTCATGTCGAATTCGTCGTTCTCGATTCGGTGCAATCTGCTCGAAGACCTCTGATTATCAAGGTAATAGCAGTTTCTAACTATCCATCGACTCTGTCCGCGTGATCAAATGCCGTTTTAATGATCATCGGAGTTTATGTCAAATTCTCTATTTTCCTCCTCTGACTTCGAGGAATCAATCAGTGGAACGTTCAATATGTTATTTCGAGGTTCTGTCTTATTAATTGACTGAAAACTGTTGATTTTTGGGATTTTAGATTTCCAGAGTTATGCAAGACCTTTGCGTCTCTTACCAACAGAAGAAGTGAAAGTCTGTAGTGCAAATTCATCTTTCATTGTGAGCGAATCACGATCTCTTTATAAGGTTAAGCTGCAGACAAGTAATTTGTTTGGTTCAGGGATTAGCGATATCAATGCTAGGGTTCTTCTATGCTTGATAGACGAGAAGGGAGATTCGGTATTACAAACAATAGCTGCAAATTTGTCAAGCAATGAATCTTTGGATCCAGAGGTTGCGGACAATAGTGAAAGCTTCAAGTTCCAGAGAGGCTGTAATGATGAATTCACATTTGAAGGACCGAAACTCAGCAGAATCAAAGCTTTTTGGATCAGTCTTGAGTCTGGTTAGCTTCTTTGGCTTAGAACTCGATTTAAAATGTAATGTTGTAATTATAAAAGTTAGCTTTTGGGCATCACAGTGAAAACTGCAAATTCCAGGTCAATGGAGAGTTGGAGGGGTGGGCTTGTGGGTGGTTAATCCTCGCGGCCAAGGACATGTTCTTGGAGAGACTAATTTAGAAACCTACTGTTACAGATATGATTTTGAAGTAGATGAAATCTTGCTTGGAGAGAGCAGTGACCTATCAATGGTGGAACTCAGACCTACCCGTATAACTGAACTCACTGACACCGATCAAATCACTTCGTCTTCAGCTCTGAATCTTGACCATACAATCGTTTCCAACGAGCAAAGCATGGAAGAATATGAAAACTTGAAACTCTCTCTACTTCTCTATGATGCAATTCTCATCCTTCTTGGAAGTTCGGTCATTTCTTTCTCACTAGGCGAAAATTCCGCCATTGCTTTCTTCTTCGGTGGAACAATAGGCTTTCTCTACTTGCTGCTACTGCAGAGATCAGTTGATGAACTACAAGCACCAAGATCTTCTTCATCTGAAAACTCCAAACAAATACTCAGCGGAAGACTCAAGATTCCTGTTTTGAGCCTCGCATTGGCCACAGGGTTGTCGGTTTTAGCCATTAAAGGCTACATTGGAAAAGATCTCACTACGTTTGCAATCACACCAAAAGAGATAGTGGTGGGGACTTTAGGGTTTCTTGTGTGCAAAGTAGCCGTTGTTTTGGCTGCGTTTAAGCCATTGAATGATGGGTCTTAACTCGTAAAGAGAGAGAGCCAATGGTTTGTGTTCTCTTGTCTTCCTCACACACTGAGTTAATAGATGTACATGACTTTGTATACAAAAGATATGTAAATAAAAATCTTTATTACATTATTTGAGAAATATTTTTAAAAAATAATTTCATCTTAACGTGTTATTAACAGAAATATTATGTTAGACATATCGTCACAAGTTTCAAGTAGATATATAAATGAGTTTAAATTATTGGAATAATTAATATATATATATATGTCATTGTTATTAATCGGGTTAGACAATCAATATATTTTATTAAATTAATTAAAAATACTAATAAATTAGTAAAAAACAATTATTTTTATTTTTTTAATTTATATATATATATAACAGTTAATATTAAAAATAATTTTAAATAATAATGAAAATTATATAAATATTTAATTTATATTTACTAATAAATAATATTATATAATTTTTGAATATTTTTTTCTGGTAGATGAGTATAAATCTAATATGTGTGTTATACATATGTACTAATAGTCCATTGGTCATCATTTTACTTATTCATTACTAATTTTGTTATCTTTTTAGTCATTACAAGATTTCACACTAGAGATTGTGAAGATTAGTTTGTGTTTCTATTGTAATATTGTTTTCATAAGGAAAATTTATACCTTTTTTTTTAAGTTGGTACAACATATCACCAAAACTTAATTTGATTCTTAAACAATTCTATGTCTTATTGTTATTGACTTTGACCAAATGTTTTTATGAATTTTTCGAAGAATGCATATTATCAAGGACAAAGGACAAAGTATATGGCATACCAATTAAATTGATCAGTTTGTTTTCTTAACGGTTTAGTAGGATGTCATTGTCAAAGATTAATTGGGCAAGCCATGACTATGTTTAAAAATAAATTATGGGGGAGAAAATCTATCATGGGCAAGGTTTGTTTTCTTAGTATAGGATAGACACTTTTATATCATAACTACTAGCTACCATTATGTTTTATTAAATATGGTTAAAATCATTTTTAAAATAATATTCTAAAATAATATATTTTAAAGTTTTTTCTACCAAATCTATCATAAATTCCAAAAATATCATAAATAATTATGTAAAAATATTTATTTATTATAAATAAATCATATATAAAGTTAAAACACTGTATTTAAGTTTATTTTTTCTAATTTAAGATTTAATTTTCTCTGTTAAAATATAGTTTAATGTATTTTGATTTTAAATTTGTGTTATTATTGGAAATTTAAACTAATTATGCTATTTTTGAAATAAAAAAATTAAAAATGTGTTATTTTAGAGAATTTTCATTACTTTTAGAGTAACAACCTAAAATAGCATATTTTAAGTTTTTTTCCAAATTTTTATTTTAAATTTAAATTTCCAAAAACACAAATTATTTTATAAAAATACATATTTATTATAAATAAATTACAATTATAATTAAAATATTATATTTTGGTTTTTTTCTAATTTAAGATTTAATTTTTTATTAAAATGAAATTTTAAAATATTTGAATATTAAATTTATGATATTTTTTAAAAAAATTAAACTAATTATATTACATTTCAAACAAAAATTAAAAAAATGTTATTTTTATCCATTGCCCTTTTTATGTATTTGTATATATACACAAATAAAGTGGTAATAAGAAATCATCTGAAGTCGTAATTCTTGCAGTTGCCATCATTGGTCCATTAACATGCATACTTGTGCGAGACACTCATCATTTCTCTTTCTATTCTCAAAATAACCTAAAATAGTTAATAATAATCAAGAAATAACTCTATTCCACGTAAGTTTTTGTTGAAAAGGATGAGCTAAATGTGAATAAAGATGCCACTTTTGTTGGGTTAACCACACTATTAGATGGCTGACAATATTGTATTCTCATACAAATACTCATAATTTGATGGAGATGACAATAATGTATCATCGAAATCAAACAAAAGTAATGTTTGTGTTCTTCGTAATCAATTTTCTTTGTAATTGATATTTTAGGTAGAAAAAATCAAGTTAATAAACCAATTAAGCTACATTCGGATATTCGGTTCAGTTTCGGTCAGTTATTTTTTGTTTTAGTTTTTTCGGTTGGTAAAAATAAAAATCTATTCGGTTATTTTTATATTTCAGTTTGGTTTCGATTCGGTTATACCTCGATTTTGGTCGGTTCGGTTATTAAATTTAAAAATCAAACCAAAATAATCGAAATAACCGAAAATAATCGAAAATAATAAAAAATAACCAAAAATAACCAAAAATAATCGAAAATAACCAAAATATTTGAAATATCCAAAAATAACCAAAAATAGTTTGATTTTTCAGATATTATTTTGGTTTTTGGTTTGGTTTTGGTTAGTAACCAATAACTATAGTTTTCTAAAATAATAGATGTTCAATTATTTTTATAAGCAAATACCAACAAAAATCTATTTTTTAGTTCTATTTTGGATTATTTGCCCAAATCTAAAACCAATTATTGATGTTTAGAATTTATTGGTGTGGTTGTTGAGAGAAAAACAATATTTTTTTATATCCATATGGATAACTACAACTTCATTAGTTTAATTGGAGAATGAAAGCAATTCTTTTTACTAACTTTTATTTTTTAATTAATCTATATTTTCATTATATATTTTATGTTAAGGATTAGTAATTATAGATTTAATATTATTTTGTAACATAAAAATTATAATAATTTATTTGAATAAAGAAAAGCATATCATTTTTTTGTTAAATGTAAATTAAAAAAAATCAAATTTTATATAATACGAATTTGATGATATATTATCGAGTAATGTATTTACAGTTAACAGATAGTCTTCAAAAGAACTTTTATAATACATACAGGGCCGGACCTGGACCCAAACAAAGCAAGCCCGTGCTTGCGGGCCTTACTATTAATATAAAAAATCAGTATTTATTTCAAAAGTACTCTTAGCACAAATGGTAAATAAAAGTAAACTGATTCCTAGAGTTCTTCGGTTCGAGTTCTTATAACAACAAAAAAGTTTAAAAATTAGAACGTCCCAATTTTTTCATAGTGTCGAAAATCTCATATCAAAATAATATTAATCCAACTTTTTATCGATCATATAAAAATTTAATATCGCTTACCAAAACCAGAAATTAGTGACTAAATTATTATCGCTTAACTGAGTATTTGTTTTTGTGCAATAAAACTTCTATTTTAATTTATGGTTGGCTGTTTCTATATTTGTTTCCTTCTTAAAAAGGTATCATTTTGATAAATATCCTTTTGTAACTCAATTATTATTTTTGGATAGACAAATCGTTTTGTATTTATTGTACATATAATATTTGAAATTTATGGTATATGTGTTGTAAACATTGCGTGTCCCATCTCATATGATAAAATTGTCTCCTTTTCTTAAATCTTTTGATGAAAGTGGTTGAACAATTGACGTATAATTTAATGTGTTTAACACAAAAATCGGTAGATTCTATATGGACCAAACATACCATTCGTAAGACATCAAATAACGTAATTTGTTGTCCATTATTGAATCTGGATTTCCATTGTCCTTTTAATCATAATTAATTTGACAATTTTTAGTCTTTTGTTTTTTAAAACTTTTAAGACGTATTTTTCGTAAAATGTTTTTGTTTCATTTCTTATTATAATAAAAATAAAAAAAATGAAAGAAAAAAGATATTCGTTTTGTATTTGTACTAGATTTTGACCTACATCTTGAGTGAAAAAAAAATTATTCATACATTGTAATTAATTAATTATTTTATTAATATAAATTATATATATAATTTATTTTAATAATTTTTTAAAATCTTTTAATATTGATTATGAAAACGAAATAGATAATAAAATTAGATTATACAAATTAATTTAAATTTTATCTATATTGAATAAAATTGTAAATGTGATAAAAAAATTTAATTAAACTAAACTTTTGTTTTATATTTTGTTTGACTAACTTTTCAAAATTTATAATATTTTATTTTATATTATATTTGTATTTTATGACAAAATATATTTTATGCCAATATATTAAAATTTTATATATAATATACTGTTTAATGACAATTTTTATAAATATTTTATTAATTATGTTTTTGTAATATTATTTTTAAATAATATAATAGTGTGATACATTAATGTGAAATATTTATAAATTAAATATCAATATAAAATTATTTTATTAAAATGATTATGAATTAATATATTAAAGATATGTTTATACATCATATTCTATGTCAATCTATCACGTAAACAATTATATAATATTAAAATATTACGTAAAAACAAGAATGTTATGTAAGATGACATAATATAATTATTATTAAAAACTGTTCACTCTGTCTATTAAAAAACCAAAAGCACTGTGATGATGCCTGACATAGATCTTATAATTTCGTTCACACATTTCTTGTCCACATATTAGAATGTATTTTTATTATTACAAAATATCTCTTTTTGTGTCTATAATAAAAATTTAGATTTATGTTTTTACTCTTTTTAATCTTAGTAAAAAAAAACAAAAATATTACACCTTGAGAGTATCTACTGGCTCTATTAGATTTGATAAGTCTATAATAGAATAATAATTATGCATTAAATTAACTCTAGATTCTGTAATAACCGAAATAAATGACTGATAAATTATACTACGCTTTACTTCTGTTTCACGAGACTTGTTCAAAGCGGTTTAGAGAGAGATAGAGAGAGAGAGAGACCCACCAGTCCCATTTTCTGTGTTCAAAGAGCGAAGTGGATGGTAGCTCACGTTTTGCTTCTTCTTAGCCGCATTTATTCTTCCATGTAGACTGAGATTTGACCATTAGGTTTCTGGGTTTTGATCGGATTCTTCTGATAAAGTTTCTTTGTCGGCCTTGGGAATCCTCGATCTCTGGTTTCTTTTCTCTTACGAGCTTCCGGTTTTGAAGATGGATCTATCTTCTCAACGACAATCCCCAAATGGTTCGAGGGGTTTTCGCCTTCAAGCTCCATTGGTAAGTTGCTGCTTTTTTTCATTTCGCGTTTCCATGGTAAGTTTTGCGAGAATCGAAGATAAACAAAGTTTTCGAACTATCTATCTTTCACTGCTTTTCTAGGAAATTTCTGGACTTAATGATGTGTTGTGCTTTTAATTTCCTCAATTATGTTTCCTTTTTTAGAAACCCTAGCTAAATTCTCCAAATTTGGGTACGAGTTGCTCCTATTCCGGAACTGTTTCTGACAACTTTTCTGCCCTAGTGTTATTTCTCTCTTCTTAGTTAGTGTTGTGTTTTAGAATGTTTGCTCTTCCTTTTAACAAGAAGACTATGGGTCTATTTTTGATTTCTGAGATTGGAATCTTTTGCAGGTGGATTCTGTATCTTGCTATTGCAGAGTAGATTCTGGTTTTAAGACAGTTGTAGAAGCCAGGAAGTTTGTTCCTGGATCAAAACTTTGTATTCAACCTGATATTAATCCCAATGCGCATAGGCGCAAGAACTCCAAGAGGGAGAGGACAAGAATTCAACCGCCACTCCTCCCTGGGCTCCCGGACGATCTAGCAGTCGCTTGCCTCATCCGTGTCCCTCGTGCAGAACATAGAAAACTCAGGCTAGTGTGTAAGAGATGGTATAGGCTTGCGTCTGGAAACTTTTTTTACTCTCAAAGGAAGCTACTTGGGATGTCAGAAGAATGGGTTTATGTTTTTAAAAGAGATCGCGATGGAAAGATCTCTTGGAACACTTTTGATCCAACCTCCCAGCTTTGGCAGCCGCTTCCACCCGTTCCCAGAGAATATTCAGAGGCTGTTGGGTTTGGTTGTGCTGTTTTAAGCGGTTGTCATCTTTATTTGTTTGGAGGTAAGGATCCTCTGAGAGGATCCATGCGAAGGGTTATTTTCTATAATGCCAGGACGAATAAGTGGCATAGAGCACCAGATATGCTTAGGAAGCGACATTTCTTTGGTTGTTGTGTCATAAACAACTGCTTATATGTAGCGGGTGGGGAGTGTGAAGGGATTCAAAGGACACTACGCTCGGCTGAGGTTTATGATCCAAACAAGAACAGATGGAGTTTTATTGCTGATATGAGCACGGCAATGGTGCCTCTTATTGGTGTGGTTTATGAAAAAAAATGGTTTCTCAAGGGTCTTGGGTCTCACCAACAAGTCATGAGTGAAGCTTATGACCCGGAAACTAATTCATGGAGCCCGATTAGTGACGGGATGGTTACTGGTTGGCGAAACCCATGTACTTCTCTAAACGGTCGTCTTTATGGATTGGATTGTAGGGACGGATGCAAACTGAGGGTATTTGATGAATCCACGGATTCATGGAACAAATTCATGGACAGTAAAGTTCATTTGGGAAACTCAAGGTCGCTTGAAGCTGCGGCTCTTGTTCCGCTGAACAATAAGCTTTGCATAATACGGAACAACATGAGCATGAGTTTGGTTGATGTCTCGAATCCTGACAGGAACAGTACCCGACTATGGGAAAACATTGTTGTTAAGGGACAGACTAAGAGCATTCTCAGTAATATATGGTCGAGTATCGCTGGAAGAGCTTTGAAAAGCCATATTGTGCATTGTCAAGTACTTCAAGCTTGACAAAATTTCCACAATGGAGTTAAATGTTGAGAAGAAACCAACCACCTCGAGCTTCCAAGAAGAGGTTGTGAAGGAAATCAATTCTTGGTTTACTGGTCCAAGAACTGTCTCATCATTGACCTAATGAATCTTACAGAGGCGAGTCATATGAGAGACAAAGAGAGGGCTAAAACCAGACATGGCCACAATCATCATTATTTGTATTTATCGGAAGGTGGTCTTTAATGGCGTTGGCAATTGTTATAGCTTTTTGTTGACAGTGTTTGTTTTTTTTGTGATTTTGTACATTTCTTTCAAAGCCTTCCGTCTCAAAAGTCCTTCGGGCAAAATATTCGTATCTGTTTTTTTCCAGAAAATCCAGATTCGATCCAAAAGTTTAGGAGTACAGTAAATTCTCAAACAATGAATTTCTCCTGAAACACACACACAATCGAGATAATGGTTTAGGCGGATTTAAGAAGATTGAAGATTTAGTTTTCTGGAGCAAGACGGAACATTCTCGAACATCGACGCCGGTAAAGTCTTGGACACGAATCCGACGGAGAATACAATCGTTCCAGAGCTAGGATCTGATTTCATGGCGGTTATTGGTACCCAAAAGAAAGCCTCTTTAGCTTGGATTCCTTCGACGTCTTTGACAGATCCGTAACTGAGTTTCCCGGCAATTTTCTTATCGTAAAAAACGACTTGATCGGGGAAACTGACGTAGCAACGAGAAATTAGATCGACGGTGAAATCGCCATCGTCGGAGAGAGAGTACGATTTAACATTATTGGGGAGAAGACCTTTCGGGAATCCGTAGAGTGGGAGAAGATCGTGGATGTCATCGGCGGTTGGAGATGGACGGTCGAGATTCAGAGAAGAAAAAGTGGTGTCCGAGAAGGACAGGAGATCTAAGCCGTTGGATTGAGACGAGATTGGACGGAAGTAAGAGGAGAGAGAGAGGAAGAGACAGAAGAGAGTGAGCGCAGAAGACATTGGTAAGAGTTGGTGAGAGAGAAAGGGAGCGTAATATAACAGATACATTGAGGGTGAACTGGTAATAACGAATTTCTTTTTAGAAATCATGCTTATTTAAATACGAATTTAATAGTTAATATTACATTAACAATATAAAATTTGAATCTTTTTTTAATTGAACTATATTTCAAATATTTTTTTCATCGAATTCGTTGACGTCGTTATTAAATCGTGAAAAGATGTTTACTCAGCTGTCAACATGGCAACGGATAGACGAATGTGAAAATTGAAACAATGTTGTTTTATATTTTAAACAAAATAATATCGGACTAGAATACTATGCGTGCTATACGTAGATTAAAATTAATATTTTAAAATTTTATATTATTTGAATGAAAAATTAGAAATATATTTTAATTTAAAATATTATATATATTATTATCATATATTATTCAAATAATATTGTATTATTTTATCGTTGTTTTTGCGATACGTTAAGCAAAAATATATTTCTAATTTTTTAGTAAAATATTTGAAACATGTTTTAAATTAAATAAATAAAATTAGTAGTTTTAATTTTGTTAGGTTATAGAATCTACTTATATATGGAGTAGTTATACTAAAAATAATTATTAGTTATTCAAATTTAATATTATAAACAAATAATATAATATACAATTTTATTTGTAAATATATTGATTGTTTGGAAACAAAAAAAATTGAGTGATATAATTTCTATATAATTTGTGATTTAGATATGCCGACTATATTATTACACAATATATATATATTTCTATAAAATAATTATTACTACAATATATTGAATTTAATTATTGATTTAAAAAGTAAAGTTGCATATAATATAAAAATAGAATTAAATAGTGTTAATGAAGTTTCTATATCTATAAAAATTCGACATATTTACTTTCCTTATATATGTTTACAATAATTAATTATTTATGTAAAAATAATCTTCTATTTTTAAAATTGGCGAGTAATTAAATGTGTAATTTACTAAATCAAAATTTCTTAATTGTTGAATTTCCGTATATTTAAAAATTAAATAGTATTTGAAAACTCATTAAATTCTATAATTAAATTATCTAATTAAGTTTTTTAGATAATAAAATAAATAATTTATATTTAAAATTAAATTAATTAGTAAAATTGTTGAGAGTAAATATGGTGATGACACCTAAGCAATTTTCACTCTCAATGCTTCTCCTTTAATATATAGTAGATTTAAAAAAAATAGCAAAATTAATTTATGGTTTAACTTTTGGATTAAGCATTTTTTACGGTTTAATAACGATTTTGAACTTTTTACACAAATTCTATCCTAAATTCTTTTTTATCAAATCCGTTGATGTCGTCATTAAATAGTAAAAAAATGTTTAGTCAGTTGTCAGATGAATGTGCAAGTTAAAACGATGTCATTTTATATTTTAATCAAAACGACGTCGTTTCACTTATAGTTTTAAAAAAAATGACAATGTTAATTTATGGTTTAACTTTTGCAATAAACATTTTCTCACAGTTTAATAACGATTTTAACAGATTCGATGAAAAAAAGCATTGGAATAAAGTTTATGTAAAAAATTTAAATTTTGTTTCTATTTATTTAAACCGTTCAACTTCATTTTGACTATTTTCCCATTGACAACATTTCTCTTACTTGTTTAATGGGCCTGTCTGTCTTGGCCCAAAATGATTATCGGGCCTTATTGTGAATATGATTGTTGGATCAATAACAAAGACCCAATAAAGTACCTTTTTATTAACTTCTTTTTGTTGTGGAATTTGGTCACTAATTTTAGTATAGTGTGACAAATAAGAACAAAGTAAGTCGACAATACATAAAACAGTAGTAAGTAACGTTTACATGCATAGATCATAAGTCTATACATGTCTTTGCATATATATGTAGATTTTAGATATTTAAAGCAAAGAAACATTAAATAAAAGAAGATGAGAGAAAAGAAGTAAAATTAATATCTCAACAGCCAACCAATTCTTCTTCTTTTTCTCTCCATTACTCTTCACTGCTTCAGAATTTCCTCCTCTTGTCCCATCTTAATTAGATAGTAATTTAGTATTATTAAATTAATTAATTAAATAGAAAAAAGCTATATATATATACGAGTAATACCGTAAAATAACATTTAAAAAAAAATATTCTAAATTTAACAGTTTAAACTTAAAATTTCAAAAATAACACAAATTATTTTTTGAAAATACATATTTACTATAAATAAATTATACATAAACTTAAAACATTATATTTGAATTCATTTTTTCTAATTTAAGGTTTAGTTCTTTTTCATTAACAAATTTTTTTAATGTATTTTAATATAGAGTAATACTTTAAAATAGCACCATTTTAAGTTTATTTTCCAAATTTAGCACACTAAAACTAAAATTCAAAAATAACAAATTATTATGTGAAAATAATTATTTATCCTAAATAAAATATATATAAAATTAAAACATAATATTTGGATTCACTTTTTCCAATTTAAGGTTTAAATTTTTTTCTATTAGAAATAAGTTTTTAATTATTTTAATATTAATTTTTTTCTATTTTTAGAAATTTAAATGACTAGTGCTATATTTGAAATAAAAACTTGAAATAATGCTATTTTAATCTATTGTCATTTAATATTAAATTTATGATATTTTGGAAATTTAAACTTATGATGTTATATTTGGAACAAAAATTTAAAATAATGTTATTTTATCAATTGTCCTATATATATGGACTAGCTCTAGTAGTAGAGGTAATTAAGGAAATTAAACTAAATGTAATTACCTTTAACATTTTGTGAAGAAGGTGTAAAGTTGGGGTCTCCTTCAATCCTTCCTAAATTCTCAAACTCTCTAGCCAATGTTGAGTTTGGTGATAAATGCAGAATCGCTTTCCCATCATCAAATCATCAAATCACAATTAACAATAAATACAGAGAAATAAAATTGAAGATGAAATAAAGAAAGAAACATACAAATACAGCTGGTGATGTTAGGAGCAGTAATATGACAAGCAATGGGAAGATGAGCAGCAAGGTTTGAGTTAAACTTGATACCAAGATTAGGATCATCTTTGTCTTTGATCAATATACAAACACATCTAACACTTTTTGTCATAACCTGATTAAACCCTCCACAACAATCTTTTGTTGGAGCCTTTGCATTTCCTCCTACGTATGTAAGACATGGAGAGAGTGCTAGTAGCTGGTCAGTACACTCTTCTCTGTCTTTAGCCAGATCTGACCTTCCAAACCCTATCAATATGCCTGAGATTATCACCATCTTTATGATTAGGGTTCTTGTTGAGTACTCCTCCATGTTATATATGTATTGATTTCGATCGATGACTCTGTCTTGATATTTATATACTCTTTAGATATAAAGGTGTGATCTTATATTTATATATATATATATATATTGAAAGCTATAAGTGTCATGTGTATTTGTTGTATTATGGGAATTTATTACGCTTTAACATTTGTAGTTGTGTCAAGATAAAAACTTTTCAAACGTGTCGTGTAATAATTATATATTAGATTTATACCAACGCGGGGAAAAAATTTGTAAATTATATTTTAATAATAAATATAAATTAAATATTTATATAATTTTAAATTTTATTTAAAATTACTTTTAAAATTAATTTTTGTATATATAAATTAAGAAAAGAAAAATAATTATTTTTATGAATTTAATATTATTTTTTGGTTAGTTCAATTAAATATATTAATACTGTAACCAAATTAATAACAATAACATATATGATAATTATTCGAATAAGTTAAGTCTATTTATATATTTATTTGAAATTTACTGTAATGATGAAATGTAAATATGAGAATTCTGTTAATAACACGTGAGAGTAAAGTTATTTTCTTAAATTATTTCTCAAATAATATATTAGAGATTATGTAATAACTTAAATATATTTATATTTATTTTAAATTATTGATAAATTAACGTATTAAAATTTTTAAAAAATAAAAATTATTGTTTTTACAAATGTAATACTATTTTTTGGTTAGTTGAATAAAATATATTGATTATCTAACCAAATTAATATCATTGGTATGTATTGTAATTATTATAATAACTTAAATCCTTTTATATATTTAAGTTGAAACTCGTTGTGGTGTTGACACGTCAGCATGATATTTTGTTATTAACACGTAATGGTAAAGTTATTTTGTTAAAAAGTTTTTCAAATAATATATTTGGGATATGGGTTACAAATTTAAAGGTATCAACTAACCAAATTGTTCTGAAGCCTATAAAAAATTGGATATCCGTATCAGTAATTAAGAAAATAACAGTAATTGTTTTTTATAAATTTAATAATATTTTTTGATTAGTTTAATAAAATATATTGATTTTCTAACCAAATTAATAATAATAACATATATTGTAATTATTATATTAATTTAATCTCATTATATATTTATTTTAAATTTACTTTGATGATGACACGTCAACATGACATTTCTGTTAACACGTCAATATAATATTATTTTCTTAAAATATTTTTTTAAATAATATATTAGGGAAATTAACATCTTTTTTTATCACCGGAATCCCAACGATACAATGCAATAAACCAATATTTTCATACGAAAAATTTAATACCCTAATATGAGAGAAGATACGTAGAACCAAACTTCACACATATAAAATAGATATAAAGGTAAAACTATTAGCTCACTTATTATTTTTAATTATATTAACCGTTTATTTGAGGATATATAAATATTTGTATACTTTAAAAAAATTTTGGACCAACAACTACAGCAAAAGTCGTATTCCCTTAGATGTTACACGCATTAACTTGATAATTTAGTACTTTTTCAGAATATGAAATCTAAAAATTTAGAATAAAAAGATTTGGTACAAGGGAAGTGTCTAACTTGTATCTATATTCATTGAATAATCATTTTGGTTCCTCAACAATTGGATAGAGGTTGCAGTTGTTGTCACAGCATTAAAAATTCGTTATTAAATAATTTCAATAAAAATATTACATTTATATGTTTCTATTTTCGGCAAACATGTAATTTTTCCATAGTCTACACAATAAATTAATAATTCAAGATATTTACTTGCGTGACTAATTAAGATTATAGAAATAGTTACCAAAGTTACAAAAAAACTAGCAGAAAATCACAAAAACGATTTATCAGAATTATATAGAAAGTCAGAATGTTACTAATTTTAAATCCATATAGTGGACATAATACAAATCACAAGGTCAGTATATGTTTATTTACGTATTAAAATAATAAAGAAATTTGTATGATTCTTTTTTTTCAAAAGTGTTTAAAAGGTTAAGCGTTTAATTTGGACATCTTTACATTATTATTTATCAAGTATATTTAAAAAAACATTTAATTTGTATAATATTATTTTAAATATCATTATGAATAATTAATTTAAAAAATATATCAAATATATAAATAGATTAAAATAAACATTTGAAATCTAATATTTAAAATTCATATTTTTATTAATCTATTGAATAATGTTTATCTGAAAATAAATAAATCAATTGTATTAATATATTTAACAATTTAACAAATTAAAAATATTTAATTTATATTCATATTTTACAAACTATATTTATAAATATTATGAAATCTAATATTTAAAAGGGCAAATGACTAAAATAGCACTATTTCAAGTTTTTGTTCCAAATATAGTACTAATTATTTAAATTTCCAAAAATAGCATAAATTTAATACTAAAATAATTAAAAAAGTTCCTAATGAAAAAAATTTAAACTCTAAATTGGAAAAAATGAACCCAAACATTATGTTTTAATTATATATTTTTAGTTGCTAAATTTTTAAAGTAAATTTAATACTAAAATATAATGAAAAAAATTTAAACATAACAATTTGTGCTATTTTTGGAATTTTATTTTTAGTGTGCTAAATTTGGAAGATAAATTTAAAATGGTGCTATTTTAGGTATTACTCTATTTTTTAAAATTCTAATCTTTCTTAATATACTTGAATAATATTTTTTTATTTGAAAAAAAAACTAACTATAATATTATATTTACCAATTTAAAAATTTCTTATACAAATATTTTATAAAACAGATATTATTTAAAAACACATTGATAATGATTTAATATTTATTAAAATTTGTAAACTACAAACTATTTGATTAAATTTATAAAAATAAAAATATAATAAAATATTATAATTAAATAATTGTGGACATAGCATATGTCAATTTCTAGTTTGTAGTTAGTTATATCTAACACTTCAATACTTGATAATCAAAAGGGCATCTTCACGTGCAATTACAGCCTTAAATGTCAACAGTTCTTTTAGGTTAATTCTATCCATCTTTCTATAATACAGTTCCTATTCTTACCTAACAACAGACATAGCTCACAACCATCTCATTTATTACCTAATTTCATTATTTCTCTTCATTTTGTAGATAACTTTCACTAAAATTCACCAATTATTGATCATCATTTCACATAATTCTTTAGTGTTTTTGTTTGGAAACAAAAAAAATACATTAACAAATATTAGGCTTGGGCAAATAATCTAAACCGAATAAACCGAACCAAAATTGAACCGAAAAACAGATTTCAGTTGATATTTGGTTATAAAAAAATAATCGAACGAATATTATTTTGAAAAATCATAGTTATTGGTTACTAACCGAAACTGAACAAAAAACCAAAATAATATCCAAAAAAATTGAATTATTTTTTGTTATCCAAAATATTTTCGGATATTTCGATTATTTTTAGTTATTTTTAATTATTTTTTGGTTATTTTTGATTATTTTTCGATTATTTTCGGTTATTTTCGGTTATTTTCGGTTATTTTTTGATTATTTTTTGATTATTTTTGGTTATTTTTAGTTATTTCGGTTATTTTCGATTTTTAAATTTAATAACCGAACCGACCGAAACCAAAATATAACCGAACCAAAATCGAATCAAAATATAAAAATAACCGAATAGATATTTGATCTTACCAATCAAAAAAACCGAATATCCGAATGCCCAGACCTAACAAATATGTAGCTCTCTCTCTCTTTGTCCTATTTGTGACATCTATGTTCGGGTCCCCATGTCATAAAACGAAGGCATAAATGGAAACTACTTCTCCATAAATATTCCACCTAATTTCTCATCACCGACTTAGTTGGAAAACAGAAAAACAGAGATTTGGTGGTTATATCTATCAACTAGTAACACTAAAGAAAACGGACCACCATTTCCATTACAATCTTCCATTGTTATTTAAGTGTAGGAAGTAAGATGAGAATTGTGGACCTTTTAAGTGTGTTATGTACTAACACCATGTGTCTTTGTCTTTTACATTTTGACAACCCGTACGTCGCTCTGGCCAAATGCGGTCCCGCAGCCTGGACACTTGCGGTGTCGAATCTCTAAACTTCGTTGGATGCATTGCTTGCAGAAGAGATGATAACATTTCACAATTACCACCTGCAAATATTGTTTTTACAGAAATACGGGTGTTGATATGCGCTTAAAAATGATACTTGATGTTACTGAATATTGACAGTGATAAAAGAGAATTCTAAAATTATATTGTCAGTTTGCCTTGATAGTGAGATATAGGATTATTATTACAACTATTACCTCTTTGGGCCGATCAAAACAGACGCCACACTTGAGGATGTTTTTGCAATTCTTAACCTCTTCCTGAAGTCTCACTATTGCAGCTTCTACACTCTCAGAGCCCAACTCTTCAAGCTCCTTGTTCAACTCCATCAGTTCTTCTTCCAGTTTCTTCTTCTCACTCCTGCTCCACAGTATATAGAATGAATTACATCAACCTGTCATATATGGACGTTGAGTTCATTTTAGAGATCTATTTCTAGGTGCACCTTTCATCATCCAATTCCAGTTTGATGTCGTTCGTCCTCCTGCTTATCTGTTCATATTCCTTCTCAGATGAAGAAACAGCAGATTTAAGCCACCTGAATTCCTTTTCCGCATCAGCTAATTCCCATTTGTTGGTTTCGAGACTTATAGCAAGGTGACGATCTTCTTGAATCAATTTATAAGCTTCAGAGAAACAGCCTTTCATCTGCAAACGTAAGACCATTACTAAAAGGCCTGATGAGACCCATCTTCTAGAGTTAGACCAACTACATAAGAGAAAGCTTCTAACCTGTTCCTCACTATGTGCAATCCTTGCTTTTAGAGTCTCTACTGATGCATTAACTTGTTGGAGCTGCTTTTCCATTGCTTGCTTCTCAGATAAGTGAATGTTGTAAGCATTCTTTGTCTTGACACTCTCGGAAACAAGCTGCATCATAAATCAAACAAGAAGTCTAAAACTGATGAGTTCAAAGGCTGCATAGAGTTGAGAAAATAGAACACAGAGCAAAAAGAACGCGATTCACTATAAAAAAATTAACAATAAACCTACTTTTATATTATAATCATCCCGCTCAGCCACTTGCTGCAACAAGTGTTGGTTCTGTGTTTGCATGTCTTCATAGGCTTGACCGACAGTCTAAAAAACAAAGTATTGATGATACATATGAGCATTTTGATCAATACCCTCCTTAAAAACATCAAAATGAGGAAGAACTAGCACAAAGATGATTGCAGGGTACCTCCATTTCAGCAATCAATGCCTCTGCCTCTTGCTCTTTAACTTTAATACCTTCCTTAAGTTCCAAAACCTCCCTGCAGAGGATTAAACAATATAATACTTATTAATAGCCCACGCAACGGTTACACGGATACATTGCATTTGAATGACCTTGAGAGAGCATACCTCTCAGAAAGATCTAACTGAGTCCTCAATTCCACAATTTCGGCCTTTGCGGTAGCAAGCCGTTCTTGGCAAGCAGTTTCCGTCTCGTTAGCAGCTTTCACTCTCAATTCAAGAAAGTGTTCATCTAAAATGTTTTTCAGCTCGTCAGCCTGAGCATGAGCTTTCCGTTGTGATTCCTTGATTTCTGTCAATCCTCTGAAATTGATCAAATCTCATGTTTTCAGCAAAGAAAAGGAAGAGCTTACTTGATGACAGTACAATAAATGGTCACATACCTTTCATCCTTACACTCACGCGTGCATATGTTTGCTAGATTTTGCAACTCTAATTTTTCTTTCAGCAGTTTCTCAATCTGCAACGTTACAAGGACCATTGAGACACTTACAGTTAAATTTTCGGGAGTTATCTGCTTCCATGAATTATTTAAAGATGCCTAAAGAAAAAATAACTAAGCATGTTACTGATCGAATTATCAACATGAATTCCATAAGAAGTCGTTATTAGCCATGATAGGCATGTAAATAGAGTAAAAAAAACCATGGTGATTACCAATTCCAGCTGAGGAATTAAAAACAGAAAGATTGGAGTAGATGTTTTTCTGGACATGAGAGAACTTACTAGAGCCTTGAGAGATTTAATTTCTACCATCTGTTCAGCACATTTATCTTCTAAACCCTTCTGTTCGTCTGCCTTTGTTAGCATGCGAAAAAAATACTTCAGGGAAAATGCAATATATCACTCCAATACAAAGGAAACATATAGTAGAACCAAAGCATTTATATATACATATGAAAGAAATTCCACATTTGTATTTCAAGGTTATCCCGGTTAACGTTGCATCTAAAGGTAGTGACGGCTGAATAGTCAAAGCCTTTGCATTGACAAGAAGAGAACAAGATGGTCAAAATATACTAGCTGAAACTGACAGACAGCAAAATCTTATCGCTTTTCCTCATCTTATTAGCATTCAAATCCTAGAAAAGAACAGCCTATGTCACATTTAATTGAGTCACCCATTCCTTAACTAGTAATTCATGCAGTAACCAAATAGTCTATCCACACAACAGATAAATAAAACAAAGTTGATGGCATTTAGGAAACACAGAGAAATATTATACTGAATATAATATTTAAAGTTGTGGTTGCATTCAGACCTTGTTACTTAACGAAATTCTCAGCGACTGAGCTTGTTCACGCAGGTAAAGAGCATCATGTGCAATGTCCTTCCACCGTTTCACCTGCGCTTCCATCATTTCCATCTCTTTAGACAAGGTTGATGCCATTGCAATAAACTCCCTTTTAATATCTTGCCGCTCTGGAACATGGAAAATATTTTTAAGAGCATGCAACATTACAAAGGCATGAACACTGAAACGGAGAGAACATCACCAGAATCTTGAATAGCTTCTTCTGTTTCAAGCTCTAATCCATTCTTTTCAACTGTACAACTCTGCAACTTCTGTTCCAGCTCTTCAATTCTAGAACCAACAGTAGTTGTCTTCTGGTTAGCTGCCTCCAGGGATTCTGCCCTTAGATTTAGTTCCTTCTCCCGTCTCATTACAAAGGATCGTTCCGCCTGAAGCAAGGGTTAGACAAGGATTGACGAGAAATTCGCTCACTTACGAGGAGAAACACCGGAAAATTGAATAAGAAGCTGACCTGAATCGCCTCGGTCAAAATTTTGTACCGGTCCAGTTCAGCATTCCAATGATGAAGTTGATCATTGATCAAATTATACAGTCTAGACGAGTATACATACTGGTCATCCTTTACTTCATTCTACATCCATTAAGCAAAAAAATATCATTGTCAACTTCAACTATTTCTCTTACAAGTATCTTTTCCCCCAAATACCTCAATATCTTGACATTTTCTTGACAGCGAAATATTATACTCTTGTGCAGCTTGAAGCTCAGAGAGACGGCCTTCTGCCACTATCTAGAGTAATTATCAAAACACGTTCTAAGCTTACACGTGAAGAAAAAATAATATAAAACATGAACCACTCTCTCAAAGAGCTAGTTACCTTTATTTCATCAATTGAGTCTTTCAATTCACGCAATTTCATTTTATCTACAGGCTTCTCAGGAGAAAGGCTTCCATTAGCTATTGCTGGTGATGTTACATGACTTTCACAAGCAGCATCCTTCTGCATTTTCAGATTTATCAATTTTCTTCTATTTTCTTCAAGCTCGGCCTTTATCTCTTCCAATTCACCTTTATAGTCAAAGATGCTCCATACTCAAGAGAGGAATTATGAAATGTCACCAGGCTAATCAACATTTCCAGAGTGCAAAAAGGAAAAGATGCCACGCTTATAACAAACAAACAGCTGATTTTATCCAAACTCACGTTTTCTAGACTCATATGTACCTTTGAGGTGTTTAAGCTCAGATTGATCAGTTGAATGGCTGCTTATATACGCCTGAATCTGCTCGGTACGTTCTCTGTGCCTCAAATTTAAAGCATCAATCATCTCATTCAAATTTTTTGCCTCGTCTTTCATCAAATCATTAATGTTAGACAACTGTGTGGTGGCATCTGGAAAAAAAGTGTGTGAATAGTCTACAGCAGCTAAAGGAAAATGAACCAATAATTGGCACCCCAACTAACCTTCGGCCGACTTCACAACATTTAAATTTTGTGATATGATTTCAGCTTTCGCCCTCTGCGAAACAATGGTATTTTCAAAGACTCCCATCAACTCCATTGTAGAGGAATGACGCCGAGCAAGAGCCTCTTCGACCTTTCTTACTGCCTCGTCACTATTACTAGTATCTATGGAATCTACTTGCAGAAGTCTACATAGAAATGTTTCATCAGCAGCACATGGTGGAACAGAACCTAGAATAACATTAAGACAGGTATTTAAACTGTTACGCAAATCACCCATTATACTTAAAGAACAAGAGAGAACTCTCATTAATACCTCGTTTTTTATCTGCAATGTCCAAGTATTTTAGAGCCTCTTGATTGGCCCCAGCACGAACTCCAAGCAAGACCAGATCATCAACCAACTAAACCGTAAAAAATACGCAAATATAACCACAGATCTCTGAACTAAACATCAAATGATGAAACTAGTCGTTCTACAAAGACAGAAAGGAATATGACAACATGAAAAAGATCGACACCAAGTAATTGCTGACCTCGTTCCAAAGCCGGTTGACTGAGATAAGTTCGTCATCATAAGATGTTTGATTCAGCTGCAACTCTTTGATCTTGGTTTCAACATCATACAGGTGTTTCTTCTGCATGTCTAATTGATGTACCAGTTTCTGATTCTGGAACTGTAGAATGGTGGCATCAGCCTGAAAGAACACATAATTAAAATCACTATTTCACAATCCTTATTTTATTTTGATTTTCTGCACAGACCTTATTTGCATCATGAGAGACTGCAACTATAAAGCAACAAAATGCACATTAGAATTCCAACGCCAGCTTTAAGTAAAAATCCGGAGACAACTCATCACAAGTTTGCAACATCGCTTTCACTGAAGAAAGATCCTATCCAACAATTCTATTAACGGGCTTAATTTCGATAAGCGAGAACTCTCAGACGAAAGACCTTACACTTTTGGCGATGGGATGAGATGGTGAAGAATTACGGGCCATGGCAGTCGGAGAAATGGATTCCAAAAGATGAGGCTTCTTCTGCATCGGCTCGTCCGATTCCTGGTTCTCCATAACATTCGAAAGCAACAGAAAACCCTAAATCGATGCGATCTTTCGTTGAGACAAGAACTCTAAAATATAAATAGTGAGAAAAACTTTGTCTCGTTGACAAATATATAGCTAAACTGGATTCCACGGGTGTTCGGAAGCAGAGGAGGTTCCGCCGGAGAATCTGCCGAGTGGTTCTAGTCGACTGATTCTTTTATTTGTTCTTTATCTAACAGAGAAACACACATAAACGGCGTCGGAGTTTCAATACGCACTTGTCAGCTCAAAGGCTTATTGGGCCTAAGCTACATGATTTACTCTTATCTGAGTGAGAGTAAAAGCTCAACATTCGATACAAAATAATACGCATTAATACCATAAAATAATATTTTTTATATTTATTTTCTAAATTTAATAAATTAAAATTTTAAATTTTAAAATAATATAAATTATTATATAAAATAATTATTTATTTAAAATAAATTATATATAAAATTAAAATATAATGTTGGGTTTATTTTTTATTTAGAGTTTAAAATTTTTTATTAAAAATATATTTTTAATTATTTTTTAATATTATTATAATATTTTAAAATTTTTAAATAATGAGTAGTATATTTGAAAAGGCAAATGTCTAAAATAGTACATTTTTAAGTTTTTGTTCCAAAAATAGCATCATTAGTTTAAATTTCTAATAATAGCACAAAT
This sequence comes from Pugionium cornutum, assembly GCA_018901935.1. NCBI lineage: Eukaryota > Viridiplantae > Streptophyta > Magnoliopsida > Brassicales > Brassicaceae > Pugionium > Pugionium cornutum. Next base: position 27,289,688 of record CM032156.1, on the reverse strand, counting down.
TTAAGATTAAAATATATTAAAACTATATTTTAATAGAAAAAAAAATAAACCCTAAATTGGAAATAACGAACCCAAATACAATATTTTAAGTTTATGTATAATTTATTTAAAATAAATAAGTTTTTTCACATAAGTATTTATACTATTTTTGAGAATTTAAGTTTATGATGTTAGATTTGGAATAAAAACTTTAAAATCTGCTATTTCAGAATATTACTCTATTTGAAATAAAAATTTTGAAAAATATTATTTTATATAATTCACAACGTCAGTTTTTCCATTAACGTTAGAGGTGAGTTACATATTTCTAATATAAACTCTGATTCAATTAAAACCAGTTTATAGAAAATTAAAAAAAAAAACTCAAATGACGTTTTTTGATTTCTAAAATTTATGTTCGCCGATCTTCGATATTTATGGATATAAATAAATCTCTGAAATTGGTAAAAATAAAATTTGAAAAAATCAATTGACTCAAGAAATCATTAAAAAATTCCAAAAATTTTATAATATTGAACTATTTTAGTTCTCATTCTTTGATCTCGTAGTTTTTTTTTTGTCATTTAAACAACCTAATTGATTTTGTAATGATTGAACTTTTGCTTCAAACGAATAGAAAAACTATACTTTATATAAATTTTTATTTGAAGGATACGTTAAACAATTCATTTGATTTACAAAAACCAAATTCATTAGCCAATTAACTTTACGAAAGAGAAGAAAGTGTATAGTTTCCAATCATTAATGTAAATTTATAAATACCACTACACTTTTACATCCCTAGTATATTATTTAAGAAACTTTTTAACGAAATAACGTTATTCTGATGTGTTAATAACAAAAATACTATGCTGACGTATCAATTATCAACCCCACAACGAGTTTCAGATTAAATATATAAAAGAATTTAAGTTAGTAAAATAATTACGATACATGCCACTGATATTAAATTGGTTAGAGAATAAATATAATTTATTCAACTAACCAAAAAATATTATTACATTTCTAAAAACAATAATTTTTATTTCTTTAAATTTTTATACGTTAATTTATAAATAATTTCAAATAAATATAAATAGATTTAAGTTACTACCATAATCTCTAATATATTATTTGAGATATATTTTAAGAAAATAACCTTATTTAGACGTGTTATTAACAGAAATACTATGCTGGCGTGTCTTTCATTACAGTAAATTTCAAATAAATATATAAATGAGTTTAACTTATTAAAATAGTTACAATTATATTATTGTTATTAATATGGTTAGAGAATTAAATATTCTATTAAACTAACAAAAAATACTATTAAATTCGTAAAAAATAATTATTTTTATTTTCTTAATTTGTATATACAAAAATTAATGTTAAAAGTAATTTTAAATAAAAATTAAATATTTAATTTATATTTATTAATAAATTATAATTTACAAATATTTTTCCCTACGCATGCGTGGGTATGAATCTAGTTTTAGTATAATTTTGCAATAAAAGCAAACTTTGTTAGTTTGTCAAGAGAAATCTACAAAAAAAAAGAGTTATCTTTCTCCAATGTTTAAGAAATTCACGTAATTTTATACCTATTAAAATTATAAAATATCTTCATTATACAGATAGGTTTAATGGTTTGAAAAAACTAAATAATTAAAACTTACATAAATTATCTTATTACATGTTAATAAAAACAAAAAATTGTTTTTACATCAACTTACATGAATTATGTAATAAGATAATTTATGTAATTTAAGTTTACATAAATATTAAATTTTTTATATTGTTTAACATTATGTTCAATAAGTTTTATCATATTAATAATAAATATTTATATAAAAAATTCATAAATATAAATAATCTCCAGAAAAATGTCTACAACTCGGCACATATTTAAATAAGAGTAATACCCTAAAATAGTATTTTTAAAAAAAAATTTCCAAATCTAACATCATAAAATTAAATTCCCAAAAATAGCAGAAATACTTATGTGAAAATACTTCTTTATTCTAAATAAATTATACATAAATTTAAAGTATTGTATTTGGGTTTATTATTTCCAATTTAGGATTTAATTTTTTTCTATTAAAATATAATTTTAATGTATTTTAAGTTAGTAAAATAATTACAATACATGCCACTGATATTAAATTGGTTAGAGAATAAATATAATTTATTCAACTAACCAAAAAATATTATTATATTTGTAAAAACAATAATTTTTATTTCTTTAAATTTTTTATACGTTAATTTATAAATAATTTCAAATAAATATAAATAGATTTAAGTTACTACCATAATCCCTAATATATTATTTGAGATATATTTTAAGAAAATAACCTTATTTAGACGTGTTATTAACAGAAATACTATGCTGGCGTGTCAGTAAATTTCAAATAAATATATAAATGAGTTTAACTTATTAAAATACTTACAATTATATTATTGTTATTAATTTGGTTAGAGAATTAAATATTCTATTAAACTAACAAAAAATACTATTAAATTCGTAAAAAATAATTATTTTTATTTTCTTAATTTATATATACAAAAATTAATGTTAAAAATAATTTTAAATAAAAAAATTAAATATTTAATTTATATTTACTAATAAATTATAATTTGCGAATATTTTATGAATCTAGTTTTAGTATAATTTTGCAATAAAAACAAACTTTGTTAGTTTGTCAAGAGAAATCTACAAAAAAAAAGAGTTATCTTTCTCCAATGTTTAAGAAATTCACGTAATTTTATACCTTTTAAAATTATAAAATATCTTCATTATGTAGATAGGTTTAATGGTTTGAAAAAACTAAATAATTAAAACTTACATAAATTATCTTATTACATGTTAATAAAAACAAAAAATTGTTTTTACATCAACTTACATGAATTATGTAATAAGATAATTTATGTAATTTAAGTTTACATAAATATGAAAATTTTTTATATTGTTTAACATTATGTTCAATAAGTTTTATCATATTGATAAACAAGATATTCATGTGGTGATTTTCGTCTACATGAATAAGAATATTGTATAACCAATATTTGTTTCTAATAATAAAATTTACGTCGGACATCATTCTTTTAAAATTTAATTCGATGGAAAACTTATAGAAAACTTATACCAGTTTTAGTTTATAATTAAACCAAAATATAAAGAAAATATATACAGTAAACGATGGTTAAAATACTATATATAGTTCCATAGATCGTAATATATACAATCATTTTAAAATATAGTTTAAAATAATATAATTCTAAACTAGAAATATAATGATATTACAAACTAATTTTGACAAATTTTGGTACATTAAAGTAAATAAACCTTGATATAAACGTGGAAATACATGTTTCAATCAAATTCATTAACTAAAAATGAATAAATATATGCGGACAAAAATAGATTTGTTGGTGTTTAGAAGGATTTTAAGTTTATAAAGAAAAAAATAGAGAATATATTGAATATAATGAACCATTGTATTACACTTTAATTTGATTGTATTTCAACACGATCAAAGTATTTTTATTTATTTATTTATTTCACAACAAACATAAATAAATTGTTATAAAAAATTTATAAATATTTATATAAAAAATCATAAATATAAATAATCTCCAGAAAAATGTCTACAACTCGGCACATATTTAAATAAGAGTAATACTTTAAAATAACATTTTTTAAAAGTTTTTCTTCCAAATCTAACATCATAAAATTAAATTCCCAAAATAGCACAAATACTTATGTGAAAATACTTTTTTATTCTAAATAAATTATACATAAATTTAAAATATTGTATTTGAGTTCATTATTTCCAATTTATGATTTAATTTTTTTCTATTAAAATATAGTTTTAATGCATTTTAATCTTAAATTTGTGCGATTATTGGAAATTTAAGCTAATAATACTATTTTTGGAACAAAAATTTAGAAAGATGCTATTTTAAACATTTACCGTTTAAATAACATCACACAATTTGTTCGTTACACCATTTACACAAACACCAGTAACCAAGAAAACCCACAAGAACCCATGGCTAAGCTCATTTTCTACTTCACCGTCCTAATCCTCTTCCTCGCCTTCGTTTCTTCTGCCGGAGACGGCGAAGAATTTGCAAGAACCATAGATCGGAAACTACTTGGTCTCCACAAGAAAGAGAAACTAACCCATTTCAAAGTCTATTGGCACGACATCAGAAGCGGTCCAAACCCAACTTCCATCCTGATCCAGCCACCGGTTACAAACTCTTCTCTCTTTGGAGAAATTTCTATGATCGACAACGCTTTGACGGCGAAGGTTCCGATGAACTCAACTGTGTTAGGCCAAGCTCAAGGATTTTACGCCGGAGCGGCTCAAAAGGAGATAGGTTTGTTAATGGCTATGAATTTTGCTTTTAAGACAGGAAAATATAACGGAAGCACGATCACGATTCTTGGTAGGAACACGGTGATGTCAGAGGTACGAGAAATGCCGATCGTTGGAGGAAATGGGCTTTTCCGATTTGCTAGAGGCTATGTCGAAGCTCGGACAAAATGGTTGAATCCCAAGAACGGTGATGCTACTGTTGAGTATAGTTGCTACGTCTTGCATCATTGATGTTATAGATGTTTTTGTCGCTTCTATATATTTGATTTGACGACGTAATATATTATATCCTTTTTAACATATTATTCCGTTTTTAGTTTTCTTTTTGCATTTGCGTTATGGTGTGTGTTTGGATTTGTGTAAATGTGTGTTTGGATTTGTGTAAGTAGTTTTGTACGGTTAATAAATTTTTAATATATTATTTGAGAAATATTTTAAAAAATAATTTTATCTTAATATTTTATCAATAAAAATATTAAAACGTAAAATTTTAAATAAATATATAAATAAATTAAAATTATTAAAATAATTATAATATATAATTGTTATTAATCCGGTTAAATAATTAATATATTTTATTAAACTAATAAAAAATATTATTAAATTCATAAAAAACAATTATTTTATTTTATTAATTTATATATATATAATTAATATTAAAAATAACTTTAAATAAAAATAAAAATTATATGAATATCTAATTTATATTTATTATTAAATAATATTATATAATTGAGTAATACCCTAAAATAACACTATTTTAAGTTTATCTTCCAAATTTAGCACACTAAAATTAAAATTCCAAAAATAGCACAAATTATTATGTGAAAATAATTATTTACCTTATATAAACTATATATAAAATTAAAACATAATGTTTGGGTTCACTTTTTCCAATTTAAAATTTAATTTTTTTTTCATTAAGAATAAATTTTTAATTATTTTAGTATTAAATTTATGTTATTTTTGGAAATTTAAATGACTAGTGCTATATTTAATCAATTGCCTTATATAATTTGTGAATATTTGATATAAATCTAGTTTAATATTATTAATAAACTTTCTCTTCCAAGACATCGTTTAGCGTCAAACACTCTCTTTCCATCAGAATCATGTCAATTTAAAGAAAGGCCTGATTATCTATGCCACACACTATCTTTGCTGATATCAACGAATTGAATATTATGCGAAAAGACGAGTCAAAACTGAAATAATTTAAGCACAGTTTGAGGATAATCATCCTTAATTCAGGATCTTTTGGATTCGACAAGAGATTAGAACAAATGATACATCCTGACTTTTGTTCTCATGTCTTAATCCTCCTGGAAACTTGTTGTAAGATGAAACATTGTCATAAAGGCATCGAAATACCTGCAATTCCAGGTATTAAAGTAGGTTTAACTTGTAAATGCATTAAGGTAAGCAGACAGTAAGTCCATATCAAATATAGCTTCCATAAAACAAAAAGGTGATGCCTAAGACCATAGACCAATTACGATGAATAAGCCATAGTATTAAACAGAACCAGGTCGCAATCATGGAACCAAAGGCTGTACTACTTGCAAACCATAGGCCAACAAAGACAACAATTTCAATCACAGGCGGAATTTTGATGACAAGTAACAAACCAAGAATGTAAAAGTAGGCAACTGCTAGACTGCTATCTTTCGTAATGGATGATAGGAGCCAAGGTCATCAGATACACAAATCGGTTGAAAAAGCAAGAAACAAAGCTAATATAATTATTAGGCTCCTTTTACTGCTAAATTATCAGCTGAACATATACTTTCCTATCAAGAACTGAAGTCCAAAACTGGATGTATGATGACACTTGTTGTCATATAAAATCAGCAAATTGTGTAGAAGTGGCACACGAGGAAGCAACATCATACAAGACAAAAGATACAATTACAACAACGAGAAACAAAAAATTTGATATAAAAAATATAAGAATTCCAACTTGTTGAATCCAAAAACAAACGTAATCATATTCATATACATGTAATTTCTTAATTCCAGTAGGAATATCAATAGAGAGAAAGAGGAAAATACTGACCTTGAGGAACTAAACCCCAGCTCTTAGATTCAACAGACAAAGTTGATATCAATCTAGCAGATGCTATAGCACTGTGTAGCGGAAACAGAGATATACAGCTACTTAGCTCCACCGGTAATCTGTTAGAATCATTCCATTAAAATCACATCCTAATCAAAAACCCACTGTACCTAATTCCAGAGTTCACTAATGAAAAACTTAATGATCACATTCACATCAATACATTTCCAAAAGGTTGGGTCCAATTGCAGAAATACCAACAAAACTAGAGAGAAAGATGATTTATTGGGTAAAACGACATCTCCGATCACGACTGAAAATGGAAGAAAGAACAAATATCTTTAGAAAATGTAAAAAGATGGGTTTTCACTAGTAACAGCGAAATTCCTTGAAAAAAAAAACACTTACCTAAAAGATCGATTGATACGAGTAGTTGGTGAAGATAGAGACGAAGATTTAACAGGAGAGGGTAAGGAAGAAACGTGAAAATTTGTCTTGCTAAGCTTCTGGGTTAAAGAATGAATCTTAGATGATAATCTGCAGACTTTAGAAGACGCCATTGGCAAGAGTCGCTATTGAAATATAACATTTAGGGATTAAGATGTTTCTTTCTCTTTCGTGGCATATTTACGGGTCGGGTCGGGTCAGTTCGGGTGGTCAACATATAAAATATATTAAGAATATTTAAAGATTTTATATTTTTCCTATTCATAAATGATGAATATTGCTTTTGAGAAACTTTACTTTTAGTGATTTAAGTATATATCTTTAAAATATAAATATATAGTATTAAAACAATATATATATATATATATTTGTTCCAATTTTATATAAATATCAATATATATAGAGTAATATCCTAAAATAGCACCTTTTAAAGTTTTTCTTCCAAATCTAGCATCATAAAATTAAATTCCCAAAAATACCACAAATATTTATGTGAAAATACTTATTTATTCTAAATAAATTATACATAAACTTAAAGTATTGTATTTGTGTTCATTATTTCCAATTTAGGATTTAATTTTTTTCTATTAAAATATAGTTTAAATGCATTTTAATATTAAATTTGTGCTATTATTAAAAATTTAAATTAATGATGCTATTTTTGGAACAAAAACTTAAAAATGTGCTATTTTAGACATTTGCCCATATATATATATGTTCCAATTGATATGAATATCTAATTAATACAAGAATATCTAAAATTGAATTCAGTCAATCAGGTTTTCCACAAGTTTTATTTTTAAAATATTTTGGAGATGCAGAAAGCTATGAAATTGGTGATACAATATCCAAAACTTTAAAAAAAGTTTTAAAATTGATTATGCATGGGTTTTTTTTGATGAAAGATATTCCAAAGTTTACGTATACAATTTCAGCATTTCTATACTCTTAATACTGGAATGACATTTAATAAAATGAACAATATCAACAACCTTTTTCCGATTTATTCAAGTTTGTATGGACAATATTTTGGTGATATTTTATGTGATTATACAACTTTATTTTTATGCATTACTTTATTATGTATTAGACTTGCTTAAATATTGTTTGTGTGATTTTTTTTAATATTGTATATTAATATTTTAAATTTTATTTTAAAGTGATTCATTTAATTTTGTATATAAATATAAAATTTATAAATATTCATATGAAATACATATGAAACATAATTTATAAAACTACATAATTTTTATGAGATATATAAAACTTTGTTTAACAGTTGAGACATATAATTCCATGGAATAAAATGAACAATATATAAAATTCAAATTTGATGTTATTAAATAGTGAAATTTCAAATATGTGCTTTCACTATTCAATTTTTTTTTGAATTGTTCTTAAACTTTTTAAAGCCTAAAAATGAAATTTTAAAGTTTTTTTTAAACCATTCCTATTGTTAAATCATATCACCACCCATATTTAAATCTATCGTATCAGATTGCATTTTGTTGATAAAAAATTCTCGAAATGTTCATAGAAATAACAAAAAAAAACGATTTTTCATCTCACTGACTGTGTTGGCAAAAAAAGAACCCTAAAAGCTGATTTCTCATTTTCGCGCTTTTCTTCTTGTTCATATCTGAGGAGCATAAATGCTGTTTCTCCTCTAGATTTTCTACACTGTCTTGTTTCTCCCTCGTAAAACATGCTTTTGATGTGAAAAGCAGAAAACTTCCAAGTCAGATAAATCATAGTGAAATCACTGGTTCAAATAAGATCATTAATGCTATGTTTCTTCCTTGTTTTCATGGCGGTGATATATATGAATGCGTAATGATAATGTCCTTGTGATGCAGGTTGTCCTTATAATATACACACGACTGATGATATTCGATTCTTAATGGTTTTGTGAATGTAAGAAAGGATTTAACTATGACTAGAAAAAGAAAGAGAGGATTTAATTTAATTGATCAACATCTTTCCATTGCTATATTATTCTGCAACAATGTAGTCTAAAGAATAGTTATTGTGGCAGTTTCTTGAAAATTCCTGTTTCATTCTCTTACTGTAGGTGGGACTTTGAAGATTGGCTAATTTGCGGTTTTGAAGATTGGCAGATTTTGTTTTGAATTTTGCCCTTTCTCTAGTTGAAAGGGTTAAATCCAAAAAAGACGAGGTTTCATTTCCTCTGTCGCTTTCTTGAGAAAACTTGATTCAGTGATTTGACAAAAAGGGGATAGAGAGGGAAAGTGTATTTCTTTGGGAGATTTTCAGCCTAAAGATTTAATTTTTTATTGGAAGAGTACACAGATTTTTGGATTCAAACTGCCCAAAAGCTGGTGGGGAATCTTAAAAGAGAGTTTTTTTGGTTTAGGGTTTTGTGTTTTGTGTTTTAAAGTTTATGTGATTCAATGAGAAAGGAATGGTGAGTGAGAGGTCTTGTCATGTCTATGATTTTTGTATCCATCTGCAAATCAAGCAGTGTGTTTGGTTTGGCCTTGTCTTGATTTCCAATTTGCCTTAATAATGCAATCAAATCTAGTTGAATTTATCTCTTCTCGGAAGCTACAGAATCTCTGAGGATAAATTAGAAATCAATCTTCTTGGGGAGAGAGGAATCTAGAGAACTATTCTTGCGTTTGAGTCTTAAATGATCCGTGGGAATCTGGAGAAGCAATCAGGTTCTAATGGGAGTGAGAAGGTTCTTGTTGCTGTTAAAGCATCTAGGGAGATTTCAAAGACAGCATTGGTTTGGTCTTTGACTCATATTGTTCATCCTGGAGATTGCATAACTCTGATTGTTGTTGTTACTTCTCACAATGCTGGTGCGTTTTTCTGCTTTGGTCCTAAATCATGGAGATTAGTTTGGTTTGTTTTATTCATTATCTTTTATGATGGAATGGTTAGGTCGAAAGCTCTGGACTTTTCCAAGGTTTGCTGGAGATTGCGCGAGTGGTCATCGGAAATTGCATTCTGATGCAATTCCTGAGATAAAGAGTGATCTCACTGATACTTGTTCCCAAATGATTCTCCAGTTTCATGATGTCTATGATCCAAACAAGGTTATTAATTAGGCCCCATCATCAAAATAATGATTCTGAAACATCAAAGGTTATTCTAAATGCTTGTTTCTTGTTGTGTTTATTTGATAGGTTAATGTCAGAATCAAGGTTGTTTCTGGATCACCATGTGGAGCTGTTGCGGCTGAGGCCAAGAAACTGGAAGCAAATTGGGTGGTTCTGGATAAGTATATAATCATATTTCGTTCTTAAATTCTTTACTTTTGCACTCCCTCTATGGTTGAAATAATTCTTTTGCAGGCACCTTAAACACGAAGAGAAGAGGTGCATTGATGAGCTACAGTGTAACATTGTGGCAATAAAGGGTTCTCAGGCAAAAGTTCTGCGCTTGAACTTGGTCGGGTCACCAACAAAGAATACTGTAGAGGAGTGTTCTTCATCAACTAAACCAGAAGTAGCATCTGGAAAGAACAAAAGCAGGTCATTAGATCCAGTTAGAGCGGTAGTTACAACTCCTATAAGCAGTCCTGAGGTCGGGACACCATTCACAGGTACAGAAGCTGGGACTTCATCAGTGACTAGCTCTGACCTCGGAACACCATCGCCTTTTTCCGCAGTGGAAGTGAAAAAGGACGAAGCTTTGGTCGTCAGAGTGAATGAATCCGGTTCTGATTCAGAAAGCAAAAATATATCTTTAGCTTCAACGAGTATGAGATTTCAGCCATGGATTTTAGGCACTCATCGCCTTTCATTGCAGGAATCCGAGGAAATTCTGTGGACAACTTATGATAAGGCTGCTCAGGTATCTACTGAAAAGGCTTGGCTAGAGAAACGCTCTAAGGTCGATGATGGAGAAGAAGCAGCTATGTCAAGAAAAAGGACTGACTTGGAGGAGTTTAGTGGAAACTTGAGAGAAGCAATTTCACTATCACGAAATGCTCCTCCTGTTCCGCCTCCTCTCTGTTCTATCTGTCAACACAAAGCACCCGTTTTTGGAAAACCACCAAGGTTTTTCTCCTACAGAGAACTAGAGCTTGCAACAAATGGGTTTTCACAATGTAATTTTTTGGCACAAGGAGGATTTGGATCTGTTCATAGAGGTGTATTACCCGAAGGCCAGATTGTAGCAGTAAAGCAACACAAATTAGCAAGTATTCAAGGAGATGTAGAGTTTTGCTCTGAAGTAGAAGTCTTGAGCTGTGCTCAGCACAGAAACGTAGTTATGCTAATCGGTTTCTGCATCGAAGAAAGCAGAAGACTCTTGGTCTATGAATACATATGCAATGGATCATTGGACTCACATTTATACGGTAAAACTAAGTTAACAATCTCTTAACTAGAGTTAACTAATTAACTTCCATGAAATGTCCATTTAGGTAGCCGTAAAGACACTTTAGGATGGCCTGCAAGGCAAAAAATAGCGGTTGGAGCGGCTAGAGGTCTTCGATATCTTCACGAAGAGTGTAGAGTAGGTTGCATTGTTCACAGAGACATGAGGCCTAACAATATACTAATCACTCATGATTATGAACCACTGGTATTATATAAATGGCTACAACAACAAAGTTTGCACCCTTTTCTTTTTGTGTATTTGCTTGACTGTGGTCATTTTCTCTGTTAGGTAGGAGATTTTGGTTTAGCGCGGTGGCAGCCTGATGGAAAGCTCGGCGTAGACACGCGGGTAGTAGGAACTTTCGGGTATAACTGAATCATCATTCTGTAACTCAACAATTTTACAACTTGTCAATTACTTAGTGTTAATGGTGTGTTTTAGCTATTTAGCTCCAGAATATACTCAAAGTGGACAAATCACAGAGAAAGCTGATGTTTACTCGTTCGGAGTTGTATTAATTGAGCTAATAACTGGTCGTAAAGCCATGGATATCTTCAGACCAAAGGGGCAACACTGTTTAACTGAATGGGTAAAATCTAAAAGTTTCTTCTTTTCAAAGTTTCTTTGGCTCATTTGGAGTCTAAATTTTGTTATGTGAGCACAGGCAAGATCTTTATTAGAAGAGTATGCGGTTGAAGAATTGGTTGATCCGCAGCTAGAGAAGAGATATTCAGAAACCGAAATGATCTATATGATTCATACAGCTTCATTGTGTATACGTAGAGATCCACATTTACGTCCTCGAATGTCTCAGGTAAAGAAAATGACAATTCTTGAAACATGTTCATGTTTAAGTCAATAAGTGTGTTTTGTCTTTCATTTTTTTGAAGGTGTTGCGTTTATTGGAAGGAGACATGGTAATGAATGAAAGCTAAGGGAAGAGTTGTTTCATTTTCTATGTTTGTGTGCCTTAGGAAATGAATCTGATCACTTTTTTGGTGAAGTTTGTAGGATCAATAGAAAGATTTTGTATAATCAAAAGTCCTCTTAATTGGCAATTATGGTTTATTATTCTACTGGTACATTTCGAAACATATTCATTTTATTCCAAAAAGTTATAGTTCGGTACACTTTAATACTTTGCTTTTAAACTTTCTAGTTTTAAACCAAAGTCGAATGCTTGATTTGTTTTCCAAGACACTTCACCTTCAATTTGTTTACATATAATGTATATGGTTGAATGTTTTCTTTAAGATTGTCTATGTAGAATCCCAAAAGTTTCACCAAAAACATAAGCATATATATATATGGACACACCATTTTGTGTAATGTAGTTGACTAGCTTCGAACACATATCTCAGATTCTAATCCTCTTCAACCCTACCCAGCTTTTTTTTTGCTTTTCATTCTCTGAAGATTCATTTTGTTTAACGAGTAGAGATGGAGCTTGAAGAACAGAAGAAGTATTTCCATGGAACACTCGAGATTACAATCTTCGACGCAACGCCTTATTCTCCTCCATTTCCTTTCAATGCAAGTCTATATTATAATTTATATGATAATGATGTTGATGATGTTACCATTGTGTTAACTCTCATGAGCTATGTTGTTATCTTATCCACAGTGTATACTTACAAAGCCAAGATCAGCTTACGTGACCGTCAAGATAAACAAGACGAAAGTTGCTAAAACAAGTTCAGAACATGACCGTGTCTGGAACCAGACTTTTCAGATCCTCTGTGCACATCCGGTTGCCGGTACCATGGTCACCATCATGCTCAAGACTCATTGTTCTGTTCTCGGAAGATTCAAAATCTCTGCGGAACAGATTCTAAATTCTGATCCAGCAGTTATAAATGGGTTCTTTCCTCTGGTTGCAGACAATGGATCAACGAAACCTAACTTGAAGCTCAAGTTTATGATGTGGTTCAGACCGGCTTATCTCGAACAGGGATGGTGCAAATCGCTTGAGGAGAAGTCTTTTGAAGGTATTAGGAACGCGAGCTTCCCTTTGAGGTCGAATTGTAGAGTCGTTTTGTATCAAGATGCGCACCACAAGCCCACGTTTGATCCTAGGGTTCATGATGTTTCTTCTAACGCAAGGAATCTCTTGGAAGATGTTTACAAAGCGATTGAAAGCGCTAGACACTTAGTTTACATTGCAGGATGGGCATTAAACCCTAATCTTGTTCTCGTATGCGATGACGAGACTGAGATTCCTCACGCAGTAGGAGTTACAATCGGAGAGCTTCTGAAACGAAAAGCAGAGGAAGGCGTAGCAGTGAGAGTAATGCTGTGGAACGACGAAACGTCTCTACCGATGATCAAGAACAAAGGTGTAATGCGAACAAACGACCTAACAGCTCTTGCTTACTTCAGAGACACAAAGGTTGTTTGTAGATTGTGTCCAAGATCGCACAAGAAACTCCCTACGGCATTTGCTCACCACCAAAAAACGATCACAGTGGACACCCGTGTAACAAACACAAACACCAAAGAGCGAGAAATCATGAGCTTCCTCGGCGGTTTTGACCTTTGCGATGGTCGGTATGACACAGAGGAGCATTCTCTATTCCACACACTCGGGACAGGGGATGACTTTTATCAGACAAGCATCGCCGGAGCTAAGCTAAGTAAAGGAGGACCGAGAGAGCCATGGCACGATTGCCACACGTGCGTGGTAGGCGGAGCGGCTTGGGATGTTCTGAAGAACTTCGAACAGAGATGGACGAAACAGTGCAACCCTTCGGTGCTGGTTAACATTTCAGGGATCAGAAACTTAGTAAACCAAACTGGACCAGCAAGCACGGAGGAGGAAGGTGACCGGAAATGGAATGTTCAAGTTCTTAGATCGATAGATCACGTGTCAGCAACTGAGATGCCAAGAGGTTTACCGATTGAGAAGAGTATACACGACGGCTACGTCGCAGCGATTCGAAAGGCAGAGAGATTTATATACATTGAGAATCAGTATTTCATGGGAAGCTGCGAACATTGGGAGAACAAGAACGATAAGTAGGAAAGGTTCTTTCTTGAGGATGATTTTTCTAAAGTTTATCACAGGAATTCTGATGTGATTTGTTTTTTTCAATGTATAGAATCTGCAGCGGATGCACAAACTTGATACCCATTGAAATAGCGTTGAAGATTGCAGCTAAGATACGAGAGAGGGAGAGATTTGCAGTGTATATAGTGATACCCATGTGGCCGGAAGGGCCACCAGAGAGCGAAACGGTTGAAGAGATGCTTCATTGGACGCGAGAGACCATGTCCATGATGTATCGGATCATTGGGGAGGCGATATGGGAAACTGGAGACAGATCCCATCCTAGGGATTATCTAAACTTCTTCTGTCTTGCAAACAGAGAAGAGAAGAGGGACGGAGAGTTTGAAGCAGTTTCTTCACCGCATCCCAGAACACATTACTGGAACGCGCAGAGGAATCGGAGATTTATGGTCTATGTCCACTCCAAGATCATGATAGGTTAAACTCCTAATCTGAAATAAAACTGAAGATTTTTCATTAATATTAGGCTATTGAGATTCACATAACAAGAGATGTTTTTATGTTGTTTGTAGTGGACGACGCATACGTTTTGATAGGATCAGCCAATATAAACCAGAGATCAATGGATGGTTGTCGTGACACCGAGATTGCAATAGGTTGCTACCAAACTGATACAACCAACACCAATGAAATCCGAGCTTACCGGTTGTCGCTCTGGTACGAGCATACTGGTGGCCAGGTCGCAGCGGATGAGTTATCCTCCTCTGAGCCAGAGAGTCTTGAATGCGTCCGAGGGTTGAGGACATTGGGAGAGCAAATGTGGGAGATTTACAGCGGAGACAAGGTCGTGGACATGAACGGCATCCATTTGGTTGCGTACCCAATTAGTGTGACGAGTGATGGAGTGGTTGAGGAAGTCGGCGATGGAGTGTTTCCTGATACCAAGACGTTGGTGAAAGGAAAGAGGTCCAAGATGTTTCCTCCTGTTCTAACCACCTAAAAAAATATGTCAGAATCAGAATCATTTCTTAGATCATAACTTGCAATATTTATTCACAAATAACACTGAACTCGTTTATTATAAGTGCGTATAAATGTTGATTATGATATGATGTTTTTAGTGATTAACACACCTACTCTACATATATATATATGTCTACGGATAAAAACAGGTACGAAGCTAGAAGGACCATCATTTTTAATTCGTGTCCATGCTCATCTAATAGCCGATAAGAAATCTCCCATTTTGCATTCTGTACCATCCAAGAAGATTCACCGTTGGAAGCTTGAATCTTTGCAGCGCTGTCCCAAGCCCCGTGCAGTCTAGCGGGTACTAACTCTGTTCTTCCTCAAGATTCGGGACTCTGGAGAGAATACAGTACCCTCGAAGATGTAAGCCTTTCCAAACTCATTCTTTAGCTGAAAAGTTCTGAGCCACGGAAAACCAAGAGGGAAGTAAACTAAAGTAGCCTCTAGGCTTCGTACGGATCTAATTAAAACTACAGATGTAGCTATCACCAAGCTTAAGTGAGCTGATCCTATATCTTTCTTATCTAGAAAAGCTTTACCTTTATTTTTATCCATATATCTCTTGCAGCCTCCAGAAAGTTAGCACGGTTAAGATAATCCTTTCTAGTCAATTCTAAAGAACTTTCTTCCATGCAACACCAGAAACCAATGTAGTAAACCATCTTCAAGAACAGCTACTTCTCCATCAGCCCAGCAATTCATTTCTATCAACATGCTAATGTGAATTCTAGAAAAGTCTCACAAATCCTCTACGAAACAAAATGGCTAATTCAACCTCCATAGCCACTGCTCTAAAGACAATCAAAGATATACGTGGCGAAAACAATGATGCCAACATAAACAAGAAACGATATGAATCTGTGTATATAAAAGGATTTATATGCAATTTTTAAGACATATGAAGAAAACCTATATGCCACACGATCGCTACCCTCTCAAAGATATAACCAAAAAATAAATAAAAGAATTCTTGTAAGGAAGTTTTATTGGAAACATCGTATACCTGCCTCCTGACTCATAGGATGATCCTTATTCGTAAGGCACATCAACATCCTTGGTAAGTGCATACCCGGAAAACTGATGTAGCATCAACTGAGGCCATTTCCACTCTCTTGATATATGGAAAAGCTCCTTTATCTGAAGGCAAAATAACTCATAGGAGACAGGAGAAGGTATTTTGAAACCGTAGCTTTCTTCTTTAGAAAGTTTCTGCTAGGTAACCTAAAATTGCTGAATATTTCCACGCCCACATGCACCACTTAATCTTATTTCCCACACTTGTGAACGAAATGTTTCTCTCCTGCTCTTCGTGAAAGCTTCAAAGCTAAGATATACACTTCTGCATCAGAATGTCTACTCTCGAGGGTTCAGACTAATATGGAATAATGGAAGAATTCCACATAATTCATCAATGATGTCCTAATCAAGTTATTATCGGGTTTCTACCCACCTACAATGCTTCCAGAAAGCAAGGGCTTTTTACAGTGCAACGATCTTAGCTAATATTTAGGCAGATAGATACCATTTCTCAGTAACCTGTTGGCCACCCGTCAGCAAATACAGAAGTCTCACATGCTAATGAAAGGCTCTGATTACTCTGTAGACTGATTACCATACCTCTGTCGAAGAAATTCCATGAACTTTGATCAGTATGTTGTTCAGAATTGCTATTCAATCTCTGAAATTGAGATTCAGCTACCCATCAGATATTACTGTGCATGAGCTCCAGATAAGTGTTCTTCTGTTGGTTCACACGACGAAAATTGTGGTTTACCTAATGGCACACGAGGGTTCTGATGGTTGAAACGAAGGGTATATTTTCCCAATCCATCAGAAGACTGCACATGGGCAGTAGGATGGGTCCTGCCACTCCGACCAAGTCCAAGACTTCTTACGGCACCTTGATTCAGCCTGGATGCAATTGCGGGTAAGGATGCTGATCTCTCATGGAAGACCTTGGTCAAACAATCCCTGTCAAAATTCTTCCTGAAAGAAAGATCCTGCTCATACTGATCCAGATGACCCTAAAAAGGGGAATTTTGCTAGCGCTGATGAATGTTTACTGGCATGATCACGGAAAGTCGTAACTGGTGAATCCAAGAATGAGTTTTAAGAAGCTGGTCATTATGGTCAGATGGCCATAGAGGATCAATGTCTCTGCTCCTCCAATATTGTATTGTGCCTCGTTTCCTTTGTCAATTGAATCAGCATTGGCACTTGGACACGAGCTTGAACAAGCAAGCACAAGAAATTTCAATAACAAAAAGCTGCCTCCTGACACAATCTAGAAATGGATATCCTTTCAATGTTTCCACTTCATCTTAATTGAGTTTTTCCTATATAACTTAAAACTAGTTGAAACGTATACAAAACAATGATCCATGGTAATGCCATCTCTTTTAGCTTCCAGCAACAAGAGCTAGCAACTTGAGAGATTCTCCAAAAATGTGGCCACCGTCAACACCTTTCACTCCAATCTCTCTTTAAACCAAATATTTAAATCCTCCAGCCCCTTAGAACGGTGTTAGCTCACCAGATCGTTATAAATTAAAATACATGAGAAGGAAGGAGTGTGGGCTTGAAGCGCACAAGGAGAGGGGAATGTCAGATATGTTTCGCTCCTTTTGTTAGTGGGGTTTCTACCAGAGGGATTATCTCTTACAAATAAACAAAAACCAGAGAGCAGAGAATGCGAGCAGAAGAATAAGAAGGATAATAGGACATAGCCAATATCAAACAGGAAAAACCAGTTCTTCAAATTATAGAAACATAGGACATAGTTTAGCTTTAGATTTAGATTTAGATTTATAATAGATAGATAGCCACAACAACCAGAGGAATGTTACGAAGTGGGCTGTTTAGACTCACCTCATTCTTTTTCCACAGATCATTTGTGAAACTCAATGACGATCCAAGCGAGGTTTCTTCTGCGAGCCAGAACCATGGCTGTAATATTGACTCCTTTCCGAAGATCCCTAAGAAACCAGGAAAAGAATACAGGTGTGTCAAAGTACATGTCCACAAGAATAGATCAAATGCCACAACAAGGATGTAAGCACAAGTACCAAAAAATTATCAGTTTCGCCATAAGAACCACAGAAAGCACCATCGATATTGTTAAACTTCATCCCATATGATCCACCTAGACATATAACATATCACAGAAAAACAGTTAGCGACTTAATGAAAATACCAAAAGTTTTTTCCAAGAAAGATCTAGGATCATACCAAAACCCCACGGCCTACTATCAACAGTAGCAAGTTCTGCTCTTAGCTTTTCAACTTCACGCGCCATAGACACCATGTTCTTCTCCATTTCCTGGCGCTGCGCCATAAGCTCAAATCTTTCCTTCTTCTCATAGTCAACTGCACCTCTGTTCCAAAAGAAAAGGCCTGGGTTTAGCATTTACAACAGAAACCAAATCTTTAGGCATTAAGCTATCATACCTCGCGTGCATAAGCTCCTTCTGCAGGTCTTGAATCTCTGCTTTCAGACCCGGAATCTGCTTGTTATCAGATTGCAATTTCGCCACATCTTTCCTAAGTATCTGAACATTACCACTTAGTTCACGTTTTATGTCATTTAGCTTCTGAACTTCACCAAGGAATTGTGCAGCCTCCTTCTTGTACGACTCCATAGCACGAACATCCGCCTCAAGTTTATGCCTTTTCTCACTGGACTCCCTCAACTGCAGATCTTGTTCAGCCCGAAGATCAGAAATAATCAGATTCATTCGGTGAAGCTCTTCCTTAGCAGCACCGAGTTCTCGCTCCAGATGCCCTCGATCCTCAGCTAATATATGATTATCATTCAAAAGCCTTCTAATTTCAGCATCCTGTATTTGAAGATCTTCCAACAAAGATGGAGGTGGAGGCTGTAGCAATGGAGGACCTCGGAGAAAGGGTCTCTCCGGAGGCAAACCACGCCTATCATGAAAACTATCTCGAATCTCCCGGTGAATTCGGTTTCTTTCAGACATGCAGAATTACCTACCTTATGAATTAAAAAGAAAAAAAAATCGGAATTCAAAACTCATTCATAGCAAGAAAAAAACCAGCAAAAATCACATATACCCAATTCTTGATATCGAGAAAACCAAATTTGAATGGCAGGATTCCGCATTCACAAAAATTTGTTTGAAATCAAACTACAAAAGCAAAATGTTAATTGAAAATTGTACAAGCATCATATAAGATGTCAAAGATTGCATAAATGTACAAATTTATGCGTTTGCTCAAATACGAAGAAATGAAGGTATTATAAGATCAGAAAAGGCAAAAATAAAGCTAACCTAAAACCTAGATAGATCAATTTTAAGTTGGATTGATGCTTCAGAAGATCGACAGCTGAACATATAGAGATTTAGTGATTTAGTTTGGGTACTAAAGATTCAAAGAGGGATACAATAGAGACTGATACTGTGATATACCAAAAAACAAAGAAAGTCGAAACCTTCTCTGCTGCAGAGGAGATTTCGTCTTCTACCTTCTGTCTTCGGTTTACTTTCAAGGGAGACGATACTTTAAACAACAACAAAAAGGGACTGCGTTAGACGACGTCGTGCTTCGAATCTTCTGTTTTCCATGTTCTATTGGGCTTTTAGTAGGCTTTGAATAGGTTTAGAGTGGGCTTTAGGTGGGCTTTGAATGGGCTTTGAGTGCACTATGAATGGGTTTTGAATAGATTTTTTTTTGGACAATTATAAAATATCAATATTTAAAAATATCATAAATTTAATATTAAAATTTATTAAAATTTATTTTTAATGAAAAAATAAACTAAATATGTATTTTTTTAAAAAAATTATATTATTTTTGAAATTTTAAATTTAAAATAATAAATTTGAAACAAAAATTTTTAAAAATATTATTTTAAGATATTACTATTTTTCAAATACTAATAATGCCCAATTAGTTAGGAGTAACTCTCTTAATAAATTTTGTAATTAACTGATTCGTGCAATAGATAGAAACAAAATAAATCTTTAAATTTATTTTAAAATTTAATAATTTTCGTTAAAACTTTTATTGAGTTTTATTCTATAAGATTTTGTTAATAAATAAAATTATTGGAGAATTTCAAAACAAAAGACCTTATATTTTAGTTTCAGAATAATAGGTTTGCATAAGAGATATTACAACCACAGGAAAAAGAGAGATAGATTATTATACTAATAAATGACTCAAATTTATGACCTGATTGCATAAAAAAGGCCCTACAGAGTCGCAGTGACGGCTACTTATTGATTGTCCAGTTTCATCTTTTTTGTTGGTGGTTCATCTTCAGACACAATCTGAGTTTCTTTGTCTTCTTCGTCTTCTTCGGAGTCTGTGTTGCTCTCAGAGTTTTCTTCCTTTGGTGCAGGCTCCTCTTTCTTCTTCAGCTTCTCTATCACATCCATCACTTCTCTGTTCACCTGTTTTTAACTTAGATTGTGGTCAAATACTGCTACGCACAGTTTCCACCTTATTTATGACATGGGAAGTTCAAATCACAATACAAAATGTATTGATCTGATTCGAAGGCTTAACCATCCAAATATCAGCAAATCATATGTTTTGTGACTATTATTTGATGATACTGACACACTTGATCCATATAATGTGCTACATGACAGTTTTTATGTTTACAAAGAACTAACTTCATCCATTTATAGCAGCCAATTTGATTTCATGCAATTTTTGTGTGCACTTGAATTAATATATGGAAGGATGCTTACTACACATAGACAACGGAACAAGAAGAGATTATATTACTGACCTGTGGGTTCTGGAGAAAGTCAGAAATGTCAGTTGGGCAACAAGGGCAGTTCATTATGTTCTTTTGTGCACGTAGTGTGCGCCCGCCTCTGCTTCTCTCTCTCACCCGAGTCATCCCAGCAAATTTAGCTTCTAAGCATGTCTTGCAGAAGTTATGAGCACATGGCGTTGTCACTGGAAGACTCATCACTTTCCGACAGATTTGGCAACTAAATTCTGTGTCAACAAGAGTAAGAAAGCCAAATGACAGCTTAGATGTGCAGGGCAATTTTTCATACCGATTGTGCTACATGCGTTCTATCCACAAACAATACTATTGAGAGTGGGCTTAGGAGAACTTTTAAAAAAAAAATTAATACCAGCATCAAAATCGACATACAGACCTTTCAGAAGTTTGTCCCTCATAGTATTGTTCCGTGCCGCCTTTATGGCTTTCCTCATGCTCTTCCTCTCCGCAGGATCCAAAGCATTAACTGCCTTTCTGCTAGCAGGTGGAGACTTCATCCACTTCCAACGACCCTCAGCTTCCTGATCAAGTAAATGTATTAGCGGGGGTACATGGTGAAAGTGTTTCATCTCAACTTTTATCATTGTGAAATTGATCAAGGTGTTTTGTAACTAAGTGATGCAGTGTGTCTACTTTCTTATGTGTCAAGTAATATACCATGATATAAAGAGAGGCTGTACTTACATCAAAATCCCACGATGGACTTTCCTTTCTCACAAACAGGTCGCTGGCCTTCTTAAGCTCTGGAATATTAGGCAATGTTCTTGGACGATCACCATGCTCGTCACTGCAGTATAATTCAACGTTGAGCATAACTAGCAAATACATAAAAAGGGTGCTTAAAACATAAATAGATCAAACCTGGTCCATGGAGCTGGTTCATTGTCACATCTGACAAACAGGTAACGACAGACCTTATAAGAACCCTATCAAAAACAGAAGAGTAAGTCAGGAAAACGAAATCCACCTTTGCATAAAAAGAACATGTGGAAACTTGGGATTGATAGCTATAGCCAAACCTGTATTCCAACTTTTCGCCAACACTTCTCAATCCTGTAAACTCCATCATATCTCAATCCTTCCTCAGGGGCATATGCAGAACGCTCCTTGTGAGACCTGGTAATTAGAAAATATGAAGAAAGAAATTGAAGAACTAAGATACCTTTCAGCAAAAAAAAATTAATGATAAAGGTAGATAAAACAAAAGACACTGTTGGAATAAGAGCAGCAAGTTTAGCTGATATCCTCAGGAGAAAGAATCTACATTTTATCCAATAAAGAAAGCAATTTTGACACAGAGAAAAAGCAATGAAGAACTAAGATACCTTTCCGCAAAAAAAAATTAATGATAAAGGTAGATAAAACAAAAGACACTGTTAAATTGAGGAATAAGAGCAGCAAGTTTAGCTGATATCCTCAGGAGAACGAATCTACATTTTATCCAATAAAGAAAGCAATTTTGACACAGAGAGAAGCAATCCATTTCACCGAAAGTTGAAGAATGCAGAAGTGATGAATAT
The DNA here is from genome assembly GCA_018901935.1 of Pugionium cornutum. Taxonomy (NCBI): domain Eukaryota; kingdom Viridiplantae; phylum Streptophyta; class Magnoliopsida; order Brassicales; family Brassicaceae; genus Pugionium; species Pugionium cornutum. Next base: position 27,267,148 of record CM032156.1, on the reverse strand, counting down.
ATAAGCGCAGTGGAAACTGTGGAATTTTACTCAATAACAGCTAACCTGACTACTCGGACAGGATAGCCCATTTTGCAACTAATTCTTAGAGCTTCATTTGACTTTACAAACTTCTGGTCAAAAGACTGGTCCCTGTTAGTTCTTTTGTTGCCACTCAGATCTCTTCCTCCACTGCAAGATATAGTCACACATATTCAAGGTAAAAAAAGAGGAAGTCTGCCAAGATATTCGAACATGGATACTTCTATACAAGATTAGTTAGTAATTGGTCTAGGTCCAACCAGCTATTGATAAAAATTAATAAAAAAGGGGATTAAACAAATGCACCAAGGGCTAGGAGTAATGTAAAGCAAACCTTCCTGTGTAAAGAAACCATTCTCCATGATCCTCGTCATCCTCATAACCTCCAGAGAGTGCCACTGACTGAGCTCCATAATTTGATTGCCCAGCAATGCCAGAAACATGGGGGAAATGAGCCCCCCACTGCCGACATTCTTGTCTGTCCTCCCACAATTCACCAACTAAAACACCTTGATTTCTGGCGGGATCATTTTCAGCTGGTATAGGACCAAAGTGATCAGATGGTATTGTCACATATATCTTGCCACTACAGGCATTAGCATTCCCAGATTTTTTAGCCCGCTCAGTCGTAAATGCTTTATCAGGGCGGTCTTGGTTGCTTATGAAATGATAAACCTTTGCGGTACCAACAGCAGCACATTTGGGTTCCCTTGCTAAACGAATAGCAGATACTAGGGAAGAGTTAATGTGAGGGTTGTTTGCTGTTTTTTTAGGAATTGGGCTGCGGCATTTTGCACAAGTAAGCTTCCCTTGACCAACCCATTTCTCAAAACATTTCAAGCAGAAGTTGTGTCCGCAAGGCGTCTGTAGAGACAGGTATAAGATAGCCATTAACAGTACTTAAATATTAATGATCCTTGTCAAGAATACTTACTTTGAAAGAAAATAATAATGAGATGTCCAAGTAAAACAAGCTTGCCAATATTACTATGTATACTGTTCATGACATCAAATACAAAGCAAAAGCAAAAGCTTGGGGTTCTTGACAAAAACACCAACTTGTCAAAATTTAACAACCAAAATTGGATCGATGAACAATCAAACAAAGTATAGATTTATAGCCATTTAATATACTACATTGCATAACAATTTTAATCGAAAAAAATAATTAGGCAACATCAGGATAATGGTACCTTCACTAAACTAATCGAACCCAAAAAACAAGTAAATACTAATGACATAAGGGGGTCTCATTCCAGCACATAATTTACTTGAGAATTTTGTTTATCTAGAACTGCAGAAGGGTATTAACGTATTGACACAAATGGTAAGCAGAAAAAAACAAATGCCTTCGTATAGGAACAAAGATACTGAACCCAGAAATAAAGCAACGGTTCTAATGCTGGATTTAAAGTATCACGCCGCTTAATTGTAAGATTCAAGAGCGTAAACTACTAAATGAAGTGAATGAAAACAAAAAAACCACATCGAATAAGAAGATTCAAGAATCTAGGAAAGGAGTAGTGGATACATTCCCCTACCAGAATCACAAGCGTAAGCTGCGTTTAATCTACTGTTAACAAGAACACATGAGAGTATACAGGACGGAAAGATCCAGAGTGAGTGAGAACGAACCGTGACTGGCCTTTCAGGCAACTGGATGCAGATGGAGCAGTTAACATTTTCTAGAAGTGCAGCTAAAACATCACCATCGAGGCCCGGATTTTCTTCTTTTTTGTTTTTCTCGTCTTCACAAACTTTACCGCTCATCAACTGCTGCCTCTTCTTAGCTTTCTGTGCCTCAGTCAAAGACTCATCGGCCTCGATCGCGCGGATCGCTGCTATAAGGACTGAACCGTCGGATTCAAATCCAGCGATTCCGGAAACCGGTACAGGATCGACATCACCGGAGCAATCGGGACACTGCCACTCTTGAGTGGAAGCGAGGGATTCAGGAGGAGACGAAAGACATGACACGTGCCACGGCGTAGCGCACGTGTTGCAAACGAGACACTCTTCCGAGGGAGGCTTCACCTTGCAACGCATGCATACTCCATCTGCTTCGCAAGGAAGCTGGATTTCACACGCCATTTTCAGAGATCAATTGGGCAGAGAAAGAAGCGAAGAGAGAATGGTGTTTTCGGGAATTAAGATGTGAGGGAGAGAAAGGGATTTGGGAAATATAAGAAGGGGGAGACGAAAAGTGTCTCGAGGCGGGTTTTGAAATTTTTGGGAGGACGAGCGTCTTTTTAACTTTCAAACGAATTTAATAAACCAAACCAAACCAAACCAAACCAAACCAAATCTTCAATTGACGAATGGCAACTTTATATTTCATTTTTCTTTGTCTGAATATACTCCAAAATTTTAAGAAAGACAATATTAATACAGATTATAGCCAATAGCATATTTCTGTATTCTTACTTTTAAATTAATTCTTCCCAAAAATTTTGTTTTTTATATATATTCATAAATGAAAATTAATATGATTTAAGTGATAGATTTGTAATTGGTATATTTGGACCGTAGTAAACATATATAAACTGAAAGTGAGTAAAAAAAAATTATTTAGCGTCTTTGTTGTATATTTTTAAAGTTTTATCCCAAATTTAATACTTTAAATTTAAAATTACAAAAATAACATAAATTATTTTATGAAAATAAATATTTACTATAAATAATTTATAAATATAACTAAAATGTTATATTTGAATTCTTTTTTCTTGTTTACAATTTAATTTTTTTATTAAAAAGAAGTTTTAAAGTACTATAATATTAAATTTATGTTATTTTTGGAAATTTAAACTATTAATACTATATTTGAAACAAAAATTTAAAAATATATTATTTTTATCAATCTCTAATATATTATTTGAGAAACATTTTTAAAAAATAAATTTACTATTACGTGTTATTAACATAAATGATATGGTGATGTGTTATCACCACAATTAGTTTCAAATAAATATATAAATACGATTAAATTATTAGAATAATTACAATATATGTAATTGTTATTAATTTGATTAAATAATCAATATATTGATTAAATTAACTAAAAATATTGTTAAATTCGTAAAAAAAAAAAATTTTCTTTTCTTAATTTACATGTATAAAAATTAATATTAAAAATAATTTTAAATAAACTTTAAAATTATATAAATATTTAATTATATTTACTAATAAATATTATTATATAATTTGCGAATATTTTTTTCCAACTGTATAAATCTAGTTACTATTTATTTTATAAAAATTTGGTATTTTTAAAATTCTTCATATCACCATGCATTGATGAGTTTAATAATCTTGTAGTAATATTTTCATTCCAAATTTGTTTATTAATTTCACATACCAGTTAAGTTATTCACATCAATTCAGAAAACACAAAAACAAACATTGGATTAATGCAGTATGAAACTAAAATTATTGGTTTCAACATTCAAACTAATGTTTTTCCAAAAGTAAAACATTTGATATCCACAAGAATAAGAATGAAACCAAATCAAGAGAAGCTGAACTTTTTTAATCAGAGAGTAGGAATGTTCTTGGATCCTATGAATTGTTTCAGAATCGCTTTTTCTTCATCAATCCGCTTCTTCTCTTCTGCATTTTTTGGGTTTACTTTCCTTTTCTCGTCCAACATCCATTTGAAAAGCTCACGTTGCTGTTTTTCCGGTATTGGCTCACGTGCCTTCACCACCACCGTCTCTGCAACCACTGTGGAAGGCACAGGCTTTTCTACGGCCATGGGAACTGCGACCGGACCTGATTTAGCAGCCATCTCTTCATTTGCAGGATCTATGTCCTTTTTCTTTGTTCTAAAGAAAAGGTAACCTGCAAATGCGACAAGGCCAAGAAGTTACCAAGCAAGAGAGTGTCGTGGAGGTCTCTGTAAAAGAATTTCCATCATTAAACACAAAGATTATAACTTTAACTTTCAGCTATCGATCAAGGTCACAAATATCTATCAAGCAAATAGCTGAAGCAGATCTCACATGATTAAGTTCTGTACCTGATCAAAATCCTAATGATTCTAAAGTCTAACTTTCGAAATTATCATTACGACTACTTCTAGCCGTAAGAACAGAAACGCAAATCGATGGAAAAATACTCAAAACCAGCAAAATCTTTTCAATTTTCTTGACCCTAATTTGGACTACGCACACAAAATTCGGAATCAGTAAAAAGCTCGATTACCTCCGACGGCGAGATTGACGGTTAGGAGAAGCGGCCAGACATATTTATACCTCCGAGCGAATGATTCCTTCGGAGTGGGAGGAGGAGGAGGAGGAGGAACAGAACCACCCATCCTATATGAAGCCGCCGCTGCTGCAGCCGGAGACGATGCTGAAGATGGAGGAACGGTGGAATTCATGAAATTGCCTTCGACGTGCTTCAGCTGAGAAATAATGTCTGAGACAGATCTCAAACGAAAAGAGATCAGAAGTCAATCCAACCGTGAAAGATTAGTAGAGTGAGCTGGGAAAAGCGACAGCTTTTGTTTTTTTAATCCGAGAAGAAAAAAAAAAAGATTTTTTCCATGAAAATGTCTTACCCTTCTTCTTGGGTTTATTGGTATAAAGCTTGGGACTTTCTTCACTCATGGCGCCGATTCGATTCGTTGTGCAATCAAGGAGTTTTCTTACTTCTTCTCAAATGTCCCATTTCTTCTTTTCCTCTCTTGGACTAAAGGCTAAAATTTTTGGTTAGAGATTTTAATTTCTTTTCCACCAAAAGATCATCTTTTTTAATCAATGTTCAAAAAAATTCCGGATTAGTTTCAGAATTTTTTTTTCTTTTTCATCTGTTTCAGAATTCTTATTTTTTTTACATATTTACTGGCATTTCTATGGATTATCAATCATTTCTATGTACCAACAAACTATCCGATTCTTAATATATTATTTAAGTAATATTTTTTAAAAATAATTTTATATTCGCGTATTATTTACATGAATATCATGCTGACGTGTCATTAGTTTACTGAATTTCAAATAAATATATAAATGTGTTTAAGTTACTAGAATAATTACGATATATGTCATTGTTATTAATTTGGTCAAAAAATCAATATATTTTATTAAATTAACCAAAAAATATTATTAAATTCGTAAAAAGTAATTATTTTTCTTTCTTTAATTTATATATACAAAATTTATTATTTAAAATTATATAAATATTTAATTTGCGAATATATGTATAAATCTAGTTTATTCTTATAATTCATGACACAAATTTGACTAATACTACCGCATGTTAGTGAGAAATTATTTTGTTTTAAACAATTCTCAAAAATATCATAAAAAATCAAATATAACATCAATTTTTAAAATAATACAAAACTAATTTAATTTTTAAACCAAACTCTAAACCCAAATAATTAAATTATAAAATTTAAAAAAATTACTTTTAGGTTTATGGTATTTTTGAATTTTTTATACTGATTTGTTAGAAAAATAAAATTATTGATAGTATTTTTTTTTTAAAAAATGTGATATTTTAAAGTATTTGTGATATTAGATCCAGTCCTATTAACAAAATTGTGCTTTAAAATGATAATTTGATTACAAATTAGTCATGTTCTTAACCACACAAGTGACAAAAAAGTGACCTTAATTCGGATTATAGGATCAAATGTTATCTTACATGTTTAATGTCAAATGTTTCAGGAACAAAAATAGAAAGAAACTCATTGAGCTCCTAAAATCCACAACACATACATACATAAAAACTAAAAAGTGATCAGCTCCAGCCTCTTCTACTCCCACGGTCTCTAAATCCACCAAGCCCTGTTCCACATTCATACAAACCAATTCTTTATTAAAAAGATCATAACTTGATTCTAAAAGATCATAGATTGATAAGGTTCCTAATATTTTTATAACCAAGTAATTGCAAATCTTGTAGCAGTGATGAAGCCAGTTTTGTGTGTGTGTTTCTAGTCAAACGGAACACAAGCACGAAGATACTAAAGACAAAGATCTTTCCTTGTGTTAACTAACCTGGTGGAGGAGGAGCGGTGCTGCGACCCATTGATGCTAATTCAGGGCTAACTTTCTGTCCAGCTTCTTCTAGTATGTTGATAAGTTCTTTGGAGAATCTCGCATTTGCAACTGTGAAGAAAGTGTAAGCTGTTCCTTTGGCCCCGGCTCTACCTGTTCGTCCAATCCTATGAACATAATCCTCTAGTGATCCCGGGAAGTCATAGTTTATCACGTACTTCACATCTTTGACGTCTGTTCAAGCAAAAGACGTTATTAGCTTGTCGCATACTATATGGAGTTGATATTTCGCAAGAGGACAAAATTATTTGGTACCTAATCCACGAGCTGCAACGTCTGTAGCAGTCATTATAGGACTTTTTCCTGATTTAAACTCTGACAGAACCCAATCTCTCTCGGCTTGACTCTTATCTCCATGTATTGACAAAGCAGGCCAACCATCCATGCGAAGCTGACGAGTGATTTGGTCACAGCCCTTTTTTGTATCGAGGAAGACAAGAATTCTGCTTCCATCCATTATGTCTTCAAGCAACTTCACCAACCTAAAAATTTGCTAGAATAGTTTCGCTTCACCACAATTTCTTTGTCAAGTGAAATAAGGGAGGGAGAGATAGGCACGGAGAGCATAAGTATGGAGACGTACTTGTTATACTTTTGGCTTTCGGAAATGACATCAACAATTTGACGGATTGCACGGTTAGCTTTCAAATCAGAAGATCCTATTATCACCTGCGCATACGACCCAACAAGCCTGCTCAGCTTTTGTTGACAGCTAAACCATTATGAGAAAAACTAAGGGAAGTGTCTCTTACTTTGTATGGGTTATAAAGAAACTTCTTAGATAGTTGTTCCACCTCCTTAGGCCATGTAGCACTCCAGTACAAAGTTTGACGGTCAGGCCGAATCTGCACAGCTTTCAAAAGATTCAAAGAGCAAGCAACTAGAATATACATATATGTGACCGAATCAGAGGTAAGAAAACGAACATGTGAAACAATTTTCCGGATCTGAGGGTCAAACCCCATATCCAGCATTCGATCAGCCTCATCCAAAACAAGATAAGTAACCCTTCGTAGGTTTGTGTTGTTTGACTCCATCATGTCTATTAACCTCCCAGGAGTAGCTATAACGATTTCCACACCTGAATCCACAGGACAATAATCATTATCAGAATGATCTACAATAAATAAGAAAAACTAATAATTTGAGAAATGACACGATAAGCACTGAACCAAAGCTCTTCACCTTTTTGGAGATCACGCACTTGAGGCCCCTTCGGAACTCCACCATAAATGCAAGTGCTCTTAATTTTTGATGATGAACCAAATTTAGACGCTTCTTGCTGTATCTGCACAGCCAGTTCACGTGTCGGAGCAAGAACCAAGACAATTGGGCCGTCCCCGGGAGCTGGTAAAAGATATTTGAATAGCCTTTACAACTTACATCAAACAAGAAGAACAAAACAAAAACTCCCCAAGCAGTAATCAAACGTTACCTAAAATTGGTTGGGCATTCACATGGACTATTGCGGGTAGTAAGTAGGAAAGAGTCTTCCCAGAGCCAGTTTCAGCAATGCCAATGAGATCACGTCCCTTCAATGCCATTGGCCACCCCTGAGATTGTATAGGTGTAGGTTCATTAAAACCTGCCTTCTTAACCTCTTCCAGAACATAGTCTGAGGCAATCAGGAAATTCGTATCAGTAGATATATACAAACAAACATACATACATGATAAGTGAATCAATCACTGCACTGCATCTATCCCTCATGATTCCAAAATTTCAAGAATGGAAACTACTGAAATGGAAGTTAAAGCTAATAGTTCTCAGGATGAAATCCAACTTACCAGGAAACCCAACATCACGAAAACTCTTGACAGGTTTTGGAATATCTCTTCCTTCAACAGTAATTTCCCTCAGCCTTCGATATTCTTCCACTTCTGCCTCTGTCATAGCTGCCACAGCGGGCGATTCGACATAGAAGTTCTTCTCAAAAGGAGTCAAACCATCCAAATTTGGCTTCCTTGGAGATTCATTGCCATCATTATCCCTTTTACTAGCTGAGCTTCCATATACTGAAGCCCCACCAAAGCCTGAGTCACTAAGAAAAATAAAATTGAAAAATGAAGCACACTCTTCTTCTCCAACCCACCATAGATAACTGAACAACGGATGGATTTACTAGAAATTACTAGGAACACGAACTTGATCAAACTTAACCGGTTTCCCTTCATACTCTTCTAATTACCAACTCAAAAACAGCTAATAATAGCTCAAATGGAGTAGAAAGAGTAGCATTGAACACGCGAGACATGATTTGTTACTTTTCTATACATCGTCACCAAAGCAAACACACTTACCTTCTACGATCACGGTACGAGGTGGAATCGCCGGTCCGGCTATCGTGGCGACTCATGATGTGCGTCGAGTCAATTTCTCCAGTTAAGATATATGACCTAAAAGTTATACGAAGAAGACGAGTTACGTAACTGAAATCTAGTCGTTAGGGTTTTACAAATCGAGAAGAAAGGAGAGAAAGAAAGAAAGGGAGAGTGTGTCTCAAAAGAGACAAGGCTTGCATTTAACTTTGTAATACAAACAAATAGAAACAAGACACGTGGATAAATGAAAGTCACCGCCTCATCATTATTAATTTAATACCATTAAATAAAAACAACTCTTAAGAGCAGCAAAAATTGAATAAAAATGGCGATTCTATCAGCGAGTTCCAGTATCGTGAGAGCTGCCTTAGATACGCAGTCGAGGCTCCGATACAATCCCAATTCTCCGGGAAATGTCAAGAAAAACTCTAACTCTAGCTCATTTGTACCACCGTCTTCTCCGGCGACTGTTTTAACACTTGGAACTAGCGTCTCCGTTCCCGATTTGCGCAAACGTCCCGCAAACAAAGGTATTGAATTGCTTTTTATATTTTTATGGAATTCGATTAAGTTATGCTTGAAAATATTCTTTTTTATGTCCAGCTGATGATTCTGACAAAGAGATTCTTACTTAAATTTCTGCTTTTGTGTAGACAGTGGTGATGAATTTGATGATATTGGATATGAGAAATGGTTTCCAAGTCCACCAAAAGTGGAAAAGCCTAGATCTGTCTTCAATGCTGCTTCATTAGCTTATATAGGCGATTCAATATACGAGGTTAGTCTTCTTGATTTTAGATGAATTTTTGTTACTTAATCCGTGTTGTTTTAAGCTTCAAGAATGTCAAATGTTGCAGCTGTTTATAGCGTTAAAACAATCACCATGAGATTTTAGACAAGTTTTTGTTCTTAATCCTTGTTATTTAGGATACAAGAATGTCAAATGATTAGAATTAAGACAGTCACTCTGTTGATACTCCTTACATCAAAATTCCTTTCTTTAATTTAACTATTTCTCTTGGCTTTGTAGGTATATGCTCGTCGGCATTTTCTTTTCCCTCCACTTAGTATTGAAGAATATAACGACCGTGTTAGAGCAGTGGTGCGATGTGAAGCACAGGTCTGTTCTTTTTTTTACACTATGTATTTTGTTGCGTAAATCAGCATATTCATGATTCTACATGCATGTAAGCTCTATTTATTTATAATTCACATTTTGGCTTGCACCGTTCATTTGGTTTGGGGTGTTCTTATTTCTACCTTAGGCCTACAATGTAGATCAGTATAGCTTTCGTAAGTTTTGTTTCTTTCCTCCATTATCTTACAAATGTTTAACATATCATTACCATTGGTATTGTTATCATTGTTGTTTAAGCTAACTATTCCGTGTGTCTTTCTTCAGTACGCTTTGCTGCAGAAGCTTGTTGATGATGATTTCTTAACGAAAGATGAAAGGTCAGTTCATACATATTTCAGCATCAAGATTTTGTCTTCCACCATCTCTCCATTATCTGAAATATGCATGAAGATATTACAACTGTTATGAATCATTAAATCACATGTTACACAAGTTCCAAGTTTTTTTGTTTTGAGAAAGCAGATATTGATCAATCTGATGAAAATTTGTTAATCCAGAGACATACTTCGGTGGGGGAAAAACGTAGGCTCAGTTAAAACACGGTCAAGTAGGCGTGCTGGTGTTGCAGTTTATAACAAGGCCTCATCATTGGAAACACTAGTAAGTTTCTAAATCTAAACCTCATAAGTGTAATACAAATTTGTACTTCCAGCTTATGTAAAATCTCTTTTTCGTGTGTATCAATTTTTCAGATTGGGTATTTGTATCTAGCAAACAGGAAAAGATTGGAAGAAATGATGCAGAAGCTAGGATTCTCAAGTGGTTCTTCGACAGAGAGAATGATTAAGGAAGCCAAGCATAAACTAACAGCTTTAAAATGAACTTTATTGTAATATAATTAAGATGCATATATTTGTATCATCGAGAATGTTTTGAATATAGAATCCATTCATCAAACGTTACAAGGATTTGGTATATTTTTTGTTTCAACTATAGTTTTGTTTGTTTGCCCCTCGTGAATGATTGCGATTGTGGTCAACATTGTGATTGCAATTACGGCATATGTTGTTTGTTTGCCCGTTGCCAATGATTGCGATCGTGATCAACACTGTGATTGCAATTACGGCATATGTTTGTTTGTTTGTCGCTGGCAGTTGCGGTTCCAGTTGATCGCAAATTTTTATTCGTACCGGTGTTTTCATTAGCGGTTAAAAAATATGTATGACGTAACATTTAACCGATACGATTAACCACAAATAACTGCGAAAATTAACCAAACAATAATCTATCATAGATGTAACCGCAATTTTCTACGGCTGATAAACGAAAATAGACTTATAAAATTGAGCAGCAAATGTTTCAAAATTGTTAATATCTCAGAAAGGGTCTCTTATTTATTTCGTTGTAAAATGTAAAATATGCATCACTCAAGAATCAAGACTGATTAAGCGAGCATGAATCTTCACCCTTAATAAACGGCGACATTGACTCTTCATTGATTTGGGCAGATTTCAAGCTCCAAGCACTTAGGCTCAAGACATCAACACTTTGTGTTCCTTTGTTGAAAGCAAATAGATTTGCATTTTCTCCAATTGCCAATTTTGGATACACTCTCGAGGTTATACATACTTTGCCTCCTCCACCATAATTCTCCACAATAGAATGATCAATCTACAAACAAATAAACAAAGAATACAAAATGTTTGGTTAGACCACAAAATTGTGGGCATATCCGGTTCAAACCAGGCCTCGGACCGGATAAAACCAAAGCTAATTCCTAAATTAAAACATCAAAGGTTGGCCTATCATCAAAACAGGACCGGATTAGCCCATATAGATCTTTTCAAATACTTAAAAAACTTACCAAAGTCCTAAGAGAAAGTGTTTGGTTAGAAGGGTCGACCGCCACAAAAGCACCAAACGTTGTTTTATCATTATTTTCATTCAACGAAGATCTGTGAGTATACAAAAAAAGGTTATAAAAGTTAGCATGTTATGCAAATATGAGAAAGGATCAGAATGTGTCTTTAATCAAAGTAATACCTGCTTTGGTCACTGCACATCAACACTAAGTACTTAGTATTCTTATCAGTACTATTCGACTTGAAAATTTTGAAGTATACCGATGTGTACTCTTCCATGTCATTTGATGCCAAAACCATCAAACCAAATGGACCTAAACCGGACTTTACCGATAAATTTTCCTGACTACATATCTTTTGTGGATCGGTCCAACTCGGTTCAATCACATCCGCTTTTTCCAAGTTCTTCACCTTGAACGATACCTCAACATCTGCCTGCTCAATACCAAAAGAAATATTCAATATCGATTTTTATTACATGCGGATTCATAGTTGTTAAGCATCGATTTTTACCTGTGCTGCAGTAACACCATGAACTTGAAGAGTAGACTCTGCCTTCAGAACTTTGTTTTGCCAATTGACTTGCGTTCCACGTAATGTCTCAATCTCTTCAATCGGCCATTGTAGCAATTCCTTTCCCGATTCATCGAGCCATATCTTTCTTGGGAATGACTATAAAATCATGAAATAAACCGGTTTATTAGATCTCTCTCGACTGGATTAATCTATGGCAAATTAAATTTTACCTGAAGACCAGACCAGCCCTTCTCAATATCATCCTTAGCCGGAGAAGATTCATTAACCCAACCCCACAAAATCCTTCGTTTCTTAACATCATCGAAAAACGTTTTCGACGCGTAAAATTTACCGTAATCTAACCTCGGAGCCGATCCGTCTTGCACAAACCCAACATCCGGTACATACACATCCTTCTCCCGATCGTAGGTCCCAATCGTGTAATAATCATGTAATGTGTCGAACAAACTCACTTTAAGCACGTGTTTTACATCTCTAAACGATGACGTTTCTACACCTTCCGTTCCGGTTTTCGCCACCGGAAAAAAATCAGGACATTCCCACATTCCAGTTAAGTCTTCGTAGTAAAGAGGTTTCGCCGATTGAGTCCAATCGAAAAAATCTCGGCTTTTGTAAAGAACTGCTAACCCTCGACGATCGTCCGTCGAGCTTCCTACGATCATTCGCCATTCTCCATCTTGACCGAGCCACGCGGTGGTCGGATCTCGGAAACGGTCGGGGTTTATTCCGTTGACAGCGTTTGGAGCTATCAGAGGATTTAACGGCGATTTGGACCATTCACGGAGATATGGATCGGAGATGTTAACCGGAACGGCGACGTTTTGAACTTGACTTTTATTTTGGTCAATACCGGTGTAGAGGATCACCGGTCTGCCGTCTGGTAGAATCGTGACTGAGCCTGACCAACAGCCGTTGATATCCGACGGCTGAGATGGATGGAAAGCAGGAGGTTGTGGGGTCCAATTGACTAAGTCAACTGACGTGGAGTGCCCCCACACAATTCTTACATCCCAAACGGCACCGTATGGGTTGTATTGATAGAAAAGATGGTATATTCCTTTGTATATCATTGGTCCTACCGAAAACACAAACAAACGCGTATTTTTGTATGGATATGAATATAGTTTTAGAAATATGGATAAAATTTTAATAATGAGATTACTAACCATTAGGATCTGGAAATATTGCATCAGATTTCATCGAACATAACGAAATCAACAAATAATAAAACTATTAGTTAGAGGATCGAAAATACAAATCGATGGACAGAGATCAAGATCGGTACGGTACATACCGTTCATCCAATTTCTGGGTGGTTGAAAATGATAACCGGTCCGGTATGGTTGGTTGAGTACTTGGTTTGAAGCCTCAAGATCAAGGATAAAGTTGCAGAGCAACAACGAGAGTAAAAGTGACAGACAAATGTTAGAACGATTTAGTTTCGCCATTGTTGTTCTGTTTTTTTTTCTCCAGCTTTTTCTTGTTGTTGGTTTTGCTCTATATAAGTAGGTGCGATGTGTTAATGGCTAAATTAATATTTGAAATGATTTCATCAACTTAATTAAACAAAAAAAAACTCTTATATTAATCACTTTCACATGGTACAAGAGATTAATAATGTACAAGTGGGCATGTCATTGCAAATCTAGATCCATTAACAAAAGACCAAATAGTTAATTTATAATTATTTCGATGACCATTGAGTCAACTAGCATTTTTCTCACAAACGGTGCCGTTTTTTCATGCTATGGTTAAGTAAAAGACACACTCTTCTCCATCTGGGCCTACGAGAAAGAGATTCAAGATCCCTTTGTGAGCATGACCGATCATCTCCTCCAAGAACACAACACCGTCACAAACTCCGGGTATTTCTCCACCGCCGGAGACAACAACAACAACAATTTACATAAATATATATACGTGTATCTAGATAGGATGAAAAATCATACGTGTGTAAGTAAATATGTATATATATATATTTTTGTAAATATGCAGGAAGAGTCAGGTGGCAAAGAAAGTTGTGTGTATACCGGCACCGACTGCAATGAATAGCCGGTCAAGCGAAGTGGTTCCTTCTGATCTATGGGCTTGGCGTAAATACGGTCAAAAATCCATCAGAGACTCTCCTTTTCCAAGGTACGTACATTGGCTTATCATCATACCATTAAAACAGATATTCGAAAACTAATCTTTTCTTTCACCGCCATGTTTTTTTTTCGTTCAAGTTGTTACAAATATTTGTATATTGTAAGATATTCCTCTTGATAATTATGACATTATATTAATCACTTTCACATGGTACAAGAGATTAATAATGTGCAAGTGGGCATGTCATTGCAAATCTAGATCCATTAACAAAAGACCAAATAGTTAATTTATAATTATTTGATGACAATTGAGTCAACTAGCATTTTTCTCATAAACGATGCCGTTTTTTCATGCTATGGTTGAGTAAAAGACTGTCACACTCTTCTCCATCTGGGCCTACGAGAAAGAGATTCAAGCCCACATATGTTTTTTTCCTAAAAATAAATAAATTATATTAATTACCAATATCAGTGTTTACAATTAATTGTAATAAGTTAGAACACAAATAAAAAATATTCCAATTATTTGGAGAAGTAAGAGATGACGAAGCTAAAATATCAGCCGTTTGATTCCCATTTCTTGATTGGAAAACAAATTTGATCCTATAAAATATAGATGTCCAGGTACGAATTGTCTGAATATGGACTTGTGTTTGTAAAATTTTTGCCATTATTATTAAGGATATTGTTGATATTTAAATTATCCCCTTCGAATATGACAGGTTGGTAACCCAAGGATCATGCAGATTGTATTGTCCAAATAAATGCATTGTATTGTCCAAATAAGTGCAGTAAGTTTAGCTTCAATTACAAAGGATCGATCTTGAAATTTTCTTTGACCACCTTCAAGAAAAATACTTTTATCATTACGAATAATTCATCCTAATCTAGATGGAGCCGAACCATTCCGGTGCGCTACATCATAATTACATTTTACCCAATTCTGTGAAAATCTTGTCCATAATTTACAATTGTTTATGGTCTTCACAGAAGTTTAGAGCTGTTATTTACGTTATATACTATTATAAATAGTTCGTTATCTTCTCTCTAATTGAGCATCAAACTACTTGAAATATATCTAAACATACTCAAAAATGACAAACAAAAAAACTCTTTAAGAATATGATCTCTTCACTGAAACTAATAAGAGTTGTGATAGTGATTTTAGGTATCCAAATCATCCGAATACTATTTTGTTACCCGAAATTCACGTTTTGCATTTTATTCAATAATTTCGGATAACATTGTTAACTAACTTCCAATGTGTATACTTAATTTCGGTTTTCTTTCTGTTCCAGGAATTTTTGGTTTGGTTTGATTCTGTAAACAACTTTCAATAAATTCTGAAAATATTTTAGATATTTTGGTTATTTTGGATATTTCGGTTATTTTTTGTTTTTGTTAGTTATTTTCGGTTAGTTTTAGGTTATTTTTTTGTCAGTTTGGTTATTAAATTTAAAAATCAAAAATAAATAAAATAACCGAAAATAATTAAAAATAACAAAAAAAAACTAAAATAACTAAAAAATAACTTAAAACTAATCAAAAATAACTAACACAAACCAAAAATAACCGAAATATCTAAAATAACCAAAATATCTAAAATATTTTCAGATAACCGAACAGAACCGAAAATAATTCGATTTTTCGGATATTATTTTGGTTTTCCAAAATAATATGATTATTTTTTTTTTCTGAATACCAATCAAAATTATTTTTTTGTTTCGTTGGATATTCAGAATATTTGTACAGAATTAATTTCTGGTAATGAAAACCGCTTAGTTATTTGAGACCCAAACGACGACGTTTTCAATAAAACTATAAACGGAAACATTGGGAAGGGAAGACAAGAGTCAAAGTCAATCATGACTATCTTTACTTAAATACAATAACAGCCCGCCACGTGTCTTTGGTCTTGTACAGTTTCATCGACTTGTCACTGTCACTTATGTTTGTATAATGCAGAAAAGATTCCTTTCCATTGTTGAAGTAAATAATGTCATACTATTACAAGTAAGAATTTGTATTCACCACATTAACTTCAATGTATTACTTTTTATTTTATAAGCTACACAAAACAGACGATATAATTTAAAAGTAAAAGCATATAGGTTTAGGGTTTAGGGTTTAGGGTTTAGGGTTTAGGGTTTAGGATTTAGGGTTTAGGGTTTAGGGTTTAGGGTTTAGGGAATATGTGAACCTTATTTTTCAATTTGTCTTAATCAAAATCCAAACTTATGACAAATTTTTTAGTGTTTAGAGACCGAAAACGACTAAAATTGAATATGAATATGTAATACATGCAATTATATGTGATTTGTAGGTTTACATTTATAGTGTGTGAGAGGTCCACTGTATACAGTACAGTCAGTTCGTGTAATTCATGTTTCAGTTATTTACCTTTTCTTATTTCTCACATACAGATGAATAGTTGAACTTGACTAAAACTAAAACATACTGTTAATTTTTGTTTTCTTACAACATATACTGAATAGTAATCTTTTAAAATAATATTTTTTGAAATTTTTGTTTCAAATTTAACGTTGTAAAGTTAAAATTCTCAAAATAGTATAATTATTTTATGAAAATATATATTTATCATAAATAAATTATAAATATAATTAAAATATTATATTTTAGTTCATTTTTTAGTTTAGGATTTAAGTTTTTCTTATTAAATTTTTTTTTTAACTATTTTAATATTAAATTTATGTTATTTTCAAAAATTAAAACTAATAATATTATATTTGAGAAAAACTTTAAAAAATATTATTTTTATCTATTAGTGTTGTTCGTTTGGTCGGCACAAACGGCTGCGGCTGCGGTTGCGGTCAATCATGTAGTTGTGGCTGTGGTAGATATTGTTCGTTTGTTTATCGCCGGCGGTTGCGGTTGTGGTTGATCGCAGATTTTTAGTCGCACCGGTGTTTTAATCAGCGGTCACAAAAATTGCGACGCATGATATAACAGTTAGACGTTACGTTTGCCTGCAGGTACCTACGTTAATTAAACGAACAACAATTTGCCGTAGTCGCAGCTGAAAAAACCTGCGGCTGACAAACGAACATTACCAATGTATTACTTATTATATACGAGGCAATTACTCAATAATTGGTTTATAGGCCTACTCTAAAAAATCAAACAGTTTATATCGTATGTCGACGTAAACTTACATACTACATGCAATCCATCTATATAATTTATATTTTCGTTTTTTTAATGTACATCTCACGTATGTATGAAAGATGGATAAAACTCGTAAAATGGTTGACAAAAAGTTTCGTATAATGACACCAGAAGAGTATTAATTATGATCATATATATAAGTTTTGATTAGTATTTATTAATGTAGATAAGATAAAGGAATTTAGTGGTGTCTAGTCTACGTCCTTGGAGACCGACCATGGTCTACACATGAATTATATATTTTTGATTTTCAAAATGCAAAATGTCAATGATTTCTGTCCATAGCTCGATGTAGATCATAAAGTAGGTTAGGGCATGTGTCACTGAATTCTTTTTATTTTCGTTCAGTGACATGAAAAGCCTCAAATGAACCCAAAGAAAATAAAAGAAAAAGATGAATCTTTTTCCCCCTTTAATCAATGGATCAATCATGTCTTTAGTAATTTGCGATGTAATAAGTATTTCAAATAAGGAAAAACAAGAATTATTCTATGAATAAAAATAGCTATTATATCACACAAATTTACGTTGGATATGATTTTTTCATCCGAATTTTAGACTTTTCTATTGTATTACATAAATTAACTGATCGTAATTTAATCCAATTTTATAAATATCTTTAAAATTTCATAAATCATGAAATTTACTATAAAATTGCGTTAAATACACAGTAATCATATTTAATATATTGCGATTACATTAACCAAAGATTAATCCAAATAATAATAAATAAAAATTACATTAACTGAACATTAACACATTATTATTTGGGTTGGTTTTTCGTTAATATAATTGCAATATGTTAAATGCGATTACCGTGTATTTATCGCAATTTCATAACAAAATCACGATTTATGTAATTTTAGAAACATTTACAAAATCTGTGTAAAATTAAGTTACGATCAGTTAATTTGTGTAGTAAAATATAAAAATCTAAAATTCAGGTAGAAAAATTGTAGGTAACATAAGTTTGTGTGATATAAGATTGGTATAAAGTTGATTTTATTTTCATGTTTTTTTTCAAATTAAAGGTTTGTTTTTAGATTAGTCAAAATTATAGCACATAAATGTATAAAAATTGTGTTGAATTTGAATGTTGAATAAGTTTTAAAAAAATATAAGCATGGAGTGTAAAATTTTGTTACGTTGTTTCTACAAGACATCAAACACATACTCTCTAATTAAATTCAGAA
Organism: Pugionium cornutum; assembly: GCA_018901935.1. Classification (NCBI taxonomy): domain Eukaryota; kingdom Viridiplantae; phylum Streptophyta; class Magnoliopsida; order Brassicales; family Brassicaceae; genus Pugionium; species Pugionium cornutum. The sequence continues at coordinate 27,248,798 of CM032156.1, read as the reverse complement.
ATGTTATCACAAAAGTAGAAAGTAATAAATTAGAGATTCTAATCCATAAATGAAGAACAATTATGAAGAGTGAATAAAAATGAAAATCAAAGAGAAAATAGTGAATTCAAACATGTCTTCTCACTATCTCGAGAAACGTACAAAATTATAAACTAAGCAATCTCCTCTTTCTGCTAGCTTTTCACACAACTGTGACAAAGTATATTAATATTTGTCCCACCTTTCTTTATGTAACAAAAACAAAATTATTAATCCCAATAATTTAACCATGTATGAAAATATAACTAAAATAATAAAAAAATCAAATTTACATGCAATTTCTAATATATTAAGCTAGAAATATTTTAATAAAAAATCTTATTTTCATGTGTAATTTACGCTAATATATCACACCATAAAACTTTTAAATACAAATTTTACGTAAAACATAATTTATTAAAGTATTTACGATATAAGACAAATATTAATAATATAATATATGTAAATCTTTAATATTTTGACATAAAATATATTTTGATAAAATTAAATACAATATAAAAAAAAATATTATGAATTTTGAAAAATTAGTCAAACAAAATATAAATTAAAAATTTGATTTTATTGAATTTGCATCACATTTATAATTTTACCTATTTAATAATATTGTATATTCAAGATAGAGACAATTTACGATCATTTATATAATTTAATTTTATTGTGTATTTCATTGGTATAATCAATATTAAAAATTCAAAAAATTATTTTAAATAATAGATAAATTATATATACTAAATAAATAATTAATTATAATATAAAAATATTTTTCTTAAAACGGATTTGTATCTAAATCTAGTAAATAATAATAAAAAAGGACACTGCTCACTGCTCTAAGCTTATGTGTGAGTGCAAATAAATAATATCAAAAATAAAACAGAAATGGCAACCAGAAGACTTCTTTTTTTCTTCTTCGCTTTTTCTCATTACCGATAGAGTTCTCAACTTATAAAAGCTTCAAATATCACACAAAGCCAATAAAAGAGTTTCTCTCATCCACAATCTCTCCTTTCTTCTAGGTATTTTGGATTTTCTTCCTTCTTGAATTTGATAATTTGTTTTCTTATCTTATGTTATTCATATCGTGTTTAGTTGATTTTTGGAGTTTTGTTTGTACAAAGTAAAGCTTCTTCTTCATGTTTGAAACCAACAACAACAAAAGTCTGGTTTTTATGTTCAGCTTTCCAGCAAACTTTCTCTCTCTCTCTTTCTTAACATCTCTTGTTGGGTTTTGGATCTTATTCTTAAGGTTTTGTTAAAGATCATGATGATGAACAAAGATGTTTTACTTCGTCATCAACAACAACAAATGGAGGAAAACATATCGAATCTAACATCAGCTTCAGGAGATCAAGCAAGTGTATCTTCAGGAAACAGAACTGAAACTAGTGGTTCTAACGTTCATTACAACGTTAATCCAAACCATCGACAAGAACAGTGTTTTGTTCCGAAATCATCTCAAAAGAAGAAGAGAAATAAACCAGGAAATCCAGGTATTAATTACTTTTCAAAAGTAAATCCAACTTTCTTTGTTTTCATTCATCTATGGTGTTTTTGAAAATCTGGGTCTTCCAAAAGGGAATATTCTTTTACCCTTTTGAATTTTGTCCTCTTTTTCATCTTTATTATTGAAATGAACAAAAATCAAAACTTTATTAGTTGTTCCTTTCAAATCATATCCCATTAATTGGGTTTCTTTATAAACAAAATTATTGGTAAATCTTCAATCAGACCCAGAAGCAGAAGTGATAGCTTTATCACCAAAAACACTAATGGCAACAAACAGATTCATATGTGAGATTTGCAACAAAGGTTTTCAAAGAGACCAAAACTTACAACTTCACAAGAGAGGGCACAATCTACCATGGAAGCTTAAACAAAGACCAAACAAAGAGTTTATAAGGAAGAAAGTTTATGTCTGTCCTGAGCCAGGCTGTGTCCATCATCATCCATCAAGAGCTCTTGGCGACTTAACAGGAATTAAGAAGCATTTCTTCAGAAAACATGGAGACAAAAAATGGAAATGTGAAACGTGTTGTAAGAAATATGCAGTGCAATCAGATTGGAAAGCTCATTCTAAGACTTGTGGCACTAAAGAATACAAATGCGACTGTGGAACTCTCTTTTCTAGGTAAAAACCCTTCACAACATTTAATTTGCTTCAAATTTTGAGTTTCATGAAAATTGTGCATTCAAATTAAAGTCTAAGGTTGTTTACAAAGATGAAAAAGACAAGAGTGATGGTGATGAGAGTTAATTTAGATGTGTGGGGACACATATAGTATAGGGTACTATGGATCCGTTGGAAATTATATATGATGATGAGTTTCATTTAATGTTTGAATAGGACAAAAATGGTAATTAATTTAAGTAGCTCAAAGAATCTCCATTTAAACAACTATTTAGTTATATTTTATGGTACCCTTTTCTTCTTTCTTGAGTTTTAACATATCCCTAATATATTAATTATTTCTAATATATTAATTAAAAAATTTTATTTTCACATTTGATTTACAAATATAATATATTATACTATCAAAATATTTTAAAATAAATATTATATAAAACATAATTTAATATAATATTTATGAAAATAACATTAGATAAATATTTACCAATGTAATATATATAAATTTTTAATATTTTGACATAAAAAACAAAAAATATATAATAGTATTAGTCATATTTAAAAAATTAATCAAACTAAATATTAAAAACAAAAATTACTTGAATATTTATCACATCTATCAAATTTTTACCTATTTGATAATATTATCTTTTCAAAATATAAACAATATAAATTCATTTGTATACTCTGTTTTTATAATATATTTTATTTGTATAATCAATATTAAAATTTTCAAAAAATTTATTTTAAATAAAAATCAATTATATACGTATGTAATTTATATTTATTAAATAAATTATTAATTATAATGTGTAAATATTTTTTGTGACGTGAATCTAAATCTAATATAAAAAAATCATTTTATACGGTTACATTTATTGCATATTGATCAACTATCTTAACATTCACACGTGACACCACCCACAAATAATACAACATGCTACTTACTTTTGATGGACCTACAAACCTCAACAAATTAATTCATATATATATACTATTTGTTGATTAATTAATTGTATAAAGTAGTTTTAAATTTTGGTTTAATATATTCTGATTGTTGAATATTGCAGGAGGGATAGTTTCATAACTCATAGAGCATTTTGTGATGCATTAATGAAAAGTGCAAGAGTCATACCAAACCCTATTATCATTCAATCTTCTTCTTCAAATTCTCCTCCTTCTCATCTTCATCAAACACAACAAATCATCAATCTCCATGGTTATGGATTTTATATGAAGCAAGAAGAACCACATCATCACTTCCAAAACATCCCTTCTTGGCTTACTTCATCAAACCCTAACCCTAATGATAGTTTGTTCTCTCTTGCTTCTTCTTATGCAACCAGAGGAAGCTTCAACTTCCACCACTCATCTCCTCCGGCTATGTCAGCCACAGCTTTGCTCCAGAAAGCAGCTCAAGTGGGATCCACAAAGTCAACAACTACTCCAGAGAAAGAAGAGAGGTCGTCGTCAAGGTCAAGCTATAATAACCTAATCACGACTACAATGGCGGCGATGATGACTTCACCATCAGAACCTGGATTTGGGTTTCAAGATTATTATATGGTGAATCATCATGATCATCACGGAGAAGGAAAAGCTTTCGACGGTGCTTTTGTCGCCGGAGACGACCATGACTGTGGAGGAGAGACGAGGGATTTCTTGGGGCTAAGATCGTTAATGTCTCATAATGAGATCCTAATTTTCGCTAATAATATTGGCAATTGTATCGACACTTGTGCTTCAGACCAACAACAACAACATAGCCATCAAGATTAGGTACCATCATATATATATATATATAGCTAAATTATATATGTTTAATGTTCTCGAAAGGATAATCATTATGGTGCAAGCAAGTTTATAGAAGAAAAAAGTTAGTTTTATAATTTGGTTTCATATTTGTTTGTTAACTTATAATTGTGTTTATGATTTTACATATATTGTTCCATGTCTCATATGCTATTTTATATAAGTTTCATCTCAATTCCAATATCAAAATTCTGCCATTATTTAGAAATCTATCATGTTTATAAATCGTGTAGTGAATACAACAATAATGGTTCGAGCTATGAAGAATAATGGACATTGACAAAAATAACATTTTTAAGTTTTTATTTCAAATATAACACCATTTATTTAAATTTTTTAAAATAGTACAAATTTAATATTAAAATACTTTGAAATTTATTTCTAATAAAAAAAAATTAAAGCATAAATTGAAAAAAAACCCAAATATAATTTATTTATAATAAATATGTATTTCAGAAATTAACTTACACTATTTTTGGAATTTTAAGTTTAAAGTCATAAATTTGCAATAAAAAATTTAAAAATATGCTATTTTAAGATTTACTAAAAACATAATTACTTATGGGTTTAGTATAATCAGTTGAAATATCATAATTTTAATTAATTTTATAAAGTTGAAGTTTTTACATATATATGTTTCTCATACATATGATTTTTCAAATCCAAAAACCTAATCAGTTTCTTTAATAAAGTGAAATAATACATTTATTATTTAGTGATTTCGATGTAAATTTGACAAATTACATTTTGGTTATGAAAGAATTAATCTTTAGCACAACAACAAATGTTGCCATGACCTCTTGGACTGGCTTGACACAATCCAATGGTCTCCGGTGGGAAGTCAGGCGGCCCACACTGAGTTTTACAATCACTATCACTGAAACAAGGACCTTTGTAGACACACTGTGAAGGATGATAATCATTCTCTCTTACATCTATTAATTACCATAATTAAACATTAACAATTTAGAGTTAGAAAGATATGATTCTTGATTAGGAAAAAAAAACTTATTACCTTTGGATTGAGAAATAAGTAGGAGAGAACATATGATGAAGATGACTACAAACTGAAGCTTTGGTAATGCCATTTTTGTTGGTGTGAAGAAAGTAAGGAGCTGAACATGTCTATAAGTATGAGAAAGAGAGTGAGAGTATGGTTTATTATTGAAATTGTTTATTGTGTTTAAAATCCTGTCTAAATAAGCTAGTGGGTCAAATCTTTGAAAAAGTAAATAAAATCTTACCTATCTAAAGATAAATTATATCTTTAGAGACTATGGTCGAATCAATTCGGTCCGTTGTTGAGTTTTTTTTTTTCTTACAAAGGATATGATATTAAACCTACGTCTGTTCATTCGGATATTCGATTTGGTTTTGGTCGATTATTTTCAATTCTGAATTTTTTGATTGGTAAGATTAAATATTTATTCGGTTATTTTTATATTTTGGTTTGATTTCAGTTCGGTTATATCTCAGTTTTGGTTGGTTCGTTTATTAAATTTAAAAACAAAAAAATAATCGAAATAACAAAAAAAAACTAAAATTAATCAAAAAATAACCAAAAAATAACTAATAATAATAAAAAAATAATCGAAAATAACTAAAAATAACCAAAATATCCGAAAATAATCAAAAATAATTCGTTTTTTAATATTATTTTGGTTTTCGATTCGATTTTGGTTAATAACCAATAATTATGGTTTTTTCAAAATAATATTCGTTCGATTATTTTTTTATAACCGAATAACAACCGAACTCTGTTTTTCGGTTCAAATTATTTGTCCATGCCTAATCAAACCGGTATATTTATTGTCCAATCGATTCAGTCTTGTAAGATCCAAATTACTTGAATTTGAGTTCAATACTTTACATTATGAAATTAATAATGTAAGAACCAACCAAAGCGCACTAACAATGAAAAGAGCTTTTATTGGATAATACTCTTATCAACAAAATCAATGACTCAGTTTCACACTCAAAAACTAAACTTATTGGAAGTCGTTTTTGCTGTTGTTTAGTTGTTCTCTTTAACAACTTTACAGATGTATAAATGTTTTAGTGATACAAAGATGTTACTCGTTTCCTCACAGTTCCAAACTTGTACTTTGGGGATGAAATAGAGAGGTTTAGGGAAAGAGGATCATCAGAGACCAGCGCTTGGGTCACCGGAATTTGCTGCAACAACTCCAATTTCTTTAACTGCGTTTGCTTCTTCTTCTTCTTCCCGGAAAGCAACTGAGTCGCCATTTAAACCCTCAACAATCTCGTCAATCTTTTTAAACTGATAGGGCCACTTGCTGTTGTACAGAAACTGCCTCAGATCGAATCTGTTGTCCTCTGGAGAGTAACTCTGCAACAATAATAACCCAATGTGTTCCTTTTTTTCTCTCAGATGGATTCAAAACATTGTTTCAGACAAATTTTTTGAGCAGTAGTAGTACCTCAGCATGGTAGGATGGTGTGAGGACAGTCATTTTGTGTCGATTGATCGAATAATACTTGAAGAAATATTTCACTTTCTCAGCTACTTCTGTTGGGCTTAGCTTTGTCCCCCATTTGTAACATAGATTCTGTAGAACCACATACCAGTTTTAGTTTTGTTTCAGTTTCAGTGTTTCGTTATTCAGTTACATCGTCTGAAACTCAGTATTCAAACCTTGAACATGGAAACTGGGCCACACCGGAATATTTTCCTCATTCTTCCATAGACTGAAAGCTCTTCATATGTCATTCCCATATCGACTTCATCAAGCTGTTTTCAGAACTCAAGATGTCTGAATGGACTGCTTCCTCGCTTTTGCTATGGACGCATAAACAGTTTTGTTATTACCTGAGTATAGTCAGATCGAATGGGCTCAAGCTCGGCTGTTGGTGGAGCAGCTTCTATATCTGCCAAGGATTGATAACCGAGATTCGTTGCAGCCCATCTTAAGAACAACCTCAAATCCTGCTTGCTGATACTTCCTATTGGGTTTATGTCTGCTGAGCTACAATCATACTGTTTCAACCAAGAGAGTCAATTATTAACTATCTAGTGGGAATTTCTGACCACAAGAAAAACAATCTAATGGGAATTGAGATGTAGCGGTAAATAGAGTAAAGTCACATCACCTTTGTCAGGTAACCACGAAGTCCTTCATCAACATTGGAGCTGCCTAGAACAAGGTAAAAGCCAGGTTTGCTATGAACCCAAGGCAAGAGAGACGCTAACATAAATGCTAACACCATTCTCATCCGTGCTTGAATGTTCTGCAAGCCAAGATTCTCAACGTTCGATCCTCCATCAACCTATACACAAAAACCAACAACAGTTTCTTTGTTGATCTTCTTCAATTCATCATGATGATATTTTGGTTGTTCCAACATTTGTGTAGCCAGTGTGCAAACTTCACCTTATACCGAGGTCGCTTGCCTGTAACTGTTTGAAATAAAGATAGAACCGCAGAAACAACGCCATCTATGCAAACATCAAGATGCCATGCGCCAATCTCGTCTGCCAGCTGCTTTGCACGCATTTTTGTGGCCTCAGAACTGCAAAATTGAGACTTGAATATGGGAAACTTTCATGTTTGCTGGAAAAATCCCAGTCATATCCTCTTTGCTACTGTTAACAAATTTACCTATTTTCAGACCCCATAAAGACGGTGTAAAATATTCGCTTGGCAAACTCTTTGCTATCCGTAGGAAACTGCCCATTTGCATAATTCCCAATTCGCTTTGCATCAGTTTTCACTTGCTCATCTCCTTTTGCAATTTCTACACAAGAAGAAGATATCAGTATCATGGAAGTTTCTTTAAGTTATTCACGTGATTTTCCAATAAGACAAACACAGTTCAAATACCTTTAACAACGAGTTGGCACATGCAGCCAACAATAGCTGCCACGGAAGAGCTGTCTGCTCCGCCAGAAAGGGGAAGCAAAAACCCTGAAGCACCACTTCTTCTCAAATAGTCCCAAAGCCAGCAAGCCGGACCAAAGGCTATTTCCTCTTGTGGAGAGTGGTACACAACCTAGACAAAAATGTATATTAAACTTAGATACAAACTTAAGATCAAACACATGGGACGGCAAAGGAGAATTGAGAACCTTCTTTGGACTGCTTAGTGTCATTTTTAGGTTGAAGGATTGTGTCAGCTTATACGGCACAGCTACTGAAGATACTTTAACCTTGCAGCTTGCTTGTTCCTGAAAACTGCTTATAGACCCACGAAGACTAGCAACCTTTCATGGGACAAAGAAGCAAAATGGTCCTACGAAAAATTACATTTATATATCACAAAACAGAGAAGTTAAAGTGTAACTGTAGCATACCGCATCTAGATCCACTTGGGAAATGATAACCTCAACATCCCTCATCGAGAACTGTGAACCTTGAGCAACAACATCCCCATTTACAACAATGCATGCACAACCATCTGCACTTGGGTTAAAGATGAAACCAATCAAGATGACCACTCACAAAAAGAAGATACGATTTACCAAAAATGACAATTTTAATATTTCAAGGTTCTATGAACATACCGTAATATAAGCGGCTACCATCGCATCCCTGTTGATTACTGTACATATACACCCCACCACGAGCGTGAGTAGCCCCCATGAAAGCATTCAAACGAATATCTAGTTTTCTCAGTTGGTGATGACTCCCACTTGCATTCATAAATACTTCCACCCCGTTCAAAGCAAGCTCAGCATGAGGAGGAAGGGGACTAAACAGTTCCTCACAGACTTCGGCGGCAACAGCTCTGATAAGGAAATATAATTGATACGGTTTAGAATTGCAGACAAAACCATTGACGCTGTTATTGAATGAAGTATTATATTCACACTTACGTGTCGATAAACTGGATGTAACCATAACCAAAAGGGGCAGATTTCTGTGACAGAGCCTCTGAAATTTCAGTTGGGAGCTGAAATTGCTCGAGCTCTCCTCTCTGCTTCCAAGCCGTGAACCATCTCAGCTCCCTATAGTTTCCATCATTTGCGAGCCACATTTTTGGTCGAATCATGATGATTCTTCTGTTCATACAGAGGACCTGACAATTATACCTCTCAGCTCCTTTAATCACAGGCATTCCTATGCTGCATAAAATTCCATCTGTCCAATCACCAAGCAGCAATTCCTTCAAACACTCCCACCTGAGAACATTAGGAAAATGTTAACCTGATCCAAGAAGTTGTTTCATCCATCGTCTAAAGCGGATACTGGATAGTACCAAACCGTTCAAGCAATTCATCATCAAATTTTAACTAAGAAGAGAGCATACGCGTGAGTGACGGTGTCTAGCTCCAAGAAGTGATCCTCGCAGCCATAGCCAGTGACCTCGAGCTCGGGTCCAAGCCTGATAACAGCACCGGCAGCCTTTGCCTCGGCGATCGAAGCCTTGATATTCTTCATGTTGCATTCGAACTCCATGGCCCATTGGTTCAAGTTACACGTCGCCACCTTTAGCAACCTCATCCTCGCACAATGGAAGACAAGCAGTGTACTCTACATCAAGTATAGTGTACGAGTCTGTCATTTGTTTCGAGAGAAGATATGAGCACTGAAGCAAAACATTGAACATTAACCCAGTAACCAGTTCACTATTATCTTTGGTCATCTTCAATCTCAGAGTGAAGCAAATCAAAATCACATCCAAAATTTCCCCTTTTCCTTGTTTTCATACTGAGAATATGCATGATAAGCATTCAAAGCAATCGAAAGAGAACATGTAGAGATGAAAAAAAACGTTTATATATCCAACGGAAATACACAGACGAGAATACTTGCAATTGATCGACAAAGAAAATGACCGTCGAGATTAGAGGTTCATAGGAAAACTTACAGTGGATTATGCTAACACAGATCCAACAGTAAGATTCTCCGAATCAATTGGAGAAGACAAAAGTTAAGCCTCTCTCGATCGACTGGAGAAGACGAAGCTAATCTATCTTGACCAAATATTGGAGAAGCAGATAAAATCTGGGCCAGTCGATACAAACCCAAACAAAACCCATCTAATTTGTTCACAATACAGCCCAACACGAGAGACGTCTCAGCACACAACGACGTCGTTTATCACGCTCAGATATTGGGTTCTGCCTTTGTCTTTCTTCTTCTTCCTCCGTTTTCTTTTTCTCCATAGACGTCGGCGATAGTGAGATCGGAGTAATGGATCAGTTCGCGGGAGGTAATTGGTCGATGATCCCCAACGTTCAGGCGCAGGGTAACTTCGGTACACCTACGAATCAACAAGAACATCTATTCCTTCAGCAACAACAACAACAACAGACACAGTTTCATCATCAACAACAGACGCAGCAATTCCAGCCACCACAACAAGAGATGCAATTTCAGCAATTTCAACAGCAGCAGCAACAACAACAGCAGCAATTCATCCAACAACAGCAATTCCATCAACAACAACAACAACGTCTGTTACGTTCTCCTCCGCCCCAGTCGTTGCAATCTCCTCCTCCGCCTCAGACGGCTGTTCATACGCCGCAATCGATGATGCATACTCCGCAGCAACAACAATCGGTCCAGACTCCGCAGCAACACCAGTCGTTAGCTTCTCATTTCCATCTCTATCCGGTAAGAAACAAAATGGATTGAGCATTTTCTTCCCTGAAATCGGAAGCCTAATGTCTGGGATTTGCAGTTATTGGAGAAATTAACAGATGCGATTGAAACTGGAACGCGAGATCAGAATTCGGATGCCCTGGTTTGTTTTTTACTTTTCTCACTACAAAGATCTAGTCTTTAAGTTGGTTTGAGATTTCTAACTAGGTCTTCTGGATGTTGAATTTTTCTGGTGGAGTTGCATGCAGGTGAGTGAATTGAATAGCCATTTTGAAAAATGTCAACAGCTCTTGAATTCGATTTCAGGTTCCTTAGGATCTAAAACTATGGTAAGTACAAAAGTAGTAGTTTTTAACATTTGGGAATTACTACTGATACTCATCTCTGTGTTTACAAGACTGTTGATGGACAAAAGCGAAATCTAGAAGAAAATGAGCATTTGCTTCAACAAAGAAGGTAGCAAATCGTTATCTTCAGTTTTATGTGATTAGATTGAACTTGTGCTTAACGTTTCTTTTTGGTCAGGGAATTGATTGTGGAATATAGGAAATCGATTGAAGAGCTTGTGAAGATAGAATCTTAGGTTCCACATTTCTCCCAAGGTGTTTTTGGATATTCATTTTCTTATTCAGTAATTTAGCTGCTAAAGACCAAGCATTGTAACCAATTAACCAATCTGTTTTGTTTGTTTGTCAACAATGAACCAATCTTCTTAATTCACAGAATAAAGAAAATGGGTTCTTTTCTTTCATCAGATTACAGTAACCCACAAGTGATCATGTGTTTTGTCTGCATGAGGACTTCAAACAAGATAAAAAAATTGTCTATAAACGTACAAGATCACTTCTGTACTCTTGTTACCTGCCACGAAAACCAGTGCCACCATATGGAACGTACTCTTGAATTCCTTTGATCAACAGCATAAAGGGACGTCAATGAAATTTAAGGATTGATTTTCACCATCTTTCTCGTTTTCTCTAGTAACTTTCGTGTTGTTGGAAACGGTTTCTGTAGTAGATAAGCTTGATGAAGATGAACCAACGCTTCTGCTTACTCTGTAGGTTGTAAACTTGGATTGAGCTTTTTGAGATTAAGCTTGTACTTCTTCCATGAGTTTTCTGTGCAGTTTCATGACGGTCGGAAGAAGCTTGGTTGATAAGGAGATCAGCCCAAGTAGGTGTTGATTGAGAACAGAGGAAAAGCATTGAGATTTAAGAATTAAAGTGTCTCCTAGATTAGATTTCACAATGAAATTCGAGAGTGGAATCAACAGTGGTGATGCTCTTGCTTGAAGCAGTGCTGTTTGTAGAATCAACTAGAGAAAGCGACAATATCTTTTCAACACTTTCTGAGTTCGTTGTCTAGGCGGATTACAGCCATAACCAACACAGCAACTTGAAAACACAAACAGGGTAACAACATTAAGCCCCAACACAATTGTGATCTCATCAAAGAACATGTATGATTACCTAACAATAAGCTTTGATTAATCAGAAAGAGTATAAACATGAAACTATTTGAGGAAAAAATGAGTAAAAGGGTAAGTGAGCATTTTTGGTTGCGTCTTTCTTCATCCATTTCCAAAACCATAGCAATGGCATGGAGAGACCAAAGACAGGCAATTCTGCTTCCTGTTTTAGTAGATTTCTTATTGTTGGCCACGTTTCATCATTAGCTCCATCTAAAAGAGCATCCACACGTCCAGCTAATCTAAACCAACATGCATTGCTTTTGCAGGAGCACAAGAGTATAAAGACAAGTCAAGAAAAAAGATTTGTATAATCTATTCACCTCATGAAGTGTAGTCATTTCAGAATATAAAGACATCGATGAAGCCTTTCCTGAGTTTTAGTTTTAGACGTATCCCAGTTTGCTTGTTCAATTACAGCCTCTGGATCAGACGAAAATTAAAACATATATAACTGCTCCATCTATTATTCTTCAAGCTCCAACATGATGGCATATATATATTCGTGTTCTTCTAGCTATACCTTCACATCCTTTGTCAAACCACTAATTCTGATATTAAAGAAGAAAACAGGTACACGCATACCTAGAAGAAATCTTTAAAAGAGGCTTGTTTGCTGCTTATTGTTCCCGACCAATATCATGACACCACCTGCATTACAGATTCACGAAACAGTAAGACAGAAGATAAATACGATCAAAGACCTGCAACTATGTATAAATCCCAGTAAGAATACATGTTTATAATCTGAGACAGCAAGGGCACCCTGCTTGTCGAAAAGCAGTATTCATCCTAACTAGTAACTAACATCCAAAAATAAGGAAAATATAAGCAAGAGAGCAAATTTTGCATTGATGGGTTCAACTTTCATAGCAGTAAACACAAAACGTTAAGGCCTTAGTCATCATAAGTAAAATCAGAAGAAAAAAAAGCGAGGGCTAAAAGGCTTAAGGCTACACACTTCTTTTCTTCCATGCAAACTAATGCTGAACGAGATGAAATCTCCTGATAGATCCACAACCACAAATCAAACCAGAAAATACAAAATCTCAAAGAGGTTTTTTACGTTTAAGAAATCGATCGATACGTACCACTGCTTTGTGGAACCCACGATCGACACAACTGCATATGGAAGAGACTACATTCTTCCAGTTTACCGGTGTCTAGAGCTTTACTTTTTGATTGTATCATTACGCAAAATAATATTTTTCGATTGAATCAATGCGCTCCTTTCCTCCTCACTTTAGTTGGTTATAGACTCTCCGGTTACGAGACGACTTATCATCCGAATCCTGCTGAGATTGAGGTTAAGTGTAGGAGAAGAAATTTTCTCCACGTACGAAAATGAAAAGGAGATTCGGTGTCGCCGGTGAAACGATCGCCAACAACTGGTTGTAATTTGGTCGGCGACCAGAGCTCGGAAACGCAGCTACACTTAGAATCTGGACAAATAATACAAACCGAATAAACCAAACTAAAACCGAATCAAAAAACAGATCTTGGTTGTTATTCGGTTATAAAAAAATAACCAAATACATATTATTTTGGAAAACTATAATTATTACTTAATAATTGAAATCCAACCGAAATAATATCTGAAAAAATCGAATTATTTTCGGTTATTTTCGATTATTCAAAAATATTTCGAATATTTTAATTATTTTTTTTATTATTTTTTATTATTTTTTGGTTATTTTGATTTTTTTTTTATATTTCAGTTATTTTCGGTTATTTTGTTTATTTTCGTTTTTTAAATTTAATAATCAAATCGACCGAAACCAAAATATAACCAAACTAAAATTAAAAAAAAATAAAAATAACCAAATAAAATTTTAATTTTACCGATAAAAAAACCGAAAATCAAAATAACCGAACGAAACCACACTAACGTTTACTTAAGGGCGTATCATCCATAAGTTGGGCTTTGTTACGCTTAAAATAAGTTGGGCTTTGTTACGATTAAAATAAATTGGGCCATTCCGTAGGGCCCAATAGAGTATTTAGCTTTGTAATTTTTGGGGGTCATCGGAATCTATTATAGGAAAGATAAAGACGCAACCAGGTGAGTGGGAGGGAATCGATGCCGTGCTGACTTTTACATTTTCCTCTTAAAATAAAACAAATAAAATTTAGAATTATTAATAATAAACAGAAATCGATTTTGTAGCTCTTCCTCTCGTACATTTTCCTCTTCTTCTCCCAAACAGAAGCTACCTTCATACGAATTTAGGGTTTCCATTTCTTTCCCTCCTCCTACTTTCAATTCATCGAAACCCTAATCTCTAGATCAGGTGAAAATTTGTTTCTCTTTCTCCTTTTTGAATTATTGTTTACCTGTTTCTTCTTTTCCGATATTGAATAACATGATTTCGACGAAGTTGGCTTGTCATCGATTATAATGTTTTGAAATGATCTTTTTAATATTTTTGAATTCACTTCATCGCAAAGTAAAATTTCGCTTCATTTTTGTGTTTCTTTTTCCGGAAGAAGTTGACTCCAAAACTGTGATTGATTCTGTAGAAATCATTGATATCGATTTTAGATCCACAGAATACATTGTTGTATGGTTTCAGTTTTAGAATCCTGTGATATGTTTACGCAATTGAGACTTTCCTTTTGCTGAAAATGGTTTTTTTTTGGTTCTGTTCGTTTGATCATCTCAACAGTTATTACTATCATGTTCTGCAAATTGAAATCACTTGTCGTTTTGTAATTTTTAATTTTCCTCTTCTTGTTCAGGCCTTAGCATCCTTGTCGTTTGCTCCCTTGTTTCAACTAAGGTTCATGTCTGATCTTGAAGTTCAAGTCCCCACTGCCTTTGGTAAAGTTTTCACCTGAATTGTCCCCTTGCGGTTGAAACTATTGTGATTAGGATGTGTATTTTTGTTCTTATTATAGATGATTTCAAACACTGGTTATAGACAAAGTGATCAAAACTGATGGAAGTTAACTGATTTTATCTTGTTTGGTGTTTGGTCATATAAGATCCGTTTGCTGATGCAAATGCTGAGGACTCTGGTGCCGGAACAAAGGAATACGTTCACATACGTGTTCAGCAGCGTAATGGTAGGAAAAGCCTGACGACTGTCCAGGGACTTAAGAAAGAGTATAGCTATAGCAAGATACTTAAAGATCTTAAGAAAGAATTCTGCTGCAATGGCACTGTGGTCCAGGATCCTGAATTAGGACAGGTGAGTTTCGGTTTTTCTTTAATACTTAGTTACACCTATCTATGCAAAATTTTGTCTACACTCACGTTTGCGGCTTCTAAACAAGAAGATACCATAGTCCTGATGCCTGCGTGGGGAATCTTGATTTACAGGGAAACAACATTTGTATTGGTTGTAGCTTAGATCTGAAAAACGTTTTAGATTTTCTTTATCAGTTGACTTAACATCTTCAATAATTCATAGGTTATTCAGCTTCAAGGTGATCAGAGGAAGAACGTCTCTACGTTCCTTGTTCAGGTAATTACTGTATCACCATTTGTTTTTCCGTTTGTAGTTGGTTTACAGCAAAAGATCGAAACTTTTGTTCTGATCTTAAGAATGTTGAATCAGGCTGGTCTTGTGAAGAAGGATAACATCAAGATCCATGGTTTCTGAGAAAATTGTCTTTGCGCAACAACTTGAATTTGCTGAATCAATCAGTTTGTCTCAAAGGCAATATAAACAATCACTTATGTATTATCAATGCTTTTATACTCTGTCAGAAAAAAATCTAATGGTTTGCTTATAAACAAAATACAAATGTATGAACTTTACCTTTGCGTTTGTAGTGTGAGATTATCAATAAAACTTACTTTGTGAATTAAGTGATATACAATGACTTGCGAAAGAAAGCTAAAACCGAGTGTGTTCGAGGACGATTATGTTCGAAGAATCCAAATTTGTGTTCTAATATCTTCTAAAATGAATTAGACCGAGCCTTTGGTCCTATTAAATCACTGAATTAAATTTGATTCTTAAGGTTTCGTAGTTTTGCATCAGGCTCGGAGATCTTGTAAAGCTTCAAGAGGAATGATGTATTCATACTTGTCCGCAAGAGTTTTCTTTGCTCCCTGTAATATAGCGAGATGAAAGCTAAATAAGATTAATGAAAAATTTGAAGCATCCATGGCCACCAAAGAAGTCGAGAAAGAAGTTGATATATTATTAAAGATCAAGCAATTGAAGCATTGAACCAACCTAAAGATTGTACACGATATACCTTGAATTTGGCCTTCTTGAAGAATACTCATGACTATTATCTCTATCGACCTCTATATTTATGCGTATACACAGATATGCACACATCCGCGCGGGCTTCAGTAAACCCAACAGCAATGGTAGTAGGTAGGTTTAAATGGTAGTAGGTAGGTTTAAGCAAATAATCGGAACCGAATAAACTGAATCGAAACTCAACCGAAAAATTGATTTTAATTGGTATTCAATTATTAAAAAATTACCGAACGAATATTATTTAGTAAACTCATGGTTATTGGTTAGTAACCGAAACCGAACCGAAAACCGAAATAATATCCGAAAAACCAAATTATTTTCGGTTATCCGAAAAACCAAATTATTTTCGGTTATCCAAAAAACCAAATTATTTTTGGTTATCCGAAAATATTTTGGATATTTTGGTTATTTTTGGTTATTTTTATTATTTTCGGTTATTCTTGGTTATTTTTTGGCTTTTTTGGTTATTTTAGTTATTTTTTGGTTATTTTCGGTTATTTTCTGTTATTTCGGTTATTTTGGTTATTTTTGATTTTTATATTTAATAACCAAACCAACCGAAACTAATGTATAACCGAACCGAAACCGAATCGAAACCGAATCGAAACCGAACCGAAACCAAAATAGAACTGAAACCGAACCAAAACCGAACAAAAACCGAACCAAAATATAAAAAAATCAAATAAATCTTTAATTTTACCAACTGAAAAACTAAAATCAAAAATAACCGACCGAAATGGAATCGATTATCCGAAGGTACATGCTTAGTGGTAGAAGAAGATACGAATTCTCTCTGCGCGGTTTCTACATATTCCAACTGCAAATGCATAATCGTAATGATATACAACTTCAATTGGCCCATCAGAAGCTCCTAATGGGCCTATGTACAGGCCGATCAAAAGTCAAAGTCAACTTTAATTTCAATATGGTTCGATGATAAAGCCAACTCTCTTTTTTCTTTCTTACGGTCTCACCCAGTCACTGCCTCGTATCACAGATTCTCGCTGTCTTTTGGTCTATCAGAAAGACAGAAACAAATCCAAAATAAAACTTAATTTCAATAAACGGAAAACAAAACCTAACAGTCGTCGAACCAAAGGTTACTTTTTCCTTCGTTAGAGCCAAAACACACAGAGGGGTGCGTCACAGAAATCCGATCGGCTGAAGCAGTTCTCATTACTCACCAATGGCTTATGCATCACGTGTCATCAATCATTCCAAGAAGGTAAATGTTTCTCGATTTCATTTCCTCCGATCATTTTATGTCTACAGCGATCGTATGCACATTCGGTCGATGTTATTGATGATTGTGTCAATTGGGTTTGACGTATAGTGTTTTCTGCTTTCGAAATTCAACTGAATTGTGGCTCATCTGATTTTGTGATAATTTGGTATTCGCCGAATGTGTTGCGTTAGCTAAATTTAAGAGCTTTATGATCTACCTGGAATCATCTGTATTTATGGATCAGCTTTCTTCTGGGAGATGAATGAGATCTGTAACGCCACTTTGTGTTTGTGTATTTTTGACAGTTGAAGGATATTTCCACTTTACTGCGGCGCGAGCATGCTGCAACAGTCCGCTACTTCACGAACACTAATCGGGCTCCTCTAAGCAGAGAAGGTAATGTTATCCTCCTGAAGTAAAAATTTGTCCAGTGGTACTTTTGTATGGTCCTATGGTTATTATCTATGAGGCTCCCTGCTTGTCGCTTCATTATGTTTTGTTATAATCTTCAGATACTTTCAACGTCCGTCTTGGTTATTATTCCCCAGTGGAGAGGATTTCCAAATGTAGCACCGGCACTGTAAGTTCTTACTGTTCTTTGTAGCTCTAGAGCAATGCCCCTTCTCGTTGAGCCATGTTAGCTAGCAAAAACCTTCAGAGTTTTGTGTTCTTGATGTTGTTAATTCTGTTATATAGGTACCGGTGTCTATTAGGTTTTCAACTACAAACATAAAACTAAGCAGTACAATGGGAAGGCCAAGTTTTGGAAGAGAATATTTATGGTTTAATCTCTTGCTCTTACCCTATGTTGCGGATCTGCAGTACCCTTCGCTGCCTGCTTGCATTGATACCTTTTTGTCCTAACTATAATTTTTTTCCTGCTTATCAGTTCGATGCAATCAGTTAGAGGATTTTCATCGAACTCAGGTAGTCAGCGATTCATCCCAAGGCTTATGCGCTTTTTTGTTCACACTTTTCTCTTGTAGTTTCCCATGTGCTCTTATTTAGAGAATCTTCACAGAATCGAATTTAGCTAAGGTTAATCTGTTTTGTATTGCCATCTATTGGGTTTTACATAGCTAATTATGCTAATTATGTGACAACGATCTACGAGCTTCATCGCAAATTTTCTCCTAAGACAGTTACATAGTGCTAAATAGTATGAGATTTAGATTGGTTCATTTTACCTAGAGCTTCTAAAATTGTATTTCAGATCTGCCTCCTCACCAAGAGATCGGAATGCCTTCTCTCTCGCCAACAATGACTGAGGCATGAATCTCCATTTACCTCTTGATCAAAACTTATGTCCGTTTATCTTTATGCTTTAACATGCTATCTTTCCCATTCGCAGGGTAACATTGCCAGGTGGCTAAAAAAAGAAGGTGATAAAGTTGCTCCTGGTGAAGTACTCTGTGAAGTTGAAACTGTAATGTCTATTTAGATTGATTCTCATCTTCATATTTCTATTTTCATGCTGGGAAAATAAATTTTACTAAGCTATGTTCTTTAGGACAAAGCCACCGTCGAAATGGAATGCATGGAAGATGGCTATCTGGCCAAGATTGTAAAGGCGGAGGGTTCAAAAGAAATTCAAGTCGGGGAGGTATGAAATTTTTTCTTGTTTCTGTAGAGTTATGTAATTATCATGGTTTCTCTTGGGACTGGGGGTATTGATTTTAGGATCCACAGTCCATTTGTGGAAATGTGAACTCAAATTATTTAAATCATGTCAAATGTCTTTTTCCTTCAAGTAGGTAATTGCTATTACAGTTGAAGATGAAGATGACATTGGAAAGTTCAAAGATTACACCCCATCATCTACTGCTGATGCCACTCCTCCTAAAGCAGAACCAACTCCTCCCCCACCAAAGGAAGAGAATGTTGAACGGCCATCACCTCCTGAACCAAAGACTTCCAAGCCTAGCGCACCTCCCACAGGAGATCGTGTTTTTGCTAGTCCTCTTGCAAGGAAGTTGGCTGAAGATAATAATGTCAGTATTCACAATGCTCTAAAATATTATTTTTTCTTGATTTACATGCTTACTTTATCTTCTCATTTCCTTTAAAAACATCAGGTACCACTTTCAAGCATCAAAGGCACAGGTCCTGAAGGACGGATAGTGAAGGCAGATGTCGAGGATTACTTAGGTATTCGTAATTCCTTGGCTTTTACTTTCCCTTGCTTTTTCTCGAGACCTTTCTTGCTTCTTGTTTACAGTATTTCACCTATCCTTTTGTTCTAATACCTCTTCCAATGGTGCAGCTTCAAGTGGTAAAGAAGCTAAGGCAAAGCCATCTAAGTTCACTGATTCTAAGGTTCCAGCTTTGGACTATGTTGACATCCCTCATTCTCAGATACGAAAGGTAGAACCTATATGACCATTGAGGGTTCAGCAAGCCAGTTTCAATAGGTTCAAGGATTCTGAAACTACTTTAACTGTATAATTTTGACAGGTCACAGCCTCACGTTTGGCATTCTCAAAGCAAACTATCCCTCACTATTACTTAACCGTCGATGCATGTGTTGACAAACTTATGGGGTAAGTATTAAGTTTCCGATGATTTATGATGAGTCATTGTCAATGAGTAAGCTATAGAAAAAGCGATTTTTGTATATGCAGTCTGAGGAGTCAGCTCAATTCATTCCAAGAGGCTTCTGGTGGAAAACGAATATCTGTCAATGACCTTGTTGTTAAGGTACATCTTGCTTTTGTATACTTACAACCAAGACAATGGATATTCTGAGTTTTGAAATATCCCATGTCTTCATGCCTTTCAGGCTGCTGCATTAGCTCTCAGAAAAGTTCCTCAGTGCAATAGTTCATGGACTGACGATTACATCCGCCAGTAAGTACATCGACCACAAACTTTTAAATCCATTTCCATTCCAGAGTTCTTATATGTCTCTGGCTTAGTAAACATATTGACCTTTCTCTATAGGTTTAAAAACGTGAACATCAACGTTGCAGTGCAGACAGAAAATGGGCTCTATGTTCCTGTTGTGAAGGTGTGTGCAAAACACAACTCAATAAATGTGTTTACCCCTTCACTTGTGCACAAACTTCAGATTTCTAGATTATATCAATTTCTTGATTCCAGGATGCAGACAAGAAAGGTCTGTCCACAATTGGAGAAGAAGTTCGGTTATTGGCTCAAAAAGCAAAAGAGAACACCTTAAAGCCAGAAGATTATGAGGTGAGAGCATTCACTCACTTAATCACTGATTTTCTCCCTAAAAAATCAACTATTAATAATAATCTCTGTGGCTCAGGGAGGAACATTTACGGTCTCTAACTTGGGAGGACCCTTTGGAATCAAGCAGTTCTGTGCAGTGGTTAACCCCCCTCAAGCCGCCATTCTAGCAGTTGGATCTGGTAAGCTCTCTGTCTCTCTCATTAAAGAATAGAGTATGTTATTGTCTTCCCAAATAACCGATTCGTGTTTTGCATCTGACTCTTTTTATTTTCAAAAACAAAACAGCTGAAAAGAGAGTTGTCCCTGGTAACGGACCAGATCAATTCAACTATGCTTCTTACATGTCTGTAACACTGAGCTGTGACCATCGCGTAGTAGACGGTAATTCGGTTTGCTATCATCATACATTCATCATCATGAAGCTCTGTTAAACGGAGTAAACTCTAATATTCTGCTCTCTGCAGGTGCCATCGGAGCTGAATGGTTGAAAGCATTCAAAGGGTATATGGAGAACCCTGAATCTATGTTGCTATAAAAGAGAAAGAAGCACACAATTACAAAAGCTCATAAAGAGTCTCTGATCTCGCATTTCTTTGGTTTCACACTCTCTACCAATTTGATTTCTTTTGGTTTTGTACGTTGAAAATATATGTTTCATATATTTTTTGGGTTTAAACAGATTTTCTTTATCGGAATAAATATGGGGGAATTCAGCATTTCTACTGTAAACTGTGTTTTAGGATTTCTACGCTGGAGGTCGGTAAAATAAATCCCATAATTTATGTTAATCAAAATAATATCATGCTTTTTGTATGTAATGAATAGTTTACAATTACAGTTATCCTATATAAAGAAATACATTATAGTAATGTCCCTTTTAGAGCCACCATGATTCTCTAAGCTTGCAATGGTAGGAAAAGCCTGAAGACTGTACAGGGACTTAAGAAAGAGTAGCTATAGCAAGACCTTAAGAAAGAATTCTGCTGCAATGGCACTGTGGTCCAGGACCCTGAATTAGGACAGGTGAGTTTCGGTCTTTCTTTAATACTTAGTTACAGCTATCTATGCAAAGTTTGGTCTACACTCACGCTTACGGCTTCTAAACAAGAAGATACTATAGTCCTGAGTACTTTTTTTCCGGCATGGGGAATCTTGATTAACAGGGAAACAAACGTTGTAGCTTAGATCTGAAAAACGTTTTAGATGTTCTTTATCAGTTGACTTAACATCTTCAATAATTTCTTAGGTTATTCAGCTTCAAGGTGATCAGAGGAAGAACGTCTCTACGTTCCTTGTTCAGGTAATTACTGTATCACCATTTGTTTTACGGTTTGAAGTTGATTTACAGCAAAAGATCGAAACTTTTGTTCTGATCTTAAGAATGTTGAATCAGGCTGGTCTTGTGAAGAAGGATAACATCAAGATCCATGGTTTCTGAGAAATTTGTCTTGAATTTGCTGAATCAATCAGTCTGTTTCACAGGAAATATAAACAATCACTTATGTATTATCAATGCTTTTATACTCTGTCAGAAAAAAACTCTAAAGATTTGCTTATAAACAAATACAAATGTATGAACTTTACGTTTGCGTTTGTAGTGTGAGATTATCAATAAAACTTACTTTGTGATTGAGTGATATACAGTGACTTGTGAAAGAAAGCTAAATCCGAGTGCTTAACCGAGTGCTTAACCGAGTGCTTAACCGAGTGTTCGAGGACGATTATGGGTTGATCCTACTTATTCGATGAGTCAAAATTTCGGTTCTAATATCTTCTAACCGTTGCAGAAATGAATTAAACGAGCCTCTGGTCCTAATTAAATCATTGAATTAAATTTGCTTCTTACGGTTTCGTCGGAGAAGAAGAAGAAGATAGGAATTCTCTATTCCCGGTTTTTACATCTAATTTACAACTGCAAATGCATAATCGTAATGATATAGATTCAATTGGCCCACTAGAATCTCTTAATGGGCCGATCAAAAGTCAAAGTCAACTTTAATTTCGATATGGTTCGATGATAAAGCCAACCCTCTCTTCTTTCTCACGGTCTCACCCAGCCACTGCCTCGTACCACAGATTCTCGTTGTCTTTTGGTCTAATCAGAATCAGAAACAAATGCAAAATAAAACTTAATTCAATAAACAAAAAAACCCTAACACTGGTCGAACCAAAGGTTTCTTCTTCCTTGGTTAGAGCCAAAACACACACAGAGGTGCGTCAGAGAAATCGGATCGGCTGAAGCAGTTCTCATTACTCACCAATGGCTTATGCATCACGTATCATCAATCATTCCAAGAAGGTAACTGTTTTGTCGAGTTAATTTCCTCCGATAATTTTATGTCTACAGCGTTCGTATGCACATTCGTTCGGTGTTAATGATGATTGTGTCAATTGGGTTTGACGTATAGTGTTTCTTCTTTCGAGATTCAATTGAATTGTGGCTCATTTTATTTGTGATAATTTGGTATTCGCCGAAAGTGTTGCGTTAGCTCAATTGAAGAGCTTTATGATCTACCTGGAGTCATTTGTATTTATGGATCAGCTTTCTTCTGGGAGATGATTGAGATCTGTAACGCCACTTTGTGTCTGTGTATTTTTGACAGTTGAAGGATATTTCCACTTTATTGCGGCGCGAGCATGCTGCAACAGTCCGCTACTTCACGAACACTAATCGGGCTCCTCTCAGCAGAGAAGGTAATGTTATCCTCCTGAAGTATAACTTTGTCCATTGGTACTTTGTATGGTCCTACGGTTATTATCTATGAGTCTCTCTGCTTGTCGCTTCAGTATGTTTTGTTATAATCTTCAGATACTTTCAACGCCCGTCATGGTTATTCCCCAGTGGAGAGGATTTCCAAATGTAGAACCGGCACTGTAAGTTCTTACTGTTCTTTGTAGTTCTAGAGCAGTGCCCCTTCTCATTGAGCCATGTTAACTAGCAGAAACCTTTAGAGTTTTGTGTGATCTTGATGTAGTTAATTCTGCTATATAGGTACCGCTGCCTATTATTTTTTCATCTACAAAAACAAAACTAAGCAGTACAATGGGAAGGCCAAGTCTTGGAAGAGAATTTTCATGGTTTAATCTCTTGCGCTTACCCTATGTTGCGGATGTGCATTAGCCTTCGCTGCCTGCTTGCATGATACCTTTTTGTCCTAACTATAATTTATTTTTTCCTGCATACCAGTTCGATGCAATCAGTTAGAGGATTTTCATCAGGCTCAGGTAGTTAGCGATTCATCCCAAAGCTTTACTTTTGTTTTATGCGCTTTTTTGTTCACACTGTTCTCTTGTGTTTACACCTTGCTCTTATTTGGAGAATCTTCACCAACTCGAATTTAGCTAAGGTTAATCTGTTTTGTATTTTTGCATTTATCTGGTTTTACGTAAGCTACTTATGCTAATTATGTAACTTGACAACGATTTAAGGGCTTCATCGCAAACTCTCTCCTAAGACAGTTAAAATTGCGTAACTGGATGCTAAATGGTATGAGCTTTAAATTGGTTCGTTTTACCTAGAATTTCTGAATTTGTATTTCAGATCTGCCTCCTCACCAAGAGATCGGAATGCCTTCTCTTTCGCCAACAATGACTGAGGCATGAACCTCCATTTACCTCTTGACCAAAACTTATGTCCGTTTATCTTTATGCTCTAATATGCAATCTTTCCATTTCTCAGGGTAACATTGCCAGGTGGCTAAAAAAAGAAGGTGACAAAGTTGCTCCTGGTGAAGTTCTCTGTGAAGTTGAAACTGTAATGTCTATTTAGATTGATTCTCATCTTCATATTTCCTTTTTCACGCTGGGAAAATAACCCTAACTACGTTATGTTTTTTAGGATAAAGCCACCGTCGAAATGGAATGCATGGAAGATGGCTTTCTCGCCAAGATTGTAAAGGCAGAGGGGTCAAAAGAAATTCAAGTTGGGGAGGTATGAAAATTTTCTGGTTTCTGTAGAGTTATGTAATAATTATGGTTTCTCTTGGGACTGCGGGTTTTGATTTTAGGATCCACAGTCCATTTGTGGAAATGTGAACTCGAACTATAAAAATCATGTCAAATGTCTTTTGCCTTCAATTAGGTCATTGCTATTACAGTTGAAGATGAAGATGACATTGGAAAGTTCAAAGATTACACCCCATCATCTACTGCTGATGCCACTCCTCCTAAAGCAGAACCAATTCCTCCCCCACCAAAGGAAGAGAATGTTGAACGGCCATCACCTCCTGAACCGAAGACTTCCAAGCCTAGCGCACCTCCCACAGGAGATCGTGTTTTTGCTAGTCCTCTTGCAAGGAAGTTGGCTGAAGATAATAATGTCAGTATTCACAATGCTCTAAAATATTATTTTGTTGTTGATCTACATGTTTACTCTATCTTCTCATTTATTATAAAAAAACATCCAGGTGCCTCTTTCAAGCATCAAAGGCACAGGTCCTGAAGGACGGATAGTGAAGGCAGATGTCGAGGATTACTTAGGTATTCGTAATTCCTTGGCTCTTACTTACACTTGCTTTTTCTTTCAGACTTTTCTTGCTTCTGTTTACAGTATTTCACCCATCCTTTTGTTCTAATACTTCTTCCAATGGTGCAGCTTCAAGTGGTAAAGAAGCTTCGGCAAAGCCATCTAAGTTCACTGATTCTAAGGTTCCAGCTTTGGACTATGTTGATATCCCTCATTCTCAAATACGAAAGGTAGAACCTATATGACCATTGAGGGTTCAGCAGCCAGTTTCAATAGGTTCAAGGATTCTGAAACTACTTTAACTGTATAATTTTGACAGGTCACAGCCTCACGTTTGGCATTCTCAAAGCAAACTATCCCTCACTATTACTTAACCGTTGATGCATGTGTTGACAAACTTATGGGGTAAGTATTAAGTTTCTGATGATGTATGATGAGTCGTTGTCAATGATTAAACTATAGAAAAACGCGAGTTTTGTATATGCAGTCTGAGGAGTCAGCTCAATTCATTCCAAGAGGCTTCTGGTGGAAAACGGATATCTGTCAATGATCTTGTTGTTAAGGTACATCTTGCTTTTGTATACTTACAACCAAGACAATGGATATTCTGATTTTGAAATATCCCATGTCTTCATGCGTTTCAGGCTGCTGCATTAGCTCTCAGAAAAGTTCCTCAGTGCAATAGTTCATGGACTGACGATTACATCCGCCAGTACGTACATCGAGGATAAACTTTTGAATCCATCTCTTTTCCATTTCCATTCAAGAATTCTCATGTGTCTCTGGCTTAGTAAACATATTGATCTTTCTCTATAGGTTTAAAAACGTGAACATCAACGTTGCAGTGCAGACAGAAAATGGGCTCTATGTTCCTGTTGTGAAGGTGTGTGCAAAACACAACTCAATAAATCTGTTTAACCCTTCACTTGTGCACAAACTTCAGAATGCTAAATTATATTAATTTCTTGTTTCCAGGATGCAGACAAGAAAGGTCTGTCCACAATTGGAGAAGAAGTTCGGTTATTGGCTCAAAAAGCAAAAGAGAACACCTTAAAGCCAGAAGATTATGAGGTGAGAGCATTCACTCACTTAATCACTGATTTTCTCCCTTGAAAAAAGCAACTAATAATAATGCTCTCTATGGCTCAGGGAGGAACATTTACGGTCTCTAACTTGGGAGGACCCTTTGGAATCAAGCAGTTTTGTGCAGTCATTAATCCCCCTCAAGCCGCCATTCTAGCAGTTGGATCTGGTAAGCTCTCTGTCTCTCTCATTAAAGAATAGAGTATGTTATTGTCTTCCCAAATAACCGATTCGTGTTTTGCGACTGACTCTTTTTATTTTCAAAAACAAAACAGCTGAAAAGAGAGTTGTCCCTGGTAACGGGCCAGATCAATTCAACTATGCTTCTTACATGTCTGTAACACTGAGCTGTGACCATCGCGTAGTAGACGGTAATTCGGTTTGCTATCATCATACATTCATCATCATGAAGCTCTGTTAAACGGAGTAAACTCTAATATTCTGCTTTCTGCAGGTGCCATCGGAGCTGAATGGTTGAAAGCATTCAAAGGGTATATGGAGAACCCTGAATCTATGTTGCTATAAAAGAGAAAAAAGCACACAATGACAAAAGCTCATAAAGAGTCTCTGATCTCGCATTTCTTTGGTTTCACACTCTCTACCAATTTGATTTCTTTTGGTTTTGTACGTTGAAAATATATGTTTCTTTCATATATTTTTTGGGTTAAAACAGATTTTAATTATCTGAATAAATATGGGGGGAATTCAGCATTTCTACTGTAAACTGGGTTTTAGGATTTCTATGCTGGTGGTCAGTAAAATAAATCCCACAATTTATGTTAATCAAAATAATCTCGTGCTTTTTGTATGTGATGTATATTTTACAATTACAGTTATCCTCGATAAAGAAATATATTAAAGTAATGTCCTTTTGGAGCCACCATGATTCTCTAAGCTTGCAGCTACCATCGATGAGTTTTTTTTTTGTCTGGGAGGAGTAAGATAATCCTAGTTATTGGGTTCTAATATCTTCTCAGCAATGCAGAAAATGAATTAGGACAAAGTCGGATCTGAGTATCGGACAAATTGTTGTTTATGAGCAAATGATTCACAGACCGAAGCTATTCCAGGGTTTGAACGTTATGGCATTGCGATATGTCCCACTGAAACTTCGAGGGTTATGTTTTGTTCGATTGAGCATATACAAATACTTTTGTCATTTTTATCTTTTGTTTTTACTGCCGTTTTATTCTGTGGCAAAGAAAACCCATAAATTTTTTAGCTACGTGGAGAAAATAAAACAAATGTAACAAAACTGAGAAGAACCAAAAAATATAAAAAAAAGTTTTGGCAACGAAGCAAGAATCTCTCTTGCCGTAAAGTCACGGTCCCTGAATCTCTCTATTGTTCGTTGAATAAATTTTGCATTTTTTCCGGTAATTTCCTTCTCCTTCTCTTCTTTGATTTTTTAACTCGGGAAAATTCGTTCTTTTTCTATTAGGGTTTTGTGTGTGTTTGCTTGATTGATTTCTTATCGGAACCGTCAGAGACTTTATGGTTAATTCGTTGTTTTTCTACTCAGTTGTATTGCATCATCATAATTTTCGGAATCGGCGAATGTGTGTTTCTTGAGATTTCTCCTGAATTTTCAATATCCAATTCCTCTGCTTGACATTTGTTGGCGCTTTTAAAAATCTGTATAATAAAGGATCCAGCTTTGTCTCTATCTATCTTGTTTTCCTCTTTTTTGTTACATCAGAAATGTCTGGTGGGTTCTCAAAATTTCTCAAAACAAAGAGTAAAACATTTGTATTCTTTTTGTTTGATCTTCAGGTTTCTTGGATATTCAATCGCCATGAATGAGAGTATGTGTACGGATTTTTTCTTTCTTTCTTTTCAATTTTTATGACTCTGTATGATGGTTAACTGCTGAACAATCCCTTGTTAATGTTGGAATATGTTAAAAGGAGATTTAGAGGAACAAAAGAAAGGCAAGTATAGTCTAATCCGTTATGGTGAGGAGGACGACACTGATTTAGGACTTTTCTATAAGCCTCTTCCTTGTTTCGGTTGTGGATTCGGATGGTTCTCGTGAGTGTTTTCTTATGCTTTCTTCTACTCACTCTTTCCTATTTTGTTTATAGTTATTTATGGCTTTTGCTTGAGTTGTCTTTGCTGAAAGCAGATTGATTTGACCTCTTTCTTTCTGTTAGGTTTCTTCTTGGATTCGTCTTCCCATTTGCCTGGTACTTTGCCACATTTCTATACTTCACAAACTATTACCGTAGAGATCCACGTGAAAGATCTGGTCTTGCTGCCTCTGCTATAGCTGTAAGTATCTCTCCTTCCCATCAAATATTTCCTTCTCTAAATCTTCGAATGAAACGAAATGACACAACACAGATCAGCTGTAAAAGAGGATTTATCAACTTATCTGTGCATTTTCCGCAGGCTTTGATATTCTCCGTTGCACTTGTGATCACCGTGCTTGTAATTGTTTTCTCGGGTCGCTAGAGTCCAATGACACGATTTCAGAAGAAAACAACTTCAAGTCTGCTTCCACAACAAGCATAACAAAAACTTTCTATTTGGTGAAGATGATAATACAGGTTTGGAAGAGAAGGTACTGCTGCTAGTCCTTTTAGATTCAGAAATTTGGTTTGCTTTTTGTACATACATGTCAACTTCTAAAAAGAAAAAAACAATCAAAATGTGATACCTAACTGAGTAACTCGTTGGTGATCGATGTAGTTTTAGGCTTGTATGTAAAGAGACTTATTAACCAAGGTTGTGTCTGGTTACTTCTTCAGTCTGTTTTTTTATGTTCTTTCTCATTGCATCTCAAGAAACAGAGGAATTGTATTCATAAGTCTGCACCTTGGAACTTGTTGATGATCTATGTAGTTTTAGGCTTGTATGTAATTCACATATTACGAATCTTAAGCCATTCAAAGAGACATAACAATCAAGGTTGTGTCTGGTTACTTCTTCAAAGTCGAAACAGAGGATTTGTATTCATAAGTCTGCACCTTGGAACATCACATTTAAAGAAGCCTTGAAAAGGGACCATAGTTGACCAATAGTGAATCAGATTCATCTTCAACGAAGAAACACATTTGATGAATCATAAAAGAACTCAAAGAGATTCCTAAAAACAAATTTACATTACGAGTTTAGAACTTGCAATTTCCTTCGACCCTACAATACTCTCATCTCTATTGGTCAATCTAATTAGCATTTTTACCAAATGACTTGAACAAAAGGAGTAATTATCAATCAAGAAATTGTTAGCATCTCAGTGAGTGTCTTCCAATTTCAGAAGCTGTCTTCTCTTGAAAACCAAATAGGCAACAACGAACACCTGGAACATTGCTATTAACCCAGCGAAGATTAGTCCCACCGTCTCCCCTTTGTTTAAACCACCTCTCTTAGATTTCTCCGGAGCCCCAAACCTCCGTGGCTCAGGAGGCGGTGGAAGGGTTTCTGACTTTGACCGCCGAGGTGGAGGAGGAGGCGAAGACAGGGGCTCAGTTATCTCCGTCACTGGTGGCGGTGGGAGAGGTGTTGGTGTTGGTGTTGGTGTTGGTGTTGGTGTTGGTGTTGGTGTTGGTGTTGGTGGTGGTGTTGGTGGTGGTGTTGGTGGTGGTGGTGGTGTTGGTGGTGGTGGTGGTGATGGTGGTGGTGGTGGTGGTGATGGTGGTGGTGGTGGTGGTGGAGGCGGCGGTGGAATCAAAGGTGAATCTTGTGATTTGACGAGGAGGAAACTATGGATGGTGAAAGATAGGGCGAGAATCAAAATGTCGAGGCTCCAATATCTGAAGAAAAAATTCAGAAAACCCATTTTCACGAGATTGAATCAAAAAACGTTTTCCTTTTCTTCGTCACCGCAAAACCAATGTTGCATCTTTAGAAGAAGAAAAAAAAAAGCAACCTTTCTCTGTTTCAGAATCGAGAGAGAGAGAGAAATATCTCTCTGGAATCGGTAAGAATCAGAGAAGTAACGAATCGTTAATTGTGGGTTTTGTGACAAAATGAATTCGAAGGAATCAGAAAATTGACCTAAGAAAACTTTCAGAGAGGGCAAAATATTACTTCCCGGGAAAATTTGAGAGAGAGAATAACAGATTAAAGCTAAATATGGTTACCCTAAAATATTAAAAGATTCAATTTATATTCATTAGTTATATCCAAACTGTATAATAAACAATATCTTAGTTGAACATTAATCCAACACATGTCTTTTGTTTTTTAGTTAACTCTTATCTCCTAAACATTATTCGCATAAGTGATTTTTGAGAATTCGCTCATGTGTCGTCTTCGTTAATGAGTTTCAGTAAATAAATGATGACATTGACAAAAAGAAATAGAAAAAATAATCATTAAAATATTAAATTTTTGTATTTAGGCAATTTAAATACTAAATTTTTAATAAATCATTTAAATAACGATGTATATTTAAATACGCCGATTTACGTATACAATTAATCAATATTAACACCAAAAATAACACGATTAATTCTGTTACTTATTTTTTATTTATTGGTATCTAATTTTATTTGGTTAAAATAAGTACTAGAGTTAAAAATATTACTTTTTGTGTTAAAGTTAACTAACCGCATGTATAAATCGGTGTATTTAACTACAGATCGTTATTTAAATGTTTCATTAAAAATTTATTATTTAAATAACATAAACGCAAAAATTTAATATTTTAATGACTATTTTTCCAAAAGAAATATGATATTTAGGGGATATTTAGAAATTTAGATAATTTTTTAGTATGTAAATATTATGTTATTTATTTTGTGATCATATTTTAGCATTTGATTATCCTATTGTTTTGAGAGATTAGAGTAAAAGGTTTCTTAAAAACTCAGCAAACTTTTGTTATGTAGACATATTTATATTAAAGTTATTATTTCAACTGTTTATAATATATTTTTTATAGATTGAGGCATATTGAAAATTTCTATTAATAGTGCTAAATCTTCTGTATTAAAAGAATTTATTTTTATTTTGTGATATATTATAGCTTTCAGTTATCTTTTTGTTATATTGGTTTATAGATTCTAACACTATTTTATAAAATTCACTATTATTGGTTTTGATGACTTTTAAATTCTATTCAAAATCCATTGTTATTCAAACTTTCTAAGAATCTGAAAATTTGGCCATATATACTTTTTCTGGGAGTTTTTGTTTTATTTGTATCCTAATGTGATTTGTTAAAACACATAGTTTGTTGCAAAATCTCAAGACATTAAATAGTTTCAAAATTAGAAAATTGAATCTTCTGTATATAAACTATATATAAAGAAGTGTTGTTCCTTTTAAAAAAAAAAATATTATCACACCAAAAAAACTTGATTATTATTATTATTCAGACTAAATGGGTTTGTCAAAGTTTCAACTTGCTATACTTGTCATCACATGTTTTCTCTTATTTACTTCCCAATCAAAGAGTAAATATTTTTCTCTTCTCTATTTTAGTTATATATAATTTTAATCTTTTTTCCTTGAAAAATTGCTACCCACCCTTTTTTTCATAAAACATAAATTATCCACATACAAATTGTTCACTAATGAGTATTACTGAAAATTTGGCAATTAATAGTATTGAAGACAGACGAAGTCGAAGAATGTAGTTACAGAGGTCGGTGTCAGTTCAGTGATGAATGTAAAAGTCGATGTGGACCGCCTGAGTTCCTACGAGGAACTCTTGGTTTATGCATGGCCAATCCTGCTGGTTCCGGATATCTTTGTTGTTGTATTTCCAGTAGTTAAATATAATTTTTATTTTTATTGGTGTTATTACTATGAATGTTTTTATAAAATAATAAAACTATTATTTTTGTTTTTACGTGTTAGTAGCATCAAATATTCTCTAATACATTCCAAGATTATGTAATGAAACATAAGCAACAAAAAACAGAAGATGATAAAATTAAACATTTAGAGTCATGAGGTTTTCTCCTAACTCCGAGAGTAGTAGCTTCCTGATTACTGTTTTGTTTGATATGTAAACACAATGTTGAGACTTGTGCTTGCTTATCTATTGATGAATGAGGATAGATCTGTTCATTCGGATATTCGGTTCGGTTTCAGTCGATTATTTTCAATTTTAGTTTTTTGGTTGGTAAGATTTAACATCCATTCAGTT
Organism: Pugionium cornutum; assembly: GCA_018901935.1. NCBI lineage: Eukaryota > Viridiplantae > Streptophyta > Magnoliopsida > Brassicales > Brassicaceae > Pugionium > Pugionium cornutum. The sequence continues at coordinate 27,216,503 of CM032156.1, read as the reverse complement.
ATTTTTATATTTTGATCGGTTTCGGTTCAGCTATATTTTGATTTCGGTCGGTTCGGTTATTAAATTTAAAAAATGAAAATAACCGAAATAACCGAAAATATCGAAATAAACAAAAATAACCAAAAATAACCAAAATAACCGAAAATATCGAAATAAGCAAAAATAATCAAAAATAACTAAAAATAACAAAAAAATAACTGAAAATAACCAAAAATAATCGAAAATAACTAAAAATAACCAAAAATAATCAAAAATAACAAAAATAACCAAAATTAACCGAAAATAACCGAAATATCCAACATATTTTTAAATAGCCCAAAATAACAAAAAAAATTCAATTTTTTAGATATTTTTCGGTTTTCAATTTGATTTTTGTTAATAACCAATAACCATGATTTTCTGAAATAATATTTGTTTGGTAAATTATTTATAACCGAATACCAACCGATATATGTTTTTCAATTTGGTTTCGGTTTGATTTATTCAGTTTTGATTATTTAGCCAGAGCTAAATGAGGATGAACAACAAAATAAAATGTTATGGCAAACCTAACACGTCTGCTCTTGTAGTAACAGCATCATGTTACATGCCTTGATTTCAAACACGAACTGTTTTTTTTTTGGTTTTTAATGGAACTTGTATAAGTAAACAAAAACAGTATATATAATAATAAGATTACATAATGGCAGGCATAAAACTAAACTATTCTCCAGACTTAGTTTAACGAATGGAGATTTGAAAGCGCATCCCTGGATTTTTTCAACAAAGACTTAGCTTCTTCACTCTTCTCGAGTTCAAGCAAAGAGATAATCTCAGCCTTGAAATCTACTTCCACTGGATGCAATGACGAGACTATGCTACATAGTTCGATGAGATCAAGCAAACATTGTGAAGCAGCCACATGAACCTGAGGATTTCCATATGCAAACACAACTCTTGTAGGTTGATAGGATTAAATCTATCACAGGACTTTAATACAAATCAGAGAAGAACATACCTGTGCTATCTTAACTGTGTTTATGCATTCCAGTAGTTTAGGAACCAGTGAGTGATATATCTGAAAAGCAAGCAGAATATACTCAAAATGCAGTCAAAAATTATACACGAGTAGGTGGTATACACAATTTAGATGTGATATTTGTTTACCTCATGACCGAATTTCGTCGCATCACTAGGTACAATGCCATCCATAGAGTCATTCCATAGACTCCGAAACCTTGAACAAAGCTTTCCCACACATGAAATTCCAGACATTTTTACTGCCCAAGGAATAATCAGATTTGTATTTTTGGAGTAAAGTTAATACAGCGTTTTCTGTAAAAAAAAAATACAGTGCGAGGAGAAACCAGTACCATTCCATAGAAAACCAGGTGATAAGGAAATTAGAAGAACATTAATCAAGTCTGCTTTCCGGCCGAGAATGTCATCTATGCTTGCCACTTGGATGCATGATTTGACGCATTCCATAATTTTTTCAAGTGGGACATGTCCGTCTTCTCCATTTTCTGATTCTGAAAACAAAGGGTGTGGACGAACTATTCAGATTACTAAGACAGTTTTCTGATGGCACACTACCTATTTCTGCCTAAATGAGCTTGCCAATCAATGAGGTAAGGGATGTCTCATTTGATCGATCAAATTTCAGTTTATGGCTAAACAATCATCTTCAGGAGGCAACACTTATTTCTACCACAAGATTCCTAATCACCCAGCTATAATGAGATAAGTTTTAACCATTACTACTCAACATATTCTCCAATGTGACCATTCAAATATAGGGCATTGGTCATGTAACAACCTCTTTTGACAGCATCGCTTGTTGACTGAACTTGAGTATTCGTTTTGACGGAGGCAGTATTACACATCTCATACAACATTGGGAAAACGGCACTGAAAAACACTGGATCGCCAAAAGCTATTATGACCTGATAACATAAAATCAAAATATTCAAAGATACACTACCCGAATAATGCTGTGTAAGAACTGCATTACCAGTAGGTTATAATATCACGAGCCATCTCTTCATTTTTGAATAATAAGCTGAAACTCTTTACTTACTTTCTCTAGACAAGAAAAGGCTGACTCGCGATATTTCTTGACTTTCTTTTGGCATGCAGAACAGATAAGACTCAAGATGATGGTGGGAGTTTTTGGATCCTCATTAGCTATTGCCTCATGGCAAGAGACTGAAAGAGCACCAAGGGCATCCAAAAGAGCATCCTTTCCCTGTGAACAAAAGTATTGATTTGAAAACTAGTGCAGGAAGACGCCTCCATATAGACATGTAGAACAGAGCTACAGCTATTAGTGGAGCAACAAAATTTTTACCCTCTCAAATTGAATTCTTCTGTTATAATTTCATCTCAGTTAATAACCTTTTTTGAAACACCAAGGAAAAGGAAAATAAGTATCAGAATGAATGAAGTTGACCCACCTCCCATAAACGTCCAGGAATTTCATTGAGAAGACATTGCAGCAATCTGTTGTATTGCGGCGATAATGATTCATCCAAGACTTCAGTTAGTTTGCAAATTGCCCTACCAGACTGAAAGCAAGTTTAAATCTTCTATGAGTACAACAGCACAAGCGGAAATATCAGTTATTGCAAAGAAGAGAGAAAACGAGCAGGAGAAAGATCATAAATTGCCTTCTTTTTGCTTGCCCACGAGGATGATGTAATGCTCTCACAAATATGGTTCACAATTTCCGGCAGAAACAACTGCAACGTGACCCTTTCACCACTTGTGATGTCGTCCCACACCTCCTCAAAGAGGCTCGAAATCTGTGTGTCATCCTCAAATCTGAAATTTATAACAACTGTAAGCTTCTCAAATAGTGGCAAATAGAAGAAAATAGTTTTTATTCTATTAATGAAGTTTCCGCGTCTAGAAAAATCAGGAAATGTTTAAAGATGATACAGAAAGATATGCCAAAGGTTTTCAAGAGAGAAAAGATGCCACGTGGTACAAATTGCAAAATACTCTGGATACTTCGGGATGGTATTTGAACATGGGAGGTACGACTTTACAGCTATAATTTCAAGAATGATATCAATTATTATCAGGTTAAAAGATCCTTGTGCAAATATCTCGTATGCAGACTCAGCAATATGCAGTTCCAATGGTTTACCTGGAAATAAATATAGCTGGAACAATAGCTGACTGATGACAGTTCATAATATCAGAAGCTGTAGAAGAGAAGCTTTTGAAAAGACTCGCACATGCAATTTGGGAGCTTCTATCACCAGAGTGCAGAGCTGCAGTTTCTTCGATTAAGCTTTGAGCTTGAGAGGGGCTAGAATACTTCAGTACAATGCCACAGGCACTCGAAAAGGCACGTTTTGCAGCAGAACTTTTCTCTTCCTTTGCAACAGGAAACAAAAGTCTTAGCAGCATTCCAGTGAACGGCTTTATCTCGGTACCAACTTTTTGAACTAGCAGTGAGATAAAGCTGGCAACACCAACCCTGTTCAGCAAAAATGAAAATTCCACAAGATATCAACATCTACATTGAATACATGAAATCGAATAAAAGAGAGATTTCCAACCCCACACTAAAACCAGTTAGACAAGTCCATTGAGGCCATCTGAGTTCATGAGGATGAACGAGAAGGTATGGAATTAAGTCATTTATAAACAAATTGAATGGTTAAAACTAGACGAGTGGTTAAAGTTAGAAGAGTCCATTGAGACAGTATGAGTTCATTAGGATGGGCGAGAAGGTATGGAATTACGTAACTTATATTCAGATAATTGAATGATTAAAGTTACTTAAATCTACCTTATGTGAATCTAGTTCTCTCTCTCTCTCTCTTTACAAGTCAGAAAAAACCATATCCCTTGTTTAATTTTGTAAACCCCTTTTTGTTTGTTTTAGATGGCAAAGGCAGGACGCTGGTAAATAATGGTTCATCAAAATGACACCAGGTTGCTATCCATTTACTACTTCAAAGATATATACTGTCAGACTGTATTCTCAGTAAAGATATCCACGCTAGCAAATACAAAAGGCTGCACAAATAAAAATACCTGATCGGAAGAGGAAGGAAAGATAGAAAGAGGTAGACCAAATTTGAAACCCAATTCATTGTATTTGATCAGATAAAGTTAGATGTGAGCCAAACAGAAGAAAATAATGGCAAACCAATAATCATTCAATAGCTAGCAACTAACTACTTCCACTATAATGATCTTTGAGAAAGAAATTCATAAATGTCCTACCCGCCTCAGCACCACCACCCAGTGTAATGGGTTTGACGAGGAATTTAGTTTTAGTTTTTACCACAATGTCAATTTCTCTTACCTCCATCGCATTTGGTAGTAAACTTGACAATAGTAACGGCCAAAACCCAGATCAAGAAAGGTAGTCCCAAGTAAAGGTTGTGGAAGAATCAGTTCTTTACTAATAGAAGATTTCAAATAACTGACCTCGTATTGAGGCCAACACCACCCCGAACAAGTTGAGTGAGACGAGGAAACAACTGATCAAGTGATTCAATATCCACTATATTAACACACATATCAAGAGTTTCCCACATTGGAGAGCCTTTCGAGATTGAAATTCGTAAATTTTCAAGTTTTTCGGTTTCTATGCCAATATTAGCAGCATGCAACTGAAACAGGAAAAGATTAAATTTAATACGATGTAAGGAAAAAGCAAAAATTTAAACTGGAATTGCTGTCATTAAATGATACCTCAACATAGTTAAGTCCTTGGTCTTCAAGACTAGACAAACTTTCCAACATACAGCAAACCAAGTCTGGCAGATGTGGACGGAGGGCAATTCCTGCACCCTGCAAACAGAAACAAACAGCACACATCAATTCTGAAATACAGAAAATGCAAATGGTATAAAATTCAAATTTGATTAATTACTTCATGTTTGGAGTCAAACTGAAAGAACACACATGAAAAAAAAATCTAAGATGCTTGTTTGTTTTACTAACATCCAGCTTATATCTGTCCTCCCAACCAAAAGCATTAAAGACGGAAAACACGAGTTTAATTTCTGCTTTCTGAGTTTCCAGATTACTCAATTGTAATGAAAACTATATATATATATATTATTATATATGTATGTATATACTATTATTAATGTCACAGGAATATCTCTAAGGAAAAGGCTTGATATGGAAATATATTATTGCCAACAGAAAGACTGCTCATATATGAGCACAACTCTCTTCGATAATCAATGTACCAAAGTTAGGGCTAACCTTTGCAAGCTTCATAACAACTCCAATTGAAGCCTTACGTACACTGTTGACTTTACTCATTATTCCTTCTGAAAGCAAAAGAGGCAGAACAATATCCATTGCTTGTCTTGCATCTGATAGTTCAGTGAGCGTGACATCACAAATCCTTATCGTTAATGATGTCACGGCACGGCATAACTTATCACCAGCATTTCTCACAGTCTCTTTGATGTCATCCATAGCACGGAAAGCAGCTATCCATAGTCTTTTCAAATGCTCCCCAACCTTTAATAGCAAGAGTATGTGAAAAAAATAATAGCACTAAGAAATATCAAGATACGGAGTTTAGCTTCATGCATTCAGTAGAATTTACCGAAGCCAGTTTCCTTTTAAAATTTTATAAGAAAACGAAATCTCACCTGGTCAAATTTCCGACCTTGGATAATATCAGCAAGGGCAAGACAGGATGCCTCACGGGAGCGCCAAAGCCGTGAACCACATTGTACTAGCAGATCATCAAAGATGTGATTCAAATGTTCATCAACAGCTTTCTTAGGGTCCTGTATCAGTGCTTTCCAAATGTGTGCCATCGCATCCTACCAAGATTACATGAAAAGTAGCAGTTATAAAAGAAATAAACAAACGCACCCCCCTATGGCCACCTTTTATGACAGGATGAAGTATCAGGGAGGAGTAAGTGATATCACTTAGACAGCTAAATGTTTAGAAGTAAAACAACATTTCTTTATTACTTTCGTATATAAAGTAGAAAGACTTAATTCAACAAAATAAAAAGCATGTCGCACTCGCACATACAGGACTAAAGTGATTCTTGCAGCTGTAGAACAGCAACAGCAAAATATTTTCTCGTGTACAAATAGAACAAGCTACTAATTAAACATAGCAAAGAAAAGATGCTTCCAATTGCTAGAAATGGTGCCACTCCATTCAACTTAAACAAGCCAATTTTTAGTTGTTACACCAAAGATGATTATAAAGCTTGGATACGATGACATATTATCAGTATGCAAAATAGATTAAAGAACAATAATATTATGAGCATATCAGGATGAATAGGGCCCCCTGATTGAATAAAGCCCGCCAATAACAGGTCAATATTCTTGAAACGTAGTAATCTAACCTGCACGTTTTTGTCAGGATCATATTGGTATCGAATCAACCTTGGAATCAACAATCGCAAATGTGGTCGAAGAGCATCTCCTGCTTGTTTGGCTATCTTGGAGAATCCAAAAGCAGCACCTCTCTTTGAATTAAGAGATGCTTGGTGATTGGCTAAATCCATAAATTTGTAAATCAAATCTGGTTGCCCCATTTCATTTGCAAGACTACAAAGCTCCTTGTACGTGCTAATTTTCCCTCCACTGGGACTCTCACCGATACTTCCCTCTTGAAACACTTCAGTCTCTTCAACAAGCTGGATAACAAAATACTTGAGGACCAAATACAAAACCTGTAGTACCAGAAGAAAGGGCCTAGATGAGTAGATTATACCTTTATAGCTCGTTTTCTTTTGCTTGTGCCAGTTAGAGTATTAACCAGAGCATCTACCAGGCTCTTCTTCATTGATGCATCACCGAGTTCATAGACGATGCTCATGCCCTGGGATGCCAGCTCCTGTGTAAGCTCATTCTGGTCACCTAACAAATGTGAGAAAGCCTCCTGCAAAAAATATTTCCGTTCAACAAGAGTTTGTACAAGCTTTTCTACACAGAGAAGTGTTGTCAGCACCTAACTGGCAGGAAAAAGATAAAGCAAAGGATGGACACGGGCTTTTATGCTAAAATAGTAACAGAAATAACGGTACCAGGCTTCAAATAGGTAATGCATCTAAATAAACTGGAATGACAAGACTTGCATCTAAATAAACTGGAATGACAAGACTTGCATCTAAATAAAGCAGAATGACAAGGCTCTTAATTCTTTTTTAGTTGTGAACTTGTGATGGCAAAGGGGCAGGTGACACAGGCTCATGTGTGCAATAAAAGAAGAAGGTTACAACTGCAAAGAAGCTTCCGGGTGCTGCTTGCTAACCTGAATTTTAGGAAGCATTAGTTGGATTGATGGCTGTTGGCCACAGTACATGATCAAAGACAGTATCCATACAGTTCCAGCACATCGTTCATCCTTCCTGCTGCTGTACAGAAGCGTATCAAAGAGTTTACCAGAAATTGTTTCTCTGGTTATGACACGGCTATCTTCATCAACACCAGTTTTGGCATCCAACAATTTGTTTGACAAAGTTTTAACTTCTCGCATCAGAAAACTTGAGTCCGTCGAAAGAGATGTATAATTTGTTTTCAGAATCAGATCAGCAGTAACTGGTACACCACCCCAGAGGAAAGATAACGCCTCACCCGCAGCAAACAAAATTTCTTCAGCCTGCCAAACAGCAAATGTACAATATTTAGAGGTTTAATCAGTTCTGTTTGAACTCTTCTAGATCAAATAAAAAGGACAGGGGGCAGTGGTTAACAAACCCACCTTTGACCGTGAAAGGCTAAATAAAAGATCAAGCGCTATTTTCAAGTGTGAAGATGACATTTCATTTGAACAGATATGTCCAAGAGAAAGAGCAATTTTCTGTACTGATTTTATATCATCACTAGAGAGTAGCTTGCTCAATCTTTCTTGCACAGCTTCCAGCACTTGAGTCCCTGATTGAGCAAGTCAGTCAACTGAAAACTCACATATAAGTTACAGACAGGCTCTTGGCATAAACTGACCTAGACTAGAATCATTGACAAGAAGAGGTAATGCGCCACAGATTCCAATATGACCCAGAGCTTCCATAGCAACAGAAGCCAGTGGTACGGTCTCCAAGTTAACAACATCCACCAAACATTTAACCGCATTTTGAGTAACCGCTTCAGAAACCTGCTTCGCAGAAAATCCGTATCATGATACTCTAAAGTATTGAAAATAGTAGCAACTTCAAAAGCAGATAATAAGACATGTTAAGCTGGCAAATATAATTAATCATTAATGCACAAGATTTAGCCCGTGATTGGTGTCCATAATTGTACAGGCTAGTACATATTATCAATAAATACACTGCACAGACATTCACTAAAAATGAAACCAAGATGAATCAAGATATCTGAAGGTGACAAATTAGACTTCTGCATTAGCTATTTTACAGATGTCAAGCTTGTTGAAGAGTGGACATGAAGACTAAAGAGAACAAATGAGAAAAAAAGGAACAGCACCTCTTCAATTTATTTTAGTAATTCAAGGGAAGGAAATGGGAGTATTATATTCACTCGAATTACCAACTGATTTGCAAGAGTCACCAAACAATGTCAATGCATTATTTATATTCCTTTTCCAAATTGCAAATAAGTTTCTTTGCCAATAGCTTATTACTATGTTAAGTAAGCTACGTCGTAAATGGAAAAGGTTCCCAACCAAATTTTGATGCTACTGTTAAATATGTGAAATTGCATGTCAAGTAACTAAACAGAAGGATAGACAGCAACTGAATCTGGATATCATACCATAAGCTAAGTAAGGTGCAATACAAGAAACACATAAGATTCCTAATATCATCATTATTCTACAACAATCATATGCGTGAGTATTAAAAAATCACAATAACTTACAGCGGGCATTCGATATAAACAATGTGCTGAAACATATCCTACAGCGCATAATCCCCCATGGTGTGCCTCGAACCTAAGAAAGCAAAAGGTTAGCTCTAAGAGGTTTCTAGTTCCTGCAGCCATAAGCCTTGTTGCAATAACAGCTTCACTTCTAAAAGAAGTGACCAACACCTTAACTTCTGCGGAGGTTGGGAAATAGAAGCTATCAATTCAGAAAGCAAGGAACATGATTCGGCATCAGAAAGAGCACAAGATGCCATTCCGAGTAAACGTGATGCCGATTCACGAGTACTCAAGTCTGTATGACTAAGCAGACGCCTTAGCCACAAAATTTTTCTAGAACAGTAAACTTCTACCATCTTCATGCAAAGAAAAAAAAGAAGGTGGAGGGTTAACTTATATTAGATCTGAACTGCAAAAAAATGGATGAAATTGATAGGATAGAGAAATAATCAGAAATCAGACCTCCGGAAGGTAAGAGCCAACTGAAACCAATGCTTTGGAAGCACAAGCATGCAATTCAGCCGAGCCTTCGAATGCCAGAGAATGTTCCAACAACAAACACATTCTTTGCGCCGAATTCAAAAATTCCGCTCCTACTGCCTGGGTATTGATCTCCTCCATCTGTAACTCAAAACACTTCACTAAAAACTTAATCATGACCACATATACTTGCGGCGGAAAGAGAAGCTTCTGGCCTCTCATTTCTGAAGAATCTAACAGTTTTGGCTGTTGCTTGAGAATGTACTCCAGCATGTCAACAAATTTTGGGTATTTATGATCATGATTAGAGACTATACTGTGACCTTCTTCTTTCAAAAATAGTCCTTCGAGTGCTAGTTCCCTGAAGTAGAAAAATGGATTAATACACATCAGTTCAATAACTAGCAAGAACCAGAAATTGGATAAAGCACTGAAGATTATGTCATGATGGATCCTTGGAAGAGAATGTGTTAAGTATGAAAGTCATTTTGTCTTATCGGTAGTCTGTCAAGTGCCGAATCTTAAGGTATATCAAACTCACAAATGTACTACAAAGCTAGAAGGAAAAGATCAGACTAGAGATTGTATACCCTCCATTGGAACATGTTCAAACACTTTTACGGTTGATAGGGCTTCCTAATGTGCGTTTATTTCAGCTTTGATTTATTATAAAGAATGTGTACCCATAAGAAGAATTTATCGAGAGGGAAAAACTGAATTGGAAGAGTTTTCCAGAAACAGTCAAAATTCATTTCCCGCAATTCAACATGCCACAGTCACAACAATACGCGATAAGATAAACTCCAGTACCTTATATCTAGCTTCGGATCTGCTGCACTGAGCATGCAAATATACAGACTTGGACAATGTTGTGAATTATACAAAGAAGTTGCCCATCGCAAAGCACAAAAGCGTGCTTCATTTTGTTCCTGGTCAATATAAGCCATAAAGATACAAGATTTTATAAAGTCGAGAACACATCATAACATATTATCTTGAAATAGTATACAAACAGAGGAAAACAAATATATTCTTGAACACAGTGGCGCAAAGAAGCGAAATAAATCATATTTGAAAAGTAAACATACCGCCAGAGAATTTGCTAACAGAAGCACCTCCAAATCCCTGAGAATATTCTCCGGCGAGTCCTAAAGAGATGAATGTCAATACTGACATGGTGAGCCTCCAAAAGAATGCATAATAGAAAATCATATCATAGCATTATCTTTTGGAGCACGAGGACCATAATAGAAAAGAAACAATTAACTGTCACTATCACGTTAAACTAGCACACCTTGTATGCAGCAGCAAGAGATATAATTGCCTCCTGGATAGTAGAACGAAGAGATTGGGTTTCTAACTTCAGCGCGTCAAAAAGACGAACAGCCATTTCAGTTTTTTCTCTGAAAGTTAAGTCCAAAACAAACAAAATGTCTGTTACATGACAGCAAACAAATGTGGTGCAGTAAAGAAAAGCCTTACCTAAAAAGCTGTGGCAAACGTTGTGCAATCAAACCAATAGCTTGAAAAGAAAATGTTTTGGTCTCCCTTGATAGAGCATCTGACGGAAAGCATGTAACATATCTACTTACATCCTCTTTCGAACAACTATATAAGGAAATTCAGGACTTATTGTTTTTCTAAAAAGCTGACCTGCTTCTGAGCCTGTGAAACCATCAAGCATTTTAAGAATAGCACTCAAAATAACAGGGCCCATAAGTTTCAATTGATCTATCTTCCCCTGCATTTTACACAAATCCAATGACATAAGTATAGCAAATTCAGAAAGAAAAATTCGAAACCCAAAAATGTAAAACAGAAAGGGACATCTAACATTGAGTTGAGCAAAAGATACTTGAGTTATTTTCTTCACAAAAATAATGAACAGGTGTTTCGCATTCATAATCTCTGCTATTACAGAAAACAAACATAACAGCAAGATTATAGAAAGAAAAAAAAGACATTACGTGCTTAAAAACCCACACAGTGAACTCCATTCCCATTTGCTTTAGCCTTAAGGTTGTTCCACTTCCTGTCCCATGAAAACAAGGTAGATAGCAAAAATACTCAATAATTAACATGAAAAAATAGATGAAAAACCATATTCATAGGGAACAGGCACCAAGTGATTAAAGAATTCCCTGATCAATAAAGATTTGAGTCCTCTTAAAAGAGAAACTAGAGTCAGTAACAGTCAAAACACAGATCATTGACATTTTTCTTATAAGCTTGAAGTGTCTGTAGTGCAACCTGTTAGTTTGAAATGGATTGACTGTATAGAACTATTTATGAATTTATGAACAAACAAATATACATTATCTAACTAAACAGACGTACATACTGACCATGGTCACAGAAAAGGTTTACCATTATACAGTCTCAGTTTTAACGTCATATATATTAACCGACATACCATACATGCAGCCAAATATGCACTGCAATGTTGCAGGAAAGCTATTTGCAGCTGCGATAGAACGACAGAAACCAGACATGAGCTTCACTTTCAAGGCTGTGTTTCCTGGAGCTACACTATGTTCTGGAGCAACATGTTCAGTGGCAGTAGTGCCTGCATACATATCAAATTGATGACTACCAATTTAGCATGGACACGGAAAAAATACCCAAACACGAGAGGAAACCCTCAACATTCTTCTCCCAAAATATATACAAATCTGTATTAAATTAGACATGGCAAGTTTGCAACAGAGTCTACATACTAAAGGATGAACCCATAGTCATGTTCAGGAGTAGCAGAGAATCACTTTTAAGATTTCCTAGAATGTAGATGACTTGAGTGTCCAACAAAAATACTAATCAAAATGTTGGAAAAAAGGGTGACGTACCATTGAATAGTAAGAACAGTCTGTTTATCAACTTGGGATCATCCAAATTTGTTCCCGAAGCTATCTTTTTCAGAAGCTCCTCCCCTCTCTTAGCTACAGGTTCTTGACTTGAATGAATTTTAACCAACAAATTCATACCAACTCTCAGAGACGTGAAGAGTAGAAATGAAGTGTAAGAAGGGCAGTGATAAAAAAAGTATTTTATGTCATGTGACAGAAACAAAACCTGTCATGCGGCAAAAACATAAAGCATACCTATCCACAGATGCAGCAATGTACAATGGATATACAGATTCACAAGGCAGGTCCATGGTTCCAATGACATTCAAGATCCCCAACTGCTTAAGGAATTGATCAATTTATTAAAAAGGAAATAGTTCTTAATGACCACTGTATAGCTTGGCAGCGATAGAAAAAGATAAGTTTGAATTTTTAAAAGACCTTTCTTTTGGTAAGCATGTCCCCTTTCAATGCTTGCTTTCCCATTATGCGATTAACTTGAAAAACGGAAAGCCCTGGAGGAGATCCTCCTCTGAATTTGATGGTCGAGCTCTTATTAGATGATATAAAACTGGTATAACAAAAGATGGTCGAAAAACACTCGAAATGGATTTCATACCCCTGAGGAGGTGGTTGATACAAAAGCATATGAAGGCAAAAATCCAGAAACAATTCTTTATCCTGAGATGCAATCAAAGATCTATACTTTATAGAGACATCATCACTGATCTTGCTTGCATGACACTCTCCAATAACCTGAAAACAAACCAGTTAAAATTTAGGATATTGAAAGGCCAATTAGTGATGCAAATAGACTTTCTAAAATGATCGTCTATCCAGGAGATGCCACCAATTCAGCTGCCAGTAGTCTTCTCCTGCGTTACAATTTTTTATAGCACGCTAGGAAGCACCTGATAATGTTCCCCACATAAAACCTATAGGACTGCCAATATATGCAGCACTAATCACTACAAATGATAAAAAACCATCAAATAGAAAAATACAAAAGGACATGCCACTATAAACAACACGAAGAGAAAATAAAGCAAACATATTGCCTTTGTCATCTAAGTAATGCGTAATGATTTAGATAACTTTTTGTCAGAAAGATGTAAAATAGATATCCAATTTCACACTAAAGGAAGGGATGAGAGAACACCTTAATGGCAATTCTCAAAACAATCTCTTGATGCTGCTGAGGAAGCTTTGAAACATTCTCCAGTGTCTTAGGTGCAATATCTTCCCTCTCCTACAAAACGAAACAAGAACAGTCCTCTAATGTG